>JAACJK010000008.1:0-568513 GCA_013368325.1 Ephemerocybe angulata | reverse complement strand
GGATGATGGTCATCCTCGCCCGCGAGGATGATTATGTAAGCTGTAAATAATGCCCACGCTAGATCAAACCTGCTGTGTGCCACGCCTGAACGGCGTGGCACAGCTCTTTCAACATCCCAATCCGCTCAGTGCACCTCGGATATCCAGAGCCTAGGAGGAGGAGAAAGAGGGCAGGAGGCTTTTAGATCTTATAGTTCCTTATCCCTGGCCGTTACGTCCACCCCTTTCTTTTCCAATATGGATATCGAGCGCAGTGCGTCCGCCCACCAATGTCTGTGTAGAGATTACTCCCAGATTTCAGAATGTGTTTCTTGCGTAACGAGTGTTTATCCATCCTGTGGTTCTACAGCCATTCCCACCGCGCATACCTCGCCAGTCGGTTCCCTGCATCACGAGTGGCTCTGGTGGATGATTGCAGGTGTCCCGCTGCCCGAAAGCAACCATTGTATCGGCAGACATCGCACCGCCCAAATCACCTCTGCATTGCTTCAGTAGGAGGTGGTCATCCGACGAGTGCTTCTGGAAGCAAGGTACGCGCGAAATCTGACTTGCATTTCCTGTGGAGGCATCGGTGTTATCGCAGGTGGGTCCGCCACCCCGAAACAGTGCGCCAGTGTTGACCGTCATCCATTCCTTCTACAGACAACGCACGGCCAAACCAGTCCTGCAATGCTTCAGTAAGCGGTGGTCATCCAACGAGTGCTTCTGGAAGCAAAGAACGATCGAAATGTGACCTACATTTCCTCTGGAGGCATCGGTATTATCGCAGGTGGGTCCGGAGCCCCGAAACAGTGCGCCAGGGTTGACCGTCCATCCATTCCTTCTACAGACATCGCACCACCAAAATCACCTCTTCATTGCTTCAGTAAGAGGTGGTCATCCACCGAGAGCTTCTGGAATCAAAGGACGGGAAATGTGAGGTGCATTTCCTCTGGAGGCATCGGTATTAAGGTCCCGTCCTTTCCTTCTACAGACATCGCACCGCCCAAATCACCTCTGCATTACTTCAGTAAGCGGTGGTCATCCAACGAGTGCTTCTAGAAGCAAAGGACGGGCGAAATGTGACCTGCATTTCCTCTGGAGGCATCGGTATTAGGTCACGTCCCTTGCTTCTACAGACATCGCCCCGCCCAAACCACCTCTGCATTGCTTCAGTAACGGTGGTCGTCCGACGAGTGCTTCTGGAGGCGAAGAACGGGCGAAATGTGACCTACATTTCCTCTGGAGGCATCGGTATTATCGCAGGTGGGTCCGCCGCCCCGAACCAGTGCGCCAGTGTTAATCCTCCTTCCATGCTTCTACAGACATCGCACCGCCCAAACCACCTCTGCATTGTTTCAGTAAGCGATGGTCATCCAACGAGTGCTTCTGGAAGCAAAGGACGGCGAAATGTGACCTGCATTTCTCTGGAGGCATCGGTATTAAGGTCCCGTCCCTTGCTTCTACAGACATCGCACCGCCCAAACCACCTCTGCATTGCTTCAGTAAGCGGTGGTCGTCCGACGAGTGCTTCTGGAGGCGAAGAACGGGCGAAATGTGACCTACATTTCCTTTGGAGGCATCGGTATTATCGCAGGTGGGTCCGCCGCCCCGAAACAGTGCGCCAGTGTTAACCCTCCTTCCATTGCTTCTACAGACATCGCACCGCCCAAACCACCTCTGCATTGTTTCAGTAAGCGGTGGTCATCCAACGAGAGCTTCTGGAATCAAAGGACGGGCGAAATGTGACGTGCATTTCCTCTGGAGGCATCGGTATTAACCGTTGTTCCTAGAGACATTGTACAACCCAAACCACCCTTGCGATGCTTCTGAAAGCACCGCCCGGCCGCAACGCCACGGCCCAACCAGGCCTGCAATGCTTCGGTAAGGGGCGGTCACCCGACGAGGAGTTCTGGAAGCAACCCACCGACGAAATGTGACCTGCGTTTGTTCTGGAGCATCGTATTGTCGCAGGTGGGTCCGCCGCTCCGAACAGTGCGCCAGTGTGACCCTCCTTCCATTGCTTCTACAGACATCGCACCGCCCCAAATCAACTCTGCCTTGCTTCAGTCAAAGGTGGTCATCCAACGAGACGTTCTGGAAGCAATGCGCTGACGAAAAGCGACATGTGTTCCTCTGGAGGCGTCGATGATTGCAGTGTACACCGCCTGGCCGTTGCTTCAGCAGACAGTGCACGGCCCAAACCAATCCTGCGATGCTTCGGTAAGGGGCGGTTACCCAACGAGACGTTCTGGAAGCAACCCACCAACGAAATGTGACTTGCGATTCCTCTGGAGGCATCGATAATTACGCAGGTGGTTGGCCCCCCAGACAGTGGCCATGAACCGTTGTTTCTAGAGACATTGTGCCACTCAAACCGCCCATGCAATGCTTCTGTAAGAGTTGTTAATCCGACGAAAGGTTCTGGAAGCCAACTTTCCGATGAAATGTGGCCTGCGTTTGCTCTGGAGGCATTGATTAATACCACAGGTGGGACGGCCGCCCCGAAACAGTGTGCCACTGCTGACCACACACCGTTGTTCCTACAGACATCGTACTACACAAACCACTGCTGCAATGCTTCTCTAAGAGCGGGCGCTTGCTTTTGTATCAACTAGTCATGCATTTGTATGGCTGGTTCTGTCCAATGTTTCTGTAGACATTGGAATCCTTATTATTATCTGACTTTCAGCTCACGGGTCTGTGTACCGTTCTGTGCTGACCCCTTCCGTGTCACGGAGACCCGCCGACAAATGTCGTGTGCCTCGTCGAGCATCGCCGAGAGGGCTGCCAGATGGGGCGTGGGAAACCTTGAATTGCACCCATGTACGCGCGACACTTCCCGTCTCCCTCCCACTTCACTCCCTACGTTTCACTCCTACCTGTCCCATCCCCGATGCGCATCCGAAGGCTCGTTCAGCGTTATCCGTACCGGGAGGAGCTGGAGTGGTGCAGCTTCTGTAACAAGCGACATAGTAAGTCTCCGATAGGTCTGATTCAGTCGTATTCATGACCGCCTTCTGTCAGCGTCTGACAAGGACGCACCAATACTTCGCCTTCCTCTCGATCTCTCCCCTCTTCATCGTCTCCTTGCTCCCTTTCTCTGACCGTCGCTCCCTACACGACTCGTGCCTTCACATGGAGAAGTTGGTAGCCACCCCGGTCACTACACGCGTGCGCAACACCCTCCGGACCTTTGGGCTCGATCCCGCTCCCTTCTCGAGTCCATGCAGTACTACGGGCTGTGATCGGAGGCATGGCGGCTCTTCGAATCTTTGCCGAGGAAGTCCCAATGCCTCGCGTCTGGAGGTGTATACACAGACGAGCACCGACTCCCACCCGGACTTGGTGCCCACACCAACAGGTTACGACGACAACGATGCATGGATGATCGGGGAAATGGCTACCGCCTTGTCGACACGCTCCTCCACACGTATGAGAAATGTAGGTGCTGGGATACCGCCACTACGGATACGGAGACAACATCGTCAAATCTCCGCATGGTCAATACGACGCTCGACCGAGAGATTCTATTCATACAATGTCGTGTCCCCCCTATTGCGTTAATCACCGAAGCCCCAACAACGCCCTCATGAATTTCATCACCTCCAACGACGCGGTTTGCCTTTATCCGAAACTCACCGAGGCTCGCAAGGGCTTTTCACCATCGTCATCCCCTGAAGACGGCTCATCAACGTTCGACATCCCCGTGTTTGATAGGCTCGTTGGCCACGGTTTTACCATGTTCGAAACGCAACGCGCGCGATTGGACGTCACCTTTGCCCAATGAACCCCTCCTGCCCCGCACTCTCCAGGGCGTATCCCGACCTCCTGATGTACTCCGTCCACTTCACCGACGCTGGAAGCTACGGTTCTCGCATTCCTTCGATAACGTGGAACTTAAACGTCCCTTCGTCATGTGGTTCGTCTGAAAGGATACAACCGGTGTGTACTTATATTTTACCGTCAAGTGGACACGAAGCTGATATCAAGCAGTGGTTGGGGCCCGGCAAGTGGCCGAAGGAACTCAGAGGTTGATAGCATGTACCATACGTCGAATCTACTCTTTTGTATCGCCACGTTTGTCTCAAATCTCAGATCTCTTAGTGTTGTCGCGCACAGTGAAAGAAAGGCAGATAAAATTCGAGAGACGCAGAAAGAAAACAAAGATCGGTAGATAAATTACGAGCCCAAGTCCATCTCCTCGTCGCCCATGTCACGTCCTCGGCTTCCGAAAGGGATAGGTCCGCAAAGCTCCTGTGACCCGAAGGTCCCGGGGTGGGAAGATCGTCAATCTCGACGTACTGGGGCTTCTGTCGTTGCTTGGGCTGAGGGGTGGGAGGAGCGGGGGAGGGGAGAGTCAGGCCATGGTAAGAGTACCAGTTGAGAAGCGCTTCGGGGGCATTGGACGTATCCCTTCGGACGCCGTTCCTGTCAAACAGGTACAAGTCGTCGACCCTAATCCTCAAGGCCCGGAAGATATGGTTGAAGTGACCCCGGTGCCTAGGGTCTGGAGAAACGCCGAAGTATTCCATTGCGCCGGTCGAGGGGGAGACAAGCATGGGGCTGCTCTTCCACAGGTAGAAGTCGAGGAGACACGTCTCCAACTCGCACCCACAGTGCAAGTAGTATGCTTCACCTATCTTGCGGAAGAAGGTGAGCAGTTCGGCTTCGCCCATGCCGCTGACGACTGGCGGGACCTTGTGCGGGTTGTCGTTATGCGATGGCAGCCTCTTGATTACAAGACTTTTGGCTGGCCCTGGAACCTTGGCGACCGACGAAGGAAGGGCGGTCGTTGTCTGCGATGGACTGAAGGGAACACCGGTGACCTTCTTGTCGAACTTAGGCTTCCTAACCGTCCCTTTCAGCTCCCTGCTGTCCTGGTCGTTGACGAGGCACTGGTGATCGAGGACGCTGTGATACGCGCACTTTGTCTGACCGGTGCCGTTGTCCAAGAGAAACATAGACATGGCCAGGATGCGAGATGTCGTGGCAGACTCCGGCAGGTACTCCTGGACCTTCCGGGCCTTGCTACGGATCCGACCAGATAGCATGAGATTGTGAGTGATGAAGTTGTGCATAGAATTCTCGCCGGCCACTGTGAGGAAGGACATTGTCAATAACTCTTTTTTGGACGAAGCGTGGACGGACAAACTCACGTGCAAATTTATTGTCCTCCTCCGCGAGCTCCGCCTTCGTAAGGATCTGAGGCACCGACTCAGGTTCTGATCCCTCGCGAAGTAATTGGAAATCGGCGTCATCGATCAACCGCATGCCCTCGTCCTCTGGCTTCATTTTCGATTTTCCCTTGCCTTTTGCACCGGCCTTGGGCCCCGTTCGTTTGGCGCCTAGAGAAGAAGGTTCGTATTAGCCGTCAAGGTACAACTGAGATGCACATAACTTCAGAACACGTACGTTTTACGGTGGGCTTCACAGGCCCTGGGGTATCGGAGTCACTCGAGATCACAATGACCTCCAAGTCAGCATCCGGCTTTCGCTTGTTTGAACCTTTAGGAGGGAGACGATCGGCAGCCTCCACCTTGGGCTTGATATGTACTATGAATTTTGTATGATCGTGAGTTCCAATTGAATGAACAGTGTTTACGGATCCGGAGGCGTACCTTGCTGGGCTGTAGCGATGGGCGGCGCGCCACTCGCGGGAGGAGGAAGAGCGGCCTCCTGTGCCTCGGGTTTGACAGGCTGCATAGGATCTTGGGACAACGTCAGCTCTTACTCAGAGAAATGGTGTGTAGAGAGATGGACACATACCTTGTTGGGCTGGACGTACGGGCACGGGGCGTTCAGGGAGAGGAACGGCAACCTCTGTGCCTCTGGCTTCACACGAGTCAAAGGAGCTTGAATGTACGTTAGCTCATATTGTAGTCATGAACGGGTATCACACGAACCTTGACCGACTGGGGGAACAAAGGAAGATGCAGGAGGAAGTACAACCTCCTGTGCCTCAGGCTTGATGACACCAGTTGTGGTGGGAACGACATTTGGAGTAAGAGGTGCGGAGGTCTCGGTGACAGGGGGAAGCGCCGCATCAACTACTCCAACAGGCGCAGCGGTCGGAGCGGTCGGCGGGATGACGGCCTCTACAACGTTAGCGGGCACAGGGACCGGAGGAACGACCGCGTTGATGACTGGAGGAGAAGCGGGATCGACGACTTCAGAGGGAGCAGTGACCTCGTTGACTGGAGGAGAAGCGGGATCGACGACCTCAGAGGGAGCAGTGACCTCGTTGACTGGAGGAGAAGCGGGATCCACCACTCGAGAGGGCGCAGTGACCTCGTTGACCGGAGGGGTGGCGGTGGCCTCTTCGACCGGCGGAACTGCAGTGTTGACGGCTCCAGGAGGTGCAGTGGGCTCGCTGACCGGAGGGAGAGCCGCAGAGGTCTCGTTGACGGGGGGAGGAGTAGAGCCGACGCCTCCGGCTTCAGGGAGCGCAGTGGCTTGGTTGAGCGAGGGGGGAGAGGCGGAACTGACGACCTCAGAAGTCGCAGTCGCCTCGTTGTCCGGGTGGCGGTCAGTGTTGACGGGGGGAGGAGTGGAGCTGACTCCTCCGGCTTGAGGGGGCGCAGCGGCTTGGTTGAGCGAGGAAGGAGCCGCGGACTCGGAGTCCTCTGGCACAGGAGATAGAGATGAACCTCTCTCCTCAGACCTCACTTGCGCCATGGCGCCTTCAATACCAGCCAACCGTTGTTTCATGATGTTGACCTTCCTCGAAATGTGCGAATAGGTCAACTTCTGCGATCGAGCGAAGTCCCTCCTTTTTTCCAAGTCTTCAAGTTCTCCCGTGGAGAACTTGAACGCTGCTTCAAGGGACGCTGTCAAGACCATTTAGTTACATGCGCGTCGTCGCGAGTGCCCTACACACCAATTTTTCAGAGTAGGGGAGGAGCCGATTGCTCTCTAGGAAGGCGTCCATGACAGCTGTACGCGCTGTAAGTATCGGACCCTGAATACACCTCGAAAGCACACACCTTGAGCGGACGTTGGTTGAGCGGACATTCTGGGTATTCAATGCTTTCAGAGAGTCGGTTTCACGTCTGAGTGGGAGTGTAGACAAAGGATGGGGGCAGGAACGTCCATTTGGGGTCGTTTACTATCCGTGAAAAGGTCCAAGGGGCACGGCCGGCCGATGAGAGCATATGGAAGGGAGGAGACACGAGTGCGCGCAACACGCGTCCATTCATGAGGCGAACAAGACATCTTGACGATTGGATGCGCGTCCGATGGCGGTCGTTGATACCAGCTGATACCAGGAGCCCGGAGGAGACATGCATGCTCGCGACACGCATGCAATCTTAAGCTAAGTAGACATCTTGACGATTGTATGCGCGTCCGATGGCTGTGGTTGATACGACCCATCTTGCTCATCGACTGTAAAAACGCTGTGGTAGGCCTTTAATGCTCTGTACAACGGAAATAGAAGAGAGATATACTGGCTGTGTACCTTGTGGCATGAGACGAATCCAAGTGGGTTGAACTTGGCCTTTCACTTCGACATAGATGATTCAGATAGGGCAGCCTGATGCCGTCGCGTCGCGGTTCATTTTACCACCACATGACCGTGTAGATTCTCATCAGTGATCTTCGCGAAGTTGATCCCTGTGTATCATTATGGACGGGCGCCAACTGCTCCGCGCTTGGGGTTAAAAAATAAAAAGATCATATGGTAACAGACTTGAAAAAATCATATGCCCAACCAGGCCCAACCCTGAGCATTGAGCGATTCTCGGGGTCAAGGCCACCGTTCCAGAACCCAGGTATTTGGGCCCCAAACCCCCATCGAAACCATGTCCATGAGTGCGCGGTATGTATATGGGAACTCGATGCTATTCTTAATCTACTCCTGAAACTCAGTGGCCTCAGCCTCGTGCTCGTCTTCGCTAATTTTGGCCTCCAGGCCGACACTCTCCTCGTTCGCTTGGCTTGAGATCCGTCCCAGCACGCTAACCCCCGTTTCACTACTGCCATCGCTATCATACTCATCCTCTGACGAATCTAATGCCTCTGGGAATGGGTCATTTAAATCAGGATCTATTCCAAAAGCCGCCAGACCAAAAGGACTGTGTGGGGAGTGTGATGAGGTGGTGGTAAATAACGAACAGTAGATACACGTACTCGTCAACAGCAGATGAAGTCCCAGACCTTCCATCTATTCCAAAAGCCGCCACACCAAAAGGACTGTGTGGGGAGTGTGATGAGGTGGTGGTAAATAACGAACAGTAGATACACGTACTCGTCATCAGCAGATAAAGTACTGCGACCCTTCCCAGACCTTCCAGCTTGACTGGCTCTAACATGAAACGTATCAGGCAGGCACATATATCGAGAAAGAAAAGGGAATACGCACTTGGCTACTGCAGACGTGTTGCTCTTCCTGGGCGAAGATCTATCACCCAACGAGGGATAAGCTGGAACTGTACCGATGGGCACGTAACGACGGCCAAGCGTGTGTCTCCCTGACGGACTCTTGATGATAACGAGGTCTTCCTCTAAGCCTGCATCCCTTAGCTCCTTCCCCCGAGCCACAGATCTACACAGGATGCGGGAAAAATCAGGCTACAGTCCTTCTCGCAGTGCAGTGACTTACTCCTTATACTGCTCCGACATCTTCTTGGGCCTGCGGCCTACGTGGTCCCCCTGAGCTTTACGTTTTTGCGCTGACCTACAGCACTATTCGCATTATTAGGAGTAGCTGCTGTGATACTTGGAAGACTTACACAGGGAGGAGAGGAAGCTCTCGAGATGGCAAAACCTGGGATGCATCTGCTGATGTGGGGTTGCTCATGGTATTGTCGATGGTGGTGTCGATGAAAGAGTGTGCAAGGTCACGGGGAGAATGCATGATAGATCAGATTCCGCCGGAGGTTGATGTGATCCGTCATGGCATATGCCGTTACGGAGCTTTGTTGCGCGCCTCTGCGATATTTGTGAGCGCCTCTTGACGTTCCCGCCCTATCACACACAGCCCTTTGTAGGATTTCGAAGATATTATGTATCTCAGTGATTTAGACCAGCAAAAACTATACTCAGATAATTCTCCAGTAAGCCTCGCGCCATCCTCTAGCGATAGCGAGTACATTAGGCAGTGAGTACGTGCGTGAAGCGACGTACAAAGTACTTTCATCTCTTGACACCTTCCACGCCACTATAAATTCAGTGAGACTCGCAGGGTAGTCTAAAGCTAGGCTCACACCTTCCTTTTGTGACAGCAGGGACATCAGGCAGCCAGTGCGCGCCCCCTTGTGCGCGAAGTACAATGTGCGTTCATATGCGACGTACGAGCACTCATTTTCCGCCAGTATTCTACAGTTCAGTAAGATTGATCTGCAAGAAGTTTAACGAGCAGTGTCTGACAGTGAAAGGGTGCGTACCTCATTCTACTGTTGCTAAATCCGAGCTGGCAAGGTGCGACTTGACGCCCTTCCTTTGTCACTTGGTTTAGTATGATATATGTTTATATATGTCTAGATTTTTTCATAGCATGTACTGTGTGCTATTCATTTATTATTCTACGTACATACTTTTACTTTAAATGTATTGAGCGAGCCTGGAGAGCATGAACAGTCTTGATGGTGGAGTAAACGTGAGACGAAACGCGCAAGTCAGACGCGGAACTGTGAATCCTTACCGGTTTCGACTTTAGCAACAACCATCAAGCTCACCCCACCCCCACTCGAGTACGGGTCGTCCAGACTGCGCACTCACTACAGCTGGTATAGTAAATTCTAGTATAGCTGAAATGGGGCGCCCTGTTCTCTATAAAACGGAGGAGGAGAAAAAGGCCGCTGCATGCGAACGAAGCAGGAAGTACTATGAACGGTTAGGGCCCGGCATCCTTGTACCACTTACGCCGTCCAACTGACTTTATTGCAGATTCCGGGAGAACATCTCCATTTCCAGGAAGCAGAAATATGCAGCCAAAAGGCGTAACGATCCTTCGAAGCATGAGAAAGTAAAAGTTGTTAAATCTGACGAGGAGCGCAAGTACGACAATCGTCAGAAAAGCAATCGGTCATATCAGCGGTGCGTACTTCATTGATTGTATACATGGATGCGCTCTCAAAATGGGTGTACATTTCTAGAAGGAAATCTGCCCCAAAGAATGAAGGCAGTAGTAGCAAACAATCGAAACCGGCGAGTGATTTAAGGTGTGTTAAACGAGCGACAAATGCCATTCCATACCTCATAGGAACTGTGTTTCTTAGCACTGCAGTGGTTAGCCGCCGGCCTCCGAGGGACATCTGGGAAGGGCATACCAAATTTCTCCTCACATCCTACAAGGACATGCTGGAAAATAGGTCGCTTCGCGAGTTCCTGGAGGATATTTCAGCTCGGTACATCGAGAGTGGTGTGGTCGAGGACCTTGTATTGGTCTTGCCGCGCCTAATCCGGCTTCGAGAAGGTGTTTACGCCCATGAGCAAGATATCTCATTGGAGGTGGGAGCAGCAGCTCAACTTGGTGAGCTCGAAGCGCTGGGTGCCAAAATAGACCAAGCTGTGGAGATGATTCAGGACTTGGAGGACATGGCCAGGTTCCGTGGGCACGACGAATTTATTGATTTGTATAGCGAGGGTGACCTGTACTATCAGAGATCACATTTGTTAGATTGAATGGCATGCAAGTTGACATCCAAGGGATGTTATACTCCTTCTCTTTCTGTTGAACTCCGTTCTGAGCTACCAGGAAGGTATTAACTGACGTCGAGCGTGACTTTATCAATACGATACTTATGTGATTATAGACAGTAACTCAAATATCGAATGAAGGGCAAAGGATAAAAGATATCATTTCGATGGTGACAGGAAAAAGGTATTGAGGTAATGGAGGGTGGCTACAGGGGTTCTTCAGTTTCAGAGAACTCCTCTTCGTCATCCTCCTCCGGCTCGTCCTCGGGCGGGTACAGTTCGTTCTCCTCCGTGATGACAGTCAACGATTCCAGCCTTCTTTCCAGCTCCTCCAACCTCTCGTTCGCCAGTGCCAGCTTTTGCTCCGTGGCAGCTGTCTTGGCTTCAGCGGCCTCCGCTCGAGCCTTGTTTCTCAACGCCTCAACGATAGATTCAACCTTGGCCTTACGGTCAGCGCGGACTAGACTGGTCATTGTCATGCTAACATCCTTATGAAAGGACGCGAGCGCAGCCGGAGCTTCAGCACGGAGCTTTGGGGACGAATAATGCGTGAAGGGAGTCCGAGCAGATGGATGCTGCACGGCAACATACATCCAGCAACCTGATCGAATGGAGATGCTCTCGCACTAGGTTCCTTATTAGCTCATGAAATTAGGGGTGCAATGATAGGAACGGTACGAACGCGGGACATGAGGTCATGGACCCAACCGGAATAACACTTCGTCGCGCGGGCGTTATCCACAATTTCCGGGAGCAATGGGCGCTTACGGGCCAAACCTAAAGACAGGGATGAAACAGGTCAGCACGATCGACAGAAAAAAAGAAGGGGACGCACGCCAGTTCCGGGCACCGCGACCCACTCCCTCAATCCAGTCGAAGATTGGCTTCGCACCGGATGCATAGGCCCGTTTCTTGGAGGCGGGTGCGGGGAACTGTTCATCGAATCCTCGCGGGGGCGCTTTTGCCCATGCTGGGACACAGAGTCCACATGGTCGTCAACGAGAGGCGTGGGACTAGTCGTTACAGAGGGTGCGGGCTGTGATGTTACATCAGAGGTTTCAAGTTCGCCATCCGGGAGTGGGACTGCGCCGGCGGGCTCTGGCACAGCACATGCGGAGGGCATGAGCCCAGCCTGTGTCGCAGGGACGGGGGCTGTAATATCCTGTGTCGCAGGGACGGGGGCTGGAATATCGTCGTCCAGAAGGGAGAGATCGACGTTGTAGGCGTTACTCTGGGCCGTCAGAGGCGCACCACCGACGGTTGAAGGAGACTGGTCAGTTCCGGCAGGCGGTGCAGTAGCAGACGGAGGCGCGGGTCCCGCAAGCCCATAGGAGGCGGGGTTGAAGAGCCAGGGGTGCGACATTGGGGTATCTGATTGGGATGTTAGAATGTGCACGCCGTCCGCGATTCGCGAAGGAAGAGCAACTTACACCCGGGAGGGAACTGATACACCGGAGCACTTGGAGTTCCAGGGGGTAGCTCTGAACTCCAGCAGGAGTTGCTGAGGGTGGGTTGAAGTTGAAGGCGTACGGGTTCACTGAGAGAGGTTTGATGGATCAGCAAAGGACAACGAGAACAACCTAATTCTAACTTACTTTGTCCAAATTGAAATTGAGGGTACATCGGCACTACGAGGGAAGGTATAAATTGATGATGAGATATTTAATGTGCACGGGGCGCACCTTGTTGAGCTGCGAGTGCTGGACCTTGTTGGACAGCGAGTGTTGGATCGATGACTGGGTTCTGACCAGCGGGGGGAGGCTATTGATAGCCTTTAGAGAGATATCCCGTACGCGAATGCAAAACGTACACCTGCTTGAGCCTTGCGGCTGTGAGCACACTCAGTCAGGAGTGGGCTACCATCACATCGACGGCAGTGAAGCTTTTTGGCGGGCTTCGGCTCTTTGGTTGGTTGTCGACGTTTGGAAGGAGCCATGATGATGTTGAGTTGTCGTTGGCTAACGGTGCCAGGCTATATGGAGAGGGATGGGGTTCGAGCGAAAACAGCGGGTGCCCATGAGACGACCCTGGAACGATCCCACATGACTCCTGCCTTCTCCCTTGTATCATCGTTCCCCATGTGAGCCCATGTGAGCCCATGCGCCTTGATAAGATTGGATTGAGGCCCGCGCCGGGTGCTGAATTGGAAATGACGCGCTAAGCACGACCAAAGCACGACGGTGAGCCCATGCGCCTTGATGAGACTGGATTAAGACCCCCACTTGGAGACGATGGGTGCCGAATTGCAAATAACTTGCCTAAGCCAGCCGGTGACCCATGTGCCTCGCATGGGAGCGGATTAAGGCCCCAAATATGTATTTGGATCGATGGGTGCTGAGCGCTGAATCGGAAACAAGGCTCATAAACCACACGACACTTTTACCCCCACCCCAAGGCATTGCTTTCTAGCTCACCAATATGGCCACGAGAAAGAAACGAAGGCGTAAAGATGAAGATGACCTTGACGATGAGGCTCAGCATTCGTTCCCTAGTGAGCTCCTGGAGGCCGTGGCGGAAACTTCTTACTGGACATCCCCAACGAAACCTCAGCGAATTTTCGAAGAGGCAAAGAGCCCTAGAAAGCGCGTTGTAAAGAAGGTTCTTGCTCAATCATCGCAGACCGCTGGGGCTTTCAAAGAGGATGATGAGGGTGCTTGGACACAAGAGGTGCCGTCAAGTCAAGCTACGGGCGCCAGTGGCATCGAGGACGGTGGGACAATATCGGACGTTGTGCCCGACCAAGCGCCGGACGACGGTGATTTCGGCTCTTGGGTCGGCTCGGAAGTAATTGATCCAGACCTTGGGTGGATCGGCGAAGACGACGACTTCGAAGACTATGTTGACGCCGTAACCTCACATGTCGCGGGGTATAGCCACCTTCATACCTCTCTATTCGTTGTTCAGGGATGGGATTCTAACAAGAGGCAGACCACGGTAAGTGTCGTATCTGATTTAGTTTGCTTTAATACTTGACATTGACTCCACCTAAGGATGCGTGGTATCATATGCGATTCCAAACCTCCGATGTAGGACAGCTCGACACCGGGTGCACCTGCCCTAAAGCTCTTAACCGCAACCTCTGTGTGCACAGGCGGTACTTTCAGGACTATGAGGTCGAGAGTATCATTCTCGAGAAGAATGCCGAAGGAACCGAGGACAGGGATGTTGCAGGTGATAAGGATAGGACAGGTAAGCTACTTAACTTACCTCTTCAGTAATGAAATAGCATTGTAACGATGGACTCATCACCCCCGGCAGCGACGCTCTTCTCCCGCCGCATCCTAGGACGCCATCGTTTGGAAAGCTTGTACTCCGTTCAGTCGATGTCGTCCTCCGAGCTCAAAGGCCGAGCGATCGTCAGTAATATCCTTTCCCGTTCGGAATCGACCTGGAAATGCTCCAAGGACACGGGACTTCTATCATGCTATCATATAAACAAGGCCAGAGAGCGGTACCCAGACGTCCCAGAAGATGAAATCGAAGATTTGGAGGACTTTGTAGACTCAAGCCTCGACTCACTCTCTATAGGCGAACTTGGTCAGTTCCTGTGATCTGAACTATCTTGTGGGATGACGCTGATCTATCCTCAGCTCGCGGACCCGGTACCACAGTATCCTATCTGCCAATACATCCACCGTTCTGGGCGCGAATCCCGTCCGACCCCAAGCTCTATTCCGATCCCCCTCCTGCCCGGACACCCCCAGATGGCCCATTCCCTCTTCAAGCCGATTCCTCCTGCAACTGTGGAACAACGCGGACCTTCTTCAATAGGGATGGGCTGAAAAAAACGAAGCGTTGCAAGTTGTACACCCTGCTAACGGTTCATGACGTCGAGATTGAGGTTCAAGTCTGCCCCGTTTGTCCTTCCGTCCGGCGAAAGCGAATCGGCCCTGATCTGCGCGCACATGGCATATTCAATTTCAACAATTCTGCCCTTGTCTCCCACGAGCTACTTGACGAATACACCAGCTGCTTTACCTCCTCAGAGACGCCCTTTACCGCCTGGTATACGCAATTGTCAAGACGCTATCTCCTTTCTGGAAAAGAGTTCATGGGCGACGACCTCTTTCGCGCCGTATGGTTCGCATACGTCTCCCTCCAGAAGTTCGACAACGACATGTCCTGTACGGTCTGCGGACCATCACCCGAGACGGTCATCTGGGATGGAATCACCTTAGCCTTTGGCCGGAAGCATCTCAGTGGTTCACTTCGCCCACCAACGTTTACGATGCCAGATTCCGTTCGGCGCCCTAACGTAAAGTACAAACCAAAGCAGCAACTCTTGCCCCTGGCGACATTACGACGGCGTTTCCGAGCCACGATGGAGCGGCCCACGCATCCCGACCGCATCGAGGATGGGGAAGAAGAAGGCGGTGTTGATGGCGCAAAATCTCCTTCGAAGAAATCGCGAGCCAAACCCAAGGCGAAGAAGGGTGGTACTGCGTCAAACCCCGACACTCCGTCGAAGCGGGCACAGGCCATCCCCGAGACATCCACCCCTTCGCTATCTCCCATGAAACCGCAGGCTAACTCCGCGGCGATCTCGCTATCAACTGTGGCGGTCTCTACTGAAGCAACTGGTGCAACAGAAGGCACTCTCGAAGACGCAGGACCGACACCACTTCCCGCCACCAATCCAAATGAGAACCTCCGACGTCGACAGGCTTTGTTAGTGGAAGACTACTTGGAGAAGGTGGACTCGGTGACTGAAGACATGAGAAAGGAATGTCCCGCCTTAGCGCAGCTATATACGATGCATTACGGCCGTGCAGCCTTTTGGTCAGGGCACAAACCTCCTGCCGTCATAAAGAACTTGTTCCGACAGGTACGCCCATTCTCTGGTCATGTGGACCCTGCTTACGACAACATAGATCGCCGCCGAGGAATCTGTGCTACAACTCGTCAACTACACGGCACTGCTCAAGCTTAGGGAGTTTGTGGCGAAGCCAGACGTTAACGTGGCCTATAAGCTGAGGCCCATACCTTCCCTGAACAAGGTTATAAATCACAGCGACGTAGATCTTGCTGATCTCTTGGGAGTGATGACCTGGATTGAAAAGAAGGCGCGTGCTACTCTCAAAGCACTGATCGTTGAACCGCCGCTGCCACCGCCCAACATACATATCCTCCCGAATGATCATCTGGATTGGATAACGGTACATCCTCTTTTGCCCTCGCCCCCATTCACCTCTAACTGACTAAATTTCGACAGACTGGTTGCTTTTATAGCATGCCCATAATACGGCATCGCCCGCTTTATCCGTCACTGAAAGAGAACCAAGAAGAACAGGCATCAGGCCAGCAACGTGGGGATCGATGCGGGAAGTATTACTCTCAATATGGAGAACGACGATTAACTGGGGGTATCATGGTATGCTGGTGTTCGCACAGCATTTGTTACGGGTTCCATTGTATCCCCAAAGCCGAAGGTCGTGACGATGTCTTCTCAGCAATGGTGACTCGATGGCCGACAGCTCCCAAAATCGTCATCTACGACTTTGCATGCGCCTTGGGTCCCTACTGCTTGCTGCGCGAGCCTATGTTTTTGCAAATACCCTCTTTGCCATTGACATCTTTCATGCCACAGGTCACAGCAAATGTAGCCCTGCAGCATTCCTATCCGAGTATATGAATGTGGACACCAAGCTCGAATACATCAATTCGAGCGCGGCCGAATGCGGCAATGGAGCACTTAGGAGGATTCGAAAATCGGTCAGCTATATGGGACAGAAGAGGGCTATTATATATACAAAGGTCTTCCTTTCTGTATGGAATAGGCTGAAGATCTTGAAAATAGACTAGCATTTATGGTGGCTTAACTGCCCTATCAATTTGTGAGGCCAGTAGTTATGTTTACAGAAGCAGTGATCTGACGATCCACGGAGGTGAACGAACGCAAGCTCAATACTCAGGGACCTATGTCTCCAGAGGCATAGAAGGGCTGATGTTCGATTGGGGAGGAGGTACAAATGAGAAACTGGAGTGTCCAATGTCAGCAGAAGCATTGCTGATGGGAGGATTGAGGACGCACCCTCCGTTGGTTGTAGAGACATCGGCTTCGCGCTGAGAATCGACGGAGCCCGATGGCTACCTACCTAGGTCAGTTGCACACTTTTGGAAGGCCATGCAATGTTGTTGGATTTGCTGTGAGTGTAACTTCGTTGGTGCAAGATTGATCACGCCCCAATGGCATCCTTCGGTCGTCCTGCAGAGCTTCTTCCCAACAACATTCCATTTGCCGTCACGGATGGGCTTGTTAAACTATGAGGGAAACTACCACGGTCTCGCACAGATAAGACACCGTACCATTGGTGGAGAACCGCGAAACTCGATTAGCGGGGGTTGCATCTAAGTGGTGTCAACGTCCATCGGTTGACCTGCATCCCAGCCGATATCAAGGACTCCGACGCTTGATAGGTCTCAGGGTCGAAAACCTAACCATCTCGCGAGCTGCCACCTCCGGCAGCGCTTTCTTAAAAAGTTGGTTGGATTCGATGTTGTGGAGGAGACACAAATGAAAAACTGGAGTGTCCAATGTCAGCAGAAGCATCGGCGATGGGAGGATGGAGAACGCACCCTCCGTTGGTTGTAGAGACATCGCAGGCCCGATAGATGCCGCCCTATGTCTACTGAAGCAGTGTAAGGGCGTCACGCGCTTATGGAGGGAATGCAGCCCGGAAAATGAGCGTCCATTGTCAGGAGAGGCATCGGTGATGGGAGAATCGAGAACGCACCTTCCGTTGGTTGTAGAGACATCGCAGGCCCGATAGACGGCGCCCTATGTCTACTGAAGCGCTGTAAATGCGTCGCGCGCTTATGGAGGGAATGCAGCCCAGAAAATGAGCGTCCATTGTCAGGAGAAGCATCGGTGATAGGAGGATCGAGAACGCACCTTCCGTTGGTTGTAGAGACATCGCAGGACCGATAGACGGCGCCCTATGTCTACTGAAGCGCTGTAAAGGCGTCGCGCGCTTATGGAGGGAATGCAGCCCGGGTAATGCGCGTCCAATGTTGGCAGAAACATTGCTGATAGGAGGATCCAGAACGCACCCTCCGTTGGTTGTGGAAACATCGGGGCTTCGCGTGGTTGTGGAGGAAATGCAGCAGCGAAACCGCCGCCCAATGTCAGCAGATGCATTGCTGAAGCGAGGATGGAGAACGCACCGACCATTGGTTGTAGAGACATCGCAGGCTCGATAGACGGCGCCCTATATCTACTGAAGCAGCGTAAGGGTGTCGCGCGCTTATGGAGGGAATGCAGCCCGGATAATGAGCGTCCAATGTCGGCAGAAACATCGGTGATGGGAGGATCGAGGACGCGCCTTCCGTTGGTTGTAGAGACATCGCAGGCCCGATAGACGGCGCCCTTAGCGCCGTTGCTTGTAGAAACACTGCGGAGGTGGTCCGTATCGTGGACCGTATCACCTGGATAACCGGGAGCTCAATCCAGCATGCCATGTCTACACATGCAGCTATGTCTACAGATGCACCGAACTTTGGATGAGTGTTTAAGGAAGTATTCGAGGTGTCCACGGTCACCGGAAGCTTTGCTGAGGGATGGATGGGAGCGCACTCATCTCATCGTGAAGTACTGCTGGGATGGGATTCTAGACGGAAAGGACCCAGTGGGATACACCTACAGACCATTTGACAGTATGGTACGCGATTGAGCCAAGCATTGGCCCACCTGCGACAGGATATAGCAGAAAGGGCAAAGGCCAAGGTATGGCCTATTGAGCGGGCATAGCCAAAAAGGGTGCAGGCATCACTTTTTACATCTTACATAATCATCCTCGCCGGTGAGGATGACCATCATCCTTCCCGGTTAGGTGCGTGTGGACCATCATCCGGTTTGTCGGTTATCTGAACCAGCGAACGATCGGGCGCTCTTCGAATGTTTCAATTGCAGGTGATGTCGGACATCCGAAAATGCTCAACCCCCCACTTGTCTTGAACTACCATGTCTGCGAAACTTGCTTATCAGAAGCCATCCGTTACACTCCCAGAAATACCTCCAGAGATATGGATCGAGATACTGCGGCAGGCCACAGATGTTCCAGACAGCTTGGAGCATCCGCAACTACTGGTAGATCCCAAGCATTCTTACATGTTCAGGTTGTCGGGTCCTGCCACTCGAAGGCACAAAGCTGCGCTTGTGAGTTTCCACAGGTTCATGACTTGCGTTGAAAATGACTTGCCGTCTCCTTCAGATCACCAAACGGTACATTGTTCTCGTCTGCCGCGAGTGGCGTGCCATCGGGATGCCGTTCCTCTACGAGCACATCTCCATCACCCGCCTTCGTCACGTCCACCAGCTCCCTGAAACACTATCAAAGACCATGACGCTAGGCGAGGTTTGGGCACCACTCCCTTTTGGCTGCTTCGTCAAAAGGCTAGACATGACTGACATGGCTCTGGACTCAGTAGATTGGTCGGACGAAGGGTGTGGTACTAGCTTGCGCCAATTTCTTGACCTCACCCCGAACCTTGTCACTTTAAACATGTCTTCGACGAGATCACTTCTTCGGCAGATCGAGCGAATTCCAAGGGCAGCTATCCCAGGACTCCGAAACCTTAATTGGACCAGAACAGGTATCTTTCCCGAAACAGGGTTCAAGACGGAGTTTTTGGACTCGCACCCACGTATCGAAAACTTGGACCTCATATCTCTGTATCCCAACCCGCATTTCGAAGACAAAGATCCCCATATGTGGTCTTCCATTCGCAGACTGAAATGCTACCCATCCTCTATGATAAAAGAGACGAGTCACCAGTTCTACCCCGGTTCCTTCCCCAACCTAGAAGATGCATTACTTATCGTTCGTTTCGACGGTCTTGCCCATCTGAACTCGTTCTGTGTTGCGCATGGACGGCTGCTCAAGGTCATTCACCTTAGTGACTATGAATTATGGCGCTCGAGTGACATGACCCAGGATTTCCTATCGCTTCGAGATTGGTGCCCTTTGTTGGAGGAAATAAACTTCACCAGCCCGCTCATACCTTCTCGGGCAGTGCCTTCGACAGTCACCCACCAAGGCATACACACCGTTGGTTTCCACGCATCGATGCATCAGCTATCAAAACAACAGGCGAAGGCCTTCTTGCAGAACTTTATCTCTTGGGCCCAAAGTCCGGCGACGCCCAACGCACGCACTCTGCGACTCATTTCAGAGGAGAACATCCTGCATCTGCAGAGCAAGCATCCCAAGCTATTTAACAAATTTCTGGAGGATTGTGTTTCCCTTGGTGAAGTTGTATTGAACAACTTTCGGAGGCCTATGCACCCGAAGAACGACGAACTTTAGTCAGGAATCACTACTTCAGTCACGCCGGTGTCTACTCGCGAATACCCAGCATTATTTGAACCCGATTGCAGCTGCAAGTGGAACACCTCACCTAGCTCTGGCCAGTGTATGCATATTCTCGGCCGTTTGTATTACATGGGTAAATCCAACTCACGAAACTATGAGACTGACGCTCTAACCAACTGGACCAAGGAAGCGGTGAGAGGTGCACTTTAAATGGCGCCAATGAGGAAGGGAAAAATGCCTTCACCAACCCGAGCCAAGGATGACAGATGTTCTGAAAGCCGTATCCGCAGAAAAATGACCTACGCTCTACCGGCTGAGCCAAGGAATCGGTATATTGGCCCAGGACTATGCAGTCTCATCGGCCGGAAGGGTCAGCGGAGGGAAGGAAGTGTTAGCGCTCGCGCGCCAAAGCGGGCGCCTACGCGCGTCGCGTATTTACCGATCGTCCCTTTCCGAGCCCAATCACGCCCCGATCACTAGCCCGATCACTCCAACCATTCCCTGCCTGCGAAAGCAAACCCGCTGACAAAAATACCTACGCTCTACCGGCTGAGAGCCTTGAAGGATGTTCTACGAAGGGCCAAGGCCATACCCGCCGAAAAAAATGAACTACGCTCGGCCAGCTGAGCCAAGGAAGACCCAAACTGTGCATCATCGAATGAGGAGAAGTTATTCCTTCTTGATTCCTTCAGCGCTTGTCAATGAGCCATACTCCTACTCCCTCCAACTGACTTGGCCCGCTTCATAGACATGGTTGTCCCCAAATTCACGCCTCCATCTTTTTCTACGCACTCGTGCCTTCCAGCACCACCCACCGTGACATACGAGTATTCACAGGCAATGGTCCTAGGAATGCTCTGTGTGCAAAGGATCAAACGGAAAAATGAGCCCGTTTCCTGGAGTATAATAGAGTGGCAGCCATTGAAGAAGATGGTGCTGTTGTACACAAAATTTGACATGTAAACGGTCCAAAGAGTCGTGTACTACTCCTTCATAAGCCAGGTAATGTCCGAAGCAACGCTCAAGAGGAGGACGTCAGTTTCCTCGTCAATCTGTAACGTACACAACTTGAAATTTATTTCGCGGATGGGCGCCAATTTCCCCTCTCCCGCACCAGCGGTTCGACGTTTCAGCGCGTGCGCTAGTGCCCGAGCGTAGTCGATGTCCAGATCCGGGGTAACTATGAAGATCTGGAGGGATTGAAGGACAGGAAATGGGATACGAGGTACGCTTGGACTGTGAGTATCTTCGTCTCCTCGCAGAATCCGAAGGAAACAGTCATCCAGATGCCAGGCATTGAGTTTTAGCCGACGAAGCGTCGGAATATCGGCGATGAGTTGCCAGAAGGTGAAGCTGGGTTGAAAACCGATTGACATGTCTTGAAGCCTCGATAACAACCAGGGATTTGCAGAGCTCGTGAAAGGAAGCGAATAGAGTTGGCAAATCTGAGTATTTGGATTTGAAGGAACGGCATTGTCCTTCGGCACTGCCATGACCAGCTTCAGGAGCTGCTCCGGCTTGCCACTCCAGAATCCCTGGAATCCAACATACTGGGGCAGCTGTTTGGCACCGTCTGGAGTTAATACAATCACCTTCGACAGCCCTAGCTCCTCAGGGGGTAGTATGTGGGAGCAAGCAAGGCTCACAGCGGAGGTGAGCTGACGGCTGAGCTCGTTGCTTTTGTCTTCGGCTAGGATAACCACGACCTCGATCTCTGCGGGGAGTCTTATCGCCGTTAATAGTGCTAGAAGGACGAGGGTGTTGTCGGCTTGCACTTTGAACCGTTTAAGGTGGTGCAGTTCAACTTCAGCGCTTCCTAGAATATTCTCCGGGAAAACGGCAGCCGTCTGCTGAAATTGGAGTTCGAGGGATTCGATGTGGCCAGCGGTCTTGAAGAATACGAGGAGTTTGCGCAAATCCTCCTCGGTGAGTCCACGTATTTCTTTAAAAACCAAGTGAGTGATCGTGGAGAGCTGATGTAAGTCTTTTGGAATCCTCCAGTTCAGGAGACGGAGCTTGCGGAGCTGAGGAAAGACGGTGGCGACTGTCTGTAAATTGGAAAGCCTTCCACGGATTTGATGGCTCCTCAGCACCAGTTCCTCGGTGCCCTCACTCCGAGCCTCGAGCTGCTGGAAGATACGATGCATGGTCTCTTCCCCCACACCCAGGGAGACACGCTTTAACACCCGCGTATTTCCCGCCTCCAAGACACGGCGCACTTCAGGGATGGTTTTGCCGACAGTGTCTGCATCGAGACTGATAGTCTGCTTTTCTCCAATGTTATCCAATGCAAAATTGAGGTACTGCGCCTTTGTGTGATACCGTATGTGGATATCCCTCCAAAGTTCGGGTGCCGCGAAGGCGGTCTCTCTCCAACGAGATGAAACGGCGCAAAGTCGCCCTTTAGCCTGCTCCAGGCGGGGTTCCTCCTCTGTACTGAGCCTACGTTCCGCTAGGTCAACGAAAGGGAGCGTGAGGAAGAAGATCCTGGCTAAGATCTCGGGAGGAAGCTGAGAGACCGGTGACAGCGCATTTCGACGTCGTTTGAGAGAGGCGAGGTCTTGTTCGAGCTGTGCGATTTCGCGATCGAGGTCAATTTGGGATTCAGGGGTAATGGTAAACATGACACAGTGGGGAGGCTGACGGGGACGTAGTGAGTATGAGTTGGAGTTGTGCAATATGTTAATCCGAGTCGTGGCAGGAGCAGGGGGCGGGCGCTTAGTCAGGTGGCGGGTTTCCACGTTGCGGCCATAAGCGCACGATGCAGTGGTGCTTACGATTTTCTAAAACCAACGGAAACACTTTCCCAGCCTTCTTGATGTTCAATGCAGGTCTATACATATCATATTAAACCACCCCCACACGATAGTGAATGTAGATAGTGCAGGAAGTCAAAAGTACTATTCCTTCACAACCCAGGTGATGTCCAAAGCCACGCTTGAGAGCAGGTCATCGGTTTCCTTGTCAATCTGTGAGGTACACAACCTGAATCCTATTTCCCGGATGGATGCCAACTTCCCCTCCCCCACACCATCCGCCCGACGCTTCAGCGCGTGCCCCAGTGCCCGAGCGTAGTCGATGTCCAGATGATCCGGAGTGGCGATGGCGATCTCGAGGGATTGAAGGGCGGGAAATGGGATACGAGGTATGCTTGGACTGCCGGTATCTTCATCTCCTCGCAGAATCCGAAAGAAGCAGTCATCCAGATGGCACACGTCGAGTTGCAGCCTATGCAGCGTCGGAATATCGGCGATAAGTTTCCAGAAGGCCAAGCTGGCGTGAAACCTGATTGTCAGCTCTTGAAGCCTCGATAACAACCAGGGATTTGCTGCGTTCGTGAAAGGAAGCGAGTACAGTTGGCAAGTCTGGCCATTTGGATTTGGGGGATTGCTATTGTCCTTCGGCACTGCCATGATGGCCTGCAAGAGTGGCACAGAATTGCCATTCCTCCACCCCTGGAATGCAACATACTCGGACAGCGGCCTTTCGGCGCCTTCCGGGGCTGCTTCCAACACGACTAACCTCTCAGGCGCCAAGATGTCTGAGCAGGTAAGGCTCAGAGCGGAGGTGAGTTGGTGGCTGAGTTCGTTGCTGTTATCGATTGTTAGGATATCCACGACCTCGAGCTCTGAGGGAAGCCGTATAGCCTTCAATAGTGCTAGAAGGATGAGGGTGTTGTCGGCGTGGACTTTGAGCCTCTTGAGGTGGTGCAGTTCAACAGCTTCGGCGCTTCCTAGAATATTCTCCGGGAAAACGGCAGCCGTCTTCTGAAATTGGAGTTCGAGGGATGCGATGTGGCCAGCGGTCTTGAAGAATGCGAGGAGTTTGCGCAAATCCCCCGCGGTGGTTCCAGCCAGGCCTTTCAAGGCGAAGTGAGTAACCGTGGAGAGCTGATGCAAGTCGCTTGGAATCCTCCATCGTACAAGACAGAGCTTGCGGAGCTGAGGGAAGACGGTGGCCACTATTGGCAAATTGGGCAGCCTTCCGTGATCTCGGGAGCTTATCAGCTCCAGCTCCTCTGTGCCCTCACTGCGAGCCTTGACCTCTCGGAGGATACCGTGCATAGTCCATTCCTCTGCACTCAGAGAAACACGCTTTAGCACCCGCGTATTTCCCGTTTCCAAGATACGACGTAATGTCGAGCCGTTTCGGTAGATACCGTATGCGTCGACATAGATAACCTGTTCATCTCCTATCATCCCCAACACAAAATCGATGTACTGCCCTTTTGTGCAGTCCCGTATGTGTATATTCTCCCAAAGCTCGGGTGCCGCGAAGGCGGTCTCTCTCCAATGCGATGAAACGGAACAAAGCCAGCCTTTAGTCTGCGCCAGGCGAGGTTCATCCTCTGGACGGAGTATACGTTCGGCTAGCTCAGGCCCGGGGAGAGGGAGAGTGAGGAAGAAGATCCTGGCTAAGATTTCGGGGGGAAGCTGAGAGACCGGTGACAGCGCATTTCGACGGCGTTTGAGAGAGGCGAGTATTTGTTCGAGCTGTGCGATTTCACGATCGAGGCTGATTTGGGTTTCAATGGCAGTGGCAGGCATGGTAGAGAGAAAGGCTTTGGGAGCTGGGGAGGGTGATGTAGATGTCTGGCTGCTGGCAGAGTCAAGCGTAAGCCTAGCAAACGGACAACCGGCGCCCAGTCACTAGTCATCGATGGCGGCTTTCCACGCGCTCACCATTTCCCCCGGGCCGCCTCACGACGTCGAACTCGGATTGTTTCCGAACACTGCTTCTGCCTTCTTGACATCCAGCTGCAGTTCTATAAGTAACAAGTTAGAATATGTCTATCCTACCGCGGTACATCACAGTGCAGGAAGGTGGGATTCTCGACGAGCTAACGTCCGATGGTACGATTTCTCTTGCTATGAAGCCGGGCGTCAAAGTCGTAAATCCTCGTCGCTCTCCGCCTTCGCTTCATATACTCCCCACATTGAGGCAGCTCTTAAATCTGCAACGCCATCGTCCTTGATTCCGAAGGTACCTCTGCTGTGGTAAACGCTCTTCGTCTGTCAAGTGTTGCATAAGAATTGCGTCAACTCGAATCGCACGGGCAACGAGCACTCACTATACCGAGGGATACCTTGATGCTAGGGATCCCTGAAGTATACTCCTCCAACTCTTCTCCGGGTTTTGTCACCAAAGTGACGACATTGTTCGCTGCAACGATAGCCTGGCCCCAGGCGGTGTGCCCAGCTTGGATGGCACCAAAAGCATCAGCCGCATCTCCAGCTACGAAGATATTCGTGTACGTGGACGAGCCATTTCCACTATCTCCAGGAGCGCCATTCGATACGGACACCGATTTATCGAAGGTCGTCGTGAGAGAATCGATGGGCGGAGACGTCGTAAGCTGCATCGTTCGCTGAATGAAGGCCCGGCCATTTTCTGGGTTAATGGTGGCGGCGTCCATCTCCTCCAGCATCTTGGTATTTGCCCGTTGGCCCGTGCACAAGAGCTTTCAGACTATCAGCACTTTGTAAGACATCCCAAAACGACGCTCACCAGAAGGTCTGCTGCGATCTCTCGACCCTTTTCGGTGCGCACCACGCGTTGGCCCTGCGCATTCACGACCTTCTTCTCCTCGTCGACGGTGCTGAGATCCAGCCTTTCTCCGAGGATAAGGTCAATCTCTTGTAGCTCCATCGTCTTCCGAATCTCGTCATGCATTTCCCTGTCAAAACGAGGCAGGAGCTGTTTTCGAGAATGCAGCAAGGTAACCTCCTTCTCGGGGTATATGGCTTTAATGTCAGTGGCGAATTCTGTTCAAATGTGTCATGAACCTTCTGGGAGCAATGAACAAGGAAACGTACGGATTCCCAGTGCTCCACCACCAACAACAAGAACAGTCGGAGCTGCTTCAATAGCCTTCTGCCGCTCTTGAAGCCACGCGATCCCATCTGACTTCGTGCCATTATACGTCCATACCTTCTCGTCCCCGGGCTTGACTGCCTCCCGAGGATCTTTTCCCCACAAATCCAAGGGTGCGGGAAGGTTGGCTCCGAGAGCGTAGATGGCGTAGTCGAACGCAATCTCTTTCGAATGAATGCCCAATTCTGGGAAGGCGTCGGAAACAGTTATATGGGTCGGCTGAATGGAAGTAACGGTCGTCTTCAAGGTGATATGGTTGGGTTTCCTCGTGTCACCCTCCCCAAATACGTTGGTGTTAGGGATAACTATTCCATAGTCAGGCTCGCACTAAAGGCATACTTGAAATGGAAACTTACAAGCCTTATATTCGTGTCCGGGTAGGACGGCAAAACGGGGCATAACGTAGACATCTATGGGGGGCGCCAGACTCAATAGACGCCCAGAATGGCCGGCATGTTCACTTACGGTTCATGTGCCTGTGGGCTATGAATCAGCCATGAAGCAGAACCCGACTCTGGAGACCAACTTACGAATTCCTGTCAATCGCAATAAGCCTCCAGTCGGCTGGGAGGCCTGCAGCAAGGACCTTCGCGGCTTTGGCGCCTAATATTCAAGGATAAGCTATATGGTTACAAAATTCCGGATACGAATACGTACCACCATAGGCCAAACCCAAGACAACGGCTGTCTTCCTTCTAGCGACAAGAGAAGATTGGCTGCACATGGTCAGAAAATATAGAGATGTAGGATGAATTGATTTAAACTGGGGGATGGAATGCTCAAACCAACGACTGGCGCCCATTCTTATCAGATAAGATGCTGCCTCTGTGACCTGTGACTTTCTCATTGCCCCCTCGGAGGCCATAAAATCCATTTGGCCCAGACCTGGAGATGATTCGTAATCTGATAAGATTAGACCGGGGTGGACTGCGGATGACGGAGGGAATCATACAACGCCGCGAAAAGAAAGCGAAACGAAGAATAATCTGACCAATCCCCACCATTCATCATCATTGGATACATGTTTAGGCCAATCCAGAGCGCGAGAGGACGGGAGAATGGCACGACTCCTCAAATGCGGAGCCCGAAGAGCGCGAAATTACGGCGTTTGCGACTCACGGATTATTTCTTCCTTGTTATGTAGTAGCCAATGGGACACCCGTCCTAAAATATTCAATCAGAATATTGGTCAAGTCATGGGAAACCGGTTGGATGTTTCATGGCCATGCGCTTACCAAAAAACAAGTACGTACTAAACTGTGGGTGTGAACATGCATTTAAGGCGCTACGCTAACTTTGAGAGGCATGCCGAGCTCCCTCCGACCGGTAGATGATAGAGGGGCGTCCTTAGTCGACGGCTGGACGATCCCGTTGTTCAACCACACAATTTCCTTTTCACCTGGAGCGAACTGGAACCTCTCGAGGAGAAGGCTCAAAACGACCTCTATGAGGGGTGGTGGTCAGAGGTAGGCAAAGTTGAATGTTACGATAGACGTACTCATTTCAAGTTGAGCAAACTTGAATCCAATGCAAGCTCTACCGCCTCCAAGGAAAGTCATCCTACCAACCAAAGTTTAATTCAGAAGCCTACAAGAAACCGCGCATCCACTCACAAATTCGAGTACACTCCAGGTACCTTCGCTTCAGCCACTGTGTCAGGGAGCGGCTCGAGCCATCGTTCGGGCTTCCACTCTGCTGCGTCCAGTCCCCATATCTCGGGATTGCGATTACAGTGGTGCAGGGAGATGAAGAGGGTCGTGCCTTTGGGCACGAAAACCTCCTTGATCTCCTCACCTGATGTGGATCTTATGGGGCGGAAGAGTGGGAGTATGCCATCTTCTCTCGCTCTAATATCGCAGAGCAGGGAGCGTCAGTACCTAGCCAAAAGATGATACCAAGAAATAACACGCACTCTCGCAGGAGAAGAGGTAGAGGCGCGTATCTGATATTGCGTTAGCTTGTTTGGGCTGGGAGCATGTACAATGCACACCCACAATCTGAGAGACTCCCTGCACACAGCGTCGAGCAGGGGTAAGGCCGTCAGGGTGTCATAATCCAAATCTCCGTCGTGGCTGGCATATGCATCCCGTACTTCCTTTCTCAACTTCTCTTGAACTTCTGGGTGTTCGCTGAGGAGGTGGAGAACCCTGGACAGCGCGTTTGACGTTGTCTCCATACCCGCAAAAGTCATGCCTCTGTAGGTAGAAGTTCAGGTATGTTGATCGGGATGTTAGCTGGACGGCAGTCGGCTTACGATATCTGCGCGATAAGTTCATCCTCCGGCAGTCTATCCTCCTCGGATGCGCTCATATTTGCCTTCACTAGTACCCAAGTATCAGCTCCAAACCTCCAAAAGAAAAAGATTACAAGAACGCAACGTACGCAGCACGGTCATGATATCCTTGCCTCCACCGGCCCTCGTTGATATGTCCCGGCCCTCCTTCAAAGACCGCTTCGTCGATTCGAAGACCTCAATCGCAGTTTTATTAACGACGTCCGTCATATCCCGTAGTTCATGCAGCTTCTTCCATGGCAACCAATCTACGACGGTGCGCTGGAAAGCGGGCGATCCCCACCCGTAGACTAGGGGCCACACAAGAATCCGGACCATGGAGATCAGTGGGTCGGCGAGTGTTCCGCTGTAACCGCCCATCAATATAGGTACCGGGTACCCTAGCAAATTTACTCACTTGATGTTCTTAGCTGAACGAGCAAAGGCGTGCTCCTCTCCACCGACATCAAGATTGTCGAAGGAGTATCCGAAGCCGCTCTGACCAATGAGTTCCAGCGCGCTACGGGTCATCCATGGAAGGAGGTCAATCTTTTGCTCTTTTTAAGCAAATGTTCGAACGTTTTCAGTTAAAATCTGACCTCGTTCCCATCATTAGAGACTTGTTGTCCGATTGACTCTCGCAGCTTGCGTCCAATACTGTAAAAGATCGGGGCTGGTGCATTGATGTTAGAAATAGTTGGCAAGGTAGTCACCGAATGACATACTCATCTCGCGCATATGAGCGATTGAGAAAACGGGGTTGAGCATCTTCCTCTGTTTGCGATGATGATCCCCTACTGCTGGTTAGCCAACTGAAATTCGCTGGGCCGAACGCGAAGAGACACACCAACTGTTCCTGTGAGTTGTTTTCCGAGAATGGTGGCGTTTGTCCTGTCAAGAATCGTCGATTAAAGTCAAGACGTCGAAGCATAGGTTCGGGAGCTTACCTCAGGAAATCACCGCTCTCTTCGAAGATATGTTGGTCCTACATGCGTTTTTGTTAGGATTTCAGCGAATTCCCAAGATGACACTATGCTCCACCTTGACGATTATCTGGTAAAGTGCTTTGGGGTCGTAGACGTAGAGAGAGTCCGCCTGAACCCATACAGTGAGCCACAGTCGTCAGCGCAAGAAGACCTAGAAACGTACATTGAAAAGCCCATAGCACCTAAAGACTCCGCCATCTACACGGTACATTCCTTTAGATCTCACCCTAAGCTGAACGATACTGTGCGACTTACAGGTTTTTGTGAGGCCGTCGAGGTACTCTGCAGCTGTCTCAGGGTTGATAATGTCCATCATGTTGCCTGGTATCAGAGTCAGCTCGTTCTCGTCGATGTCCGCCGTTGAGCTTGCCTGCTAGACGTGAGGCTGAGGGTGGGCCAGGTATGGTTGCGAAGGGGTCTTTAGCAACGAGGCGGCGGAGAACGCGCCAGGCAACCCATGTAGCGATGAGGAGTGCTAAAGATTGAGCGAGTGGAGGAGACATGCCGAAGGAGTGGAAAGGAGAGGAACTTAGGGAGAGAAGTTTATAAGTCCGGGACCAGGTATAAATTTATACCTCCAGGAATGAAACGCTGGCGTGGAAGCCCTCAATTCGCGTAATTAGCTTGCGAAGACCGGCGTCAGGGTTGAAGAAACACGTTGGATAAGAAGAATCTTGTAAGTATTACCGCCGCGTAACGAGGACCTAGGGCGTGAATAAGCGGTGTTCCAGGAGGTGCAAGTTCCACCAGTTCCGAGGATCAGGGTATCATCATCACTGTATGGCTTTGCGAGAATAAGTTACAGTCACTGTCTGGAGGAGAAATCTGTTTATCGCATGTGGTCAGTGTTAGTGTTGCCATCGCCAGAAAGTCTGGACAAGATCTCAAACTGGGATTATACCGAGAAACAAGAGTCGCCGTCGTTGAGGGAGGAACGAGGCCACGCTAAGGCTGGGGACGGATAAGTCCTACCGAAGTTCGGCGTTAAAATCTGGAGCCAATTGAAATCAGAATCGGGGAGATGTTAGTGGTCGTTCACACCACTTTAGCCCTGGGAGGCCTGGGGTGGTTCTAAGGTTCGGCGTTGGCCACCCTGTGTCATGGCGGGCTCAATGTCCTGAAGCACGATATTCTTCCTTCATTTTTGGGCAAGTGGAGCCGAGCGAGCCCTGAGTCGTCGTACCCGATGAGTTAGAGAGCAAAGAGGAATTTGGATGCAAGGAGGTGTTAATGGGTGTTGTCTGTAGCTTTCCAATTCAGTGATGACGGTAACGATGAAAGAGGCGCTGGACCATTTTCGCTATTATTGATTGAAGATCAGACAAAATCTCTCTCTACCTCTACCACCGCACAATATCCCAAGCTATGCCCAGGCGCATCGTAGTCCTCATATCCGGCTCAGGTACTTGCAGCCGCAGCCCCCGATTTCACGGCAATAAACCGGTCTAACATAGGGAGCAACCTGCAGGCGCTCATCGATGCGCTGAACACCCCTGCGCTGCCCGACGCCCAGATCACCCTCGTCTTTTCCAACCGTAAAGCTGCATACGGCCTCACACGAGCAGCACAAGCAGTCCCTGAAATTCCGACTGCGTACCTTGCTCTGCAGCCATACCTGAAGGCGAACCCGGGGAAGACGAGGGAGGACTACGACGCGGAGGTCGCGCGGATCGTCGTGCGCGAGAACCCGGACCTGATCGTGCTGGCTGGGTGGATGCATATTCTCAGCGAAAACTTCCTTGAGCTGGTGGATGGGAGGAAGGCTGTTGTGGAAGCGGACGGGAAGGAGACGAAGTACAATATCCCGGTGATCAACCTCCATCCTGCGCTTCCCGGTGCGTTCGACGGCGCGCACGCCATCGAGCGCGCGTACGAGGCGTTCCAGAAGGGCGAGGTCGCGCATTCGGGGTGCATGGTGCATCGGGTAGTGAAGGATGTCGACGCTGGTGAACCTGTCATTGTCAGGGAGGTGCCTATCGAGAAGGGCGAGTCGATTGAAGTGTTCGAGGAAAGGCTGCACAAGGTCGAGCATCAGATTATCGTTGAGGCCGCGAAGAAGATTTTGGATGAAGTCAAGCCCCAGGTATACTTGCTCATAAATCGCTGTGAATTCGTACTGACCGAATTCTAGGACTCGTGAATATCAAACCAATGGGACGGAGGGAAGGTAAAGTCTCTCTTGTGACAGTCCCCCTATCTTCTCTAACCCGTTCCACCAGAGATTTAAAAATACCAATTATATGTATATTATTCTAAGCGGGATACGAGTTGCAAACTTGTACAAAGGAATCCCCGCCCATATATTCGATCGCCCGCTGTTCAACCTCTTCTCTTTCTGCGCGATACACTCCCAAGCGATAGCCTGACGCCGCGTACGCGAGGCTCCAACTATTCACGCCATATTCAGCTCGCCCCTAGCGAAACCTCTTAAACGACGCGCTGATATATCGCCCACCCCGCCCTTCTCCTAGATGGAGTCGCACTCCTTTTGTGACTTCAGCGATTCCTCAGAAGGCAGCGTGAGTCCCCCAGGTAACCCGCCAGATCAGCTTTTAGCTCATTCGTCGCGATAGCTTCCATCCACGGCGACAATACTAAATGGCCCCCTCCCTCCTCATCTCCAACCTCTCCAACCTACCTTTCGGGGGCCGCGAAGCCCGCTTCCAGGAGGCCCTCAACCGCCTCGCCTTGACGTAGACTGGTCCGACTCGCCCCCACTTTCCGTACGCCTTTCTCGCCTTTGCCAATTTATATCATCTCAGCTGATACATTACAACGCACAGCTCTCCTTGAGGTTCTCCGGCATTTTCACAGAAGAAGAGCTAGAAGCCGCAGACACAACGCGTCGAACACACGAAAGTCAATCAGTTAGCCTTGACATGAGCTACGACATCCAGGTAAGTTTAAGTTCCCTTCAAATACCTCGAACGTCAAGAGCTAATGACGAGGCTAGACCTTTCCGAATCTCAAGGACGTCGTACCGGATTTTGGGAATGATAGCGATATAACTGTTAGTCTAGCTTTCCTCCACGAGTGAGCCATACACAAGTTTGAGCTTAACTTTAGGAGGTCCTCTTCATGACTCCAAAGCTCCCCGGGACCCTATCAACGATTCCGGAAGCGGTCGAGCCAAGCCCTGTCCTAACCGTAAGCTTAACCTTCCTACACCGTCATCCGGAAGCCTAACCTTTATTAATTTCGTTCGCTCAGTACAACACGACGCTGTCCGACTTCGACATCCTCACCATCGGAAACACCACCGATTCGGGGATAAGCACGATGCTCTGCAAACGGAGGAAAACAGGGATGATGTACAAGATTCGCTGCAGGCGGGACAGGTATCCGTGGACGGAGCAAGATATCTTGGAAACACTCAGGGACCTTGGCGCCCCGTTTCTGCCGCACCTGAGGAGCTCGTTCCGGGAGGACGGGAGAGTGCACCTCGTATTGGTTCGTAATTTCCGCGTTCCCGTGGAGCTTGAGGCTAACAGCGGTCTTCGGTTAGGATCATCTACCAGCTGGGAACCTCCGCGAACTGGTTGACCGGACTGGAGCTCTGACGTCCCAGAGAATCATGTTCTATGCATCCGAAATAGTGAGCCAGCTCGCCTCTCCATCCATGCACGGCCGCTAATAGAGACGGGAATCCAGATTGTCGGCCTCGCAAACCTGCACTCTATTGGGATCATGCACCGTAATCTCAACCCCGACGATGTCATGTTCGACCTCTCTGGGCATATTGTTATCAGCAATTTTGAGTTTGCGGACTTCGTTGCGTCGTCGGGTCAGAATTCGACTTCATTTGGGTTTATTTCGGGCGATTTTATGAACAACCAGCCAAAGACGAAGTGTTATCAGGCGCCTGAGATTCTTCTTGGCTGGGCGCATGATAGCGTTGTGGATTGCTGGGGCTTTGGGATGGTGCTGTATTACATGTATTTTGGGAAGGTGCGTTGGGAGGTTGCGCGAGGCGTCGAATTGGGGCTGATGAATCTCCCTAGCATCCGTTTAAGATTGGAGTTGGGCCTGAGGGCGAGGAGGACTTGAAGGCGAGAGTTATTGAGGGGACCCTTTCGCCTGATTCCTTGAGGTTGATTCATCCACAGACGAGGGAGTTGATTCTGAAGGTCGGTTGTGTCCCCCTTTGTGGTTTCTGACAGTTACTCAACTGGGGCTACTTTTTAGTGTATCGAGCGCAACCCCCGCGTTCGTTTGACCCTTGATGATATCAAGCGACACGGTTTCTTCACAAATGTGTACGCCTTTCGTTTTGAATCGGCTTCGCTATGCTTTCCCACTGACGCTCGAATATAGGTCGTGGACCAAGGTGGCTGATCGTATGGTCGAAGGTGAGCCAAACCCTTCTCTGCCTTATAGCAACTTTCTGACAGTCCCCTCTCTAGTTCCTCCATTCCCTGGGTCGTACCAAATCCAGACAACCAGGGAGGCCGCTCCACCCAATCGTTACTCCTCTGTCACCTCATCATCATCATCCCAGCCTCAACAACACGCGACCCCTCCATCCGAAGTCCAACCTCTCCGCATTGAGAAAAAGAGCTCAAAGTCTCCCCTCTTACCTTCGCGCTCCTCCAACGCAGGAACCCCAGCGGAACCCATCATCACAGAGGGCACAGCCCACGGCGTCTCCTCCCCCAAGAACCGGACGTTTCGAGCCCTTCCTCGATCGACTGAGGCGCGCCACCAAGCCCAGGGGCCTTCGCTTTCAGCGGCCGCGTCCCGCGAGTCTGTCGCAGAGCGACAGCACCAACTGGATAGTCCTCGAGCGCGAGGTGGATTAGGAGGAGGACCCCCCGGCGTCGAGATCTGGGACATCCTGGATCAGGAGGAGCAGGAGCGGGCGATGTCGCTGCGCTCCTCGACTACGGAGGTCGGGAAGCGGGGGACGCTGTTCTCGTTCTTCAAAGGAAAGGTCGGGGGCAAGGCGCGCGGTACTGGGAGTGGGATCGCCCACAACAACAACCAGAATAATCGAGCGTCATTCGTATACCCCAAGAACCTGTTCATGAACCTCTCCACAGTGTCGTTCGGGCGCAAGAAATCCAAAGCGAGCCTCTCCATCTCGTCCCTGGCGTCCTGCAAGTCCCCCGACACCGTCCCGCCCGTCCCGCGCATCCCCACCCACTACGGCGGCATCCAAATCGCCTCGAGCACGCGCGTCGACTCGGTGATCGACGAGCTGCCCTCGGGGCTCGAGCAGATTGGGAGCGGGATCGGGTTCAAGTATAATTTGCATGAGCCCGCGCGCAGCGCGAGCAAGCTGAGTCTGTGCAGCGGGACGCCGAGGGGGTGTTATAATGCGTTTGTGAGCGCACGGGCCTCGGCGGTCGTGCCGCTCTCGAAGCAGTATCAGATGCACGAGATGGCTGGTCCAGGGGCGGCGGGGAGTGGGTTGGGGCTTGGAGCGGAATATGGGAATGGATATGTGTCGGTGGATGCGGGGAGGGGTCTTGGGGTCAATGGGAGGCACCAGGATGGGGAGAGTGGTGTGAGTGTGGAGAAGGAGAAGGAGGTGAAGCGCCACGCGAGCGATACCTATCATATTGGAAATTCTGCGACTTGGATCGTACCGTGCGTCGACGGTGGTGCGCCCGGTGTGTCTCGCAGCCCGGCCGTGCAGGCCTACCTTGGCGGTCATGCGGCGGCATCTCCGACGTCTCCTGTGTCGTCGGCGTCATCCCCTCAGACGGTGTCCTCCCCAGCGTCGCAGCCGTATACCCCGACCGCGGTGGCGTGCGAGGGGGAGGGAGACGAGCTATCGCACGGAGCGGACGATGGGAAGGATTATGGAATGAGATGCAGCGTTGGGACTCTGGAGAGCAGGATGGAGCCTGACTTGACCCTCAGGCTCGTTTCTCAGGCTCATGCGTATTGAACTTCGGGCGCTACTTGACTTTGGGACTTGTAGATTATATTTAGCTACTCTGGATTTTTTGTAGGCGCTTACCGGTTACCGTAGCTTTGTAGTTGTACCACACATGTAGCTTGTACTCAATAAACGTTATCTCAGATGGAACCCAGATGACGAGAGAGCCCGACGCTCAACCTCCCTCTCGAGAATAGATCGAACAGAAGAGAGGCATGGGAGGCATAATCATTCCTATCGCTGTACATGTGCGTGTGCTTTGGCCGTGGCGGAATATAGTAAGCATGTAAGGGGAGCTCAGACTGGGTGGATGGTGCGAAGATGGTGTATTCAGGAAGGACTGTGCCGAGAACATCAAGCGCCCAACATTTACTCCTGAGCATCCTCGTGCTCGACAGCGATGATACCGGAGCGCTTCTCGGCGACACGAGCAGCACGACGTTCGCGGGCAGCCTGTGGAGGGAGATATGGTCAGATCGGTGGAAAGAGGATGTGGGGCAGTGGGTCTTCTGACCTTGTTCTTGACACGGCGGGCCTCCATCTGGTCGGAGAGGATCTTGGTGCGGTTCTTCTCGGCCTTGGCCTTGTGGATGTACTCCATGAGGACACGCTTGTTCTTGAAGACGTTACCCTTGGACTTCTGGTAGAGCGAGTGGTACCTGTGACGCCTTTGTAAGCCAAAGAAAGCTCCCGAGTCGAAGTTGCGAAGCGGTACGAACAGGTGCTTGTCGATCTTGCCCGACTCTCTGTACTTCCTCAACAGCCGCCTGAGGACCCTCTGTCTCCTCATCCAGATGACCTTGGCGGGCATACGGGCGTCGGCGGTACCCTTTCGCTTACCGATACCGGTGTGGCGGCCCTTTCGCTTGGCGGCGAGGAGTTCGCGGGTGCGGGCGCGGGAGTGGATGGTGGTGGGCTTGATGATGATGCGGCCGTCCTTGATGAGCTTCTTGACGTGTGTGCGCGAGTTGGCGTTGCCAATCTCGGCCTGCTCAGCGGGGTCGAGCCAGATTTTGCGCTTCCCGACGCTGGCGACGCTCGCCGCAAGGCGCTTTTGTGACCGGAGGTTGACTGGGGGCGCTTATAAGCATATGAAAGGGGGTAGGAGGACGTGCAGCACGACGTACCCATCTTCGTCGGGTTCTGTGCGTCCGAATCCAGGTTCCACCAGCACCAGCATCATGTCCAACCCATCAGCGTTAATTTTCGGTTTTGGGGCGATTTTTGGCGGATTTCGAGGGATTTTCGGAGGGGGTGAAATGGCGAGCAGGACGGCTGGTCAGCGGGAGTAGGACGTGCGGGGAAAGAGCAATACTCGCCTTGGTCTTGAGGGTGTCGTCGATGAAGACCTCCCGAGTCAATGAGCCCTCTGTTGGTGGACGATGCCGGAGCTATTACGTAACCCAGCCACCTCTGAACCTTATCTTGTCCTGGTGTACAGTTGATAGCGGATTCGAACTCCGAAATACTTTCGGCATCCGGCAGGGGGTTCGAACCGCTCCTCCAAGGCCCCTTCGGACGCTGGTTTGGGTCGGGAATATATATATATAGGCGAGTCGAACGTGCGGGCTGGTGCGGCTGCTAAGTGTCGTTTCGAATAGGAATTTTTCGATTGGGCCTGGGATATGTGGTCGAGTCGGTTGGCGCGCACCGGGAGTTGCCTTGAGACATGGCCTACCCACTCCTTCCTCCTTGCTGCGACACAGTGTCGTGTCTTGGTAACCCTCTCCATCCCTGAGCCATTTTAGCGGCGATTATTAAGGGCCTACGGCTACGCATTGCATTAATTGGAGTTTGCGGTGCCTTCTACTGCCTTCTTCCACAACGTTCTTGCAAGTTCCGTGCGCAACAATAGACAGGAACGTTCCTCCCCTCACTCGAACGGCCTACCAACATTTGTTGTGTGGACCTTTTGTGTGCTTGTGACCACTTCTAAGAACAAGGAAGTGCTGCGAAGGCCGTAATTTCATTCACATTGGTTCTAATACTGTACCATTTCACGACCGATTTTGCGACCTTGAATGCATCCAGCAGGTTGCTATGAATAGAATATAGCTTAGCAGATTCCGTCCAGTTGCGTCGTCCCCTGAGCTGCGACCTCGTTTGGACCCCATGTTGCGGCCATAAGGCAGCGATTGATTAAAACATATCGCTACCGCGTCGCACAATTGCGGTTAAGTCGGTCTCTGCACGTCTCCCTCTGGACGAAAGAACGACAGACTTCCGAGTCCGAGTCCGAATCCTTCGTGCCTCATGTCAGTCCACTTGGTAATATCACACACCCACCTCTATGGATCGATGGGATATGATATGTCGAATGGTAGCAGTAACTGAAGCTAGACCACAAGTCGACTGTCCTCGGACTCGCCGCAATGTGGCATTGGAGTCTCAATCCAGCAGTGGTTCGAGGACCTGGGTTGTGGATAGAAGTTCTTCTGAGAAATTTGATATGATAGTTTTTCTCTTCGCGTTTGACGCGAGGCGAACCAGGGGGATTCGCACAATGTGGACGCTGCGAATTATTCGCGGTTACGGTACGACACGCGCCAGAGTGGATGGAAGGAGTCCAATTGGATTTATTTCCGCCTCGTTTTCGGGAAAACGAGAACAAGTGGCTTGATATTAGGAATATTCGTACCTTCCAACGGCCGCTTAGGCGCACGTTTGGAGATCCCTGAGGGCACGGGTCCATGCAGTTTGGGCGTCTTGAAGATCCTGGAAAGAAGGAAGCAGCGATTGAATTGGGTAAGTTTAAGTCAGGCGACGCGAAGATTATCATCTTAAATCTATTCCTGACCACTGCATCGTTCTCGTCCAAGATAGTCAGTCGTTATCAGCGAGTTATCAGTGTCTGGGCGTGAAAAGGAAAGGTGGAGATGTGGCGAGGGCGAGTGAAACGGGGTTTTCATAAAGACACAGACACGCGTCTTGAGATGGCCAGGAGAAAACGGGGTTCGTTCTCAGACGTGTCAAATGAACTAAGGGAAATGAAGACATACGGTTTTGTCATGGTCGCTGCGCTATTAGAGTTGTGAATCTGGGATCGCTGTAACCTTCACGTTTGACCGCCTTCTGTGCTGGCTGGTTTACGGGGATGGTCCCCGTAAGGTTCATTCAAACGGCACCTCTGTGAGCGGGATTTACGCCATTGCCTCGAGAAACGAGGGTCGCTAATGGACCTTACACGACCCATGGTCTCAATTGAATATTTCCATCGATGAAAGCGACTGCACAACGAACATCAAAATGGGAATGTGAATAGAACCAGGGGACTCACTGAGCGCGATCCACACTCCGACGCTGAATCGAGTTGCATACTCATTCCGGCCTCAGCTGAGCCTTGTCCCGCCGCGTCTGTGGCAATCCAGAATGCGATTCTGTCAAGATCCTAGGGACACCATGACGCCATTGGGTCAGTTGACGCCTCCCAACAATGGGGTTGCGATCCGTCAGACCGAATACGACCGCTGGTTCTGGCGGGCCATCCAGGCCCTTCGGACGCTGAGGAACACCGTTTGTCCGTCCGCCCGTGTTGCTATGATAGGAAGAAGCCTCTTGGAGATGGCTCAGAATCCACCCGAACCTGGTAGATCAGGCCTCGAGAACGATGTTAGAGATTTTGACTCTCTTCATTTCCGACAAAGGATCAAGGGCAGCAGGATGCGATGCAGACAAGCTTGGGCTTTCTGGAGGCACGAATATTGGGTTGGGGGATATGGCACCGATGATCCTCGCGATCAGAAGGTACAGCGCCACGTCCTGGATCACAAGGACGGACGAGCTTGCACGGTTCGAACGAATCCGGAAGGGGCTGCATGCGGTGCGTGGATAAGCGTCTACGACCGTGTATGAGCCTGCTAGACTGCATTGGACGCCAGCGGCTGCGTCGGTCTTCATCTGGTCTTGAGCAGGAGAAGGCGCAGTCGCTATTGAGTTATTTACTAGTACGAGATAAGATAAGTCGGAAAATAAAAATAAACAAACCCACCGATTCCCACGTGGGTTGTCGCTTACTCAGCCAAATCATCCGGCTCTTTAGCGGCAGTGGCCCCAGGCTCTTCTCCCTTCTACCACGACAATCGCTGCCCATATTTCTGCTGCACAGTTTCTCCTCGACGCCGGCGACAGCGACGAGCGGTTCTACGGCCTGCTCAGCTGCGTTTTGCCAGCAAAGTCTGCAGCGTAGCCCACCAGAACACTCCAGTCCGACTCTTGTGTTTCTTTTTTGTGTGTAGCCCCGATCGCTCTAGCTCGACGATGGGAACTGATGAGATTGCAGGTTAACCAAGCGAAAACCCTCCCAAACGTACTGTACACCATGTTTATATCCCTCTAGAATCGCAACAAGATCCCGGCTTTCATACTCGGCTTTTAAAGCTCACCCATCGCTCGTCGACATACCCGCCCCGGACGTACTAGCAAAGATACAGTATCTCCAGCCAAACCCCGGCCAGTAATTCTCGCATCCACCCCCCAGCACCTTCTACACGACCCTCCTACGATCATCTCTACATTCATCACCATCATGGCCATCTCAGAATCTACCTCTGCCGCAGACGCCACCATGGCAGAGAGCGAAGGCCCCGATAACTCTGACAAACCGCCGAATGTAAACTATCTCTCCAGACGTTTCGATCAATCCCTCAACCTCGCCGCGGCGAACGAGAAGCTCGCCGGCGCCCCTACACTTACCCCCAGTCTGGTGAACGGCAAGACGCTCACGCCTGAAAACTCGTCCAACTTCCCCCTGCCGCCACCCGATACGCTTATCAAGGGCGAGAAGCAGCCAGGCTTCACCAGGCAGGCCTTGGAGAAGCTCACCGCCCCTTCCGACAGCGATCGCAGGTCCACCAAGCTCCCCAGACAGCCCTCCGGCTCCTACTCCCCCAAGGATGCCCCCTCTCCCTCCTATTCGCCGACTGCGCTTTCTCCTACTGAGAGCTATTTCGGCGGGGACAGTGCCCCTCCGAGCCGACCCCCCAGCAAGCCCGCCAGCAGGGCGCCCAGCATGTCCGCCGGTGTGTCCGGAAACAAGATCCTCCCAGGGGCCACCGCGCCGACCGGACGGGAGCGTCGGGGAAGCAAGCCTGAGGCCCCGACGACTCCTGGACGCGTTTCGAAGCCTGCGTCGATACATTCTGACAAAGGTGACTCGCACAAGTTCACCTTGAAGGATCTTCTCAACAGTGGTCCGAAGCTCAGTCGCAAGAGCTCCCAGAGGTCGACCTCGTCGAGACGGTCCGATTCCGATGCTGGAGAGGGGCGCGCGAAAAGCACGGCGGGGGACAGCACCGCCAGTCTATCCCAGAAGTACGGTGTCTGCCAGAAGCTCGCGATTGGAAAAGGTGCGACCAGTGTCGTTCGATTGGCGCACAAGTGGGATAGGACGGAGGAGAAGCTGTATGCGATCAAGGTGAGTCTTGGGCACGTTTCAGGCAGTGGGCCGATGCTTATGCACGAGAGCAGGAGTTCAGAAAACGGCGCAAGAACGAGTCGGAGAAAGAATACGTCAAGAAGCTGACCGCCGAGTTTTGTATTTCTTCTACGCTCCATCATCCGAATATCGTCGAGACTGTGGATCTTGTTCAAGACGAGAGCATGCACTGGTGCGAAGTTATGGAGTTTTGCCCTGGTGGCGACCTGTACGCTGCGATCAAGAGAGGGTGAGTGGTGCTCAATTTTTTGTGGTCGGGAGAAAGCCGGGTGTCTCGCCCGACTTTATATTCTCTATGTTTCCGGTCCTTGGCAACCAAGCATGGGAAGCGTTGTCGCAAATGTCGCATGGAGCGGCGACTTCTTGGCTTTTTCTTTGTGCTGAATTTGATCTTTTTTACTGACTTTTGATTGCCATACAGTGGTATGAGCCCGGCTGAGGTCGAGTGCTGCTTCAAGCAAATGTTGAAGGGTGTTTCCTACCTTCACAGCCAAGGCGTCGCCCATCGGGATCTCAAGCCAGAGAACCTCTTCTTTGATGCCAAGGGCCACTTGAAGGTGCGATATTCTCTTGCATGTTTTTGCACCATTTGGGCTCACACCGCCGGTATAGATCGGGGACTATGGTGCGTCGACTGTGTACCGTCTTCCTTGGGAACAGACGGTGCACATGTCTTCTGGGCTCTGTGGTAGCGAACCGTACATCGCTCCCGAGCAATTCCTAAACAAACGTAAGCCGACATGATAACTTCTCCTTCCATTAAGAGCAGCGGCCTAACTCTTTGCGTTTTCTCAAATCTTCCCCCTCCCTCCGCCTGCGTCATATGCTCCCCCTGGGTCGTAGCCTACGACGCTCGGCTCGTGGACATCTGGGCGTGCGGCATCGTCTACTACTGCCTGCACTTCCAGGAGCTGCCGTGGCGCGCCGCGCAGCCTGCAACGGACCAGCTGTATGCGGCCTATGCACAGGCCTGCTCGAGCTCGAATGCACAGACGTCGGCGTGCCCCCCGACGATCAATAACCTGAGTCCGAGGGCGTGTCGGCCATTGATCAGAAAAATGCTGGAGCCGAATCCGAGGGAGAGGTGGGCGATTGAGAAGGTCATTGCGCACCCGTGGATCGAAAGTGTTGAGGTGTGCCATGACGTGGACCGGCCTAAGCATTTCCACAGTTGTGCGCGGGAGATGGGCGCGGCGTATATGAACGGTAACTGATGCCAACGGTGCGTCCGTCCCCTTTGCTTCGTCATTTATTGGGAGTGGATGCTGATGAGGCCTTTGTGCGATTGTAGACAGCCTACAGAGCCGAAGGAATACGGTTTCTTCGCGCTGTCTTTGAGATGTATACCTGTACTTGTACTCGTGGCTGCATTCGTGTTCGTGCGTGTGAGGGCGCCTCTCTTCAGGTCCTCCTCCAGCACGACTCTTTCCCCTTCTCTCTTCCCCTCTGTCAATTTATGCACCGAACCCTTGGTCGATTACCTGTATTCATGTTAGCTTCCCGTCTTCGCCGCTTCTTCATTCATTCATCCATTCATCATGCCTATTCGATCCTATTCTCTACGTTGTTATGTTACAATATATGATATGACGATGTCCTCTTTTTTGTAGTAGTTTAGTTAGTAGTATGTACGTTTCACGGCGTTCTCCTCGCTCGTCCTACTCCTCTTTTGATTGCTTTCAATTCTTCTTTGTTCATTCAAGCATTCCTTTCGAATCATGATCGACGCTTTTTTGTTTTCTTCTTCTGTCTGTCTGTTCTGAATCGGATATCCCACTGTATCTTGCTGTTATCTTGCCGATAATTCATAATTTATGGCACGATTCGTGGTTTGGAATCGTTGGGGGATTTGGTGACCGTTCGTCTGTCGTGCGCCGTGCGTGCGTGTGAGAGTTCTAATTTGATAATACGCTAGCTGCAAAATATGCTTTCCTCTCCCCGTCCGCAACTCCATGTTTGTGCCCAAGCATCTTGAAGACGCCCCGCATCACGTCTAGGGCAGTCCCGCTTTTCAAGCTTTTTGAGCTTCTCACTCCAATTGCTGTTTCCACCGCCTTCTCACCCCCTTCCGATCTTTCTGTCCTTTCTGAACCATGCCCCTCCTCGTCCTCTTTCACCTCAGCCCTTTGAAAATAAGGGTCCTCTCTCTCCAAGAACCGGTCGATGAGGTGGTCCATTGTGTACACGTCCGCCGGCCACCTTTTGAAGGGTTGCGGATGGGATTCTGCGTCGCGGGTGAAAGTGTCGTCTCTGGTTTGGGCCAAGTCTTCAAAGTGCTGGGCGTTACCAGACAAGGCGAACATGGGACAGTCCTCCAGACCGGCTGTTGCAGGATTGTCGTAGTAATACCCCGAGTCTTTGGCAACAACAACACGTAATTTTGAAAGGAGGGGTGTCCTCCGTAGAAACGAAGCGACATATTCGAATACTCCCCATTTCAAGTAATGGAGAAATATTGGATGATAGTGGAAGATGAGGTCGAATGCGGCAAGTGCGGGGGCTGATATGTGATCTAGAAAGTCACGGCCTGTTCCACTGTCCAGAGTTCGCACCAGTAGATGAAAATGTGGGTCCTGGATTTCGAGGTGGCGTAATTTGGAGAGCACAATCCTCGACTTCGTTGGGGTTGTTGAACTGTAGCCTTCCCTCATCCAGACACTACTAAGCCCCAGGTATGTGACGTTGACCAGTTTCTTGAGGAAGGGGAGGAAATGTTCATAGGCAAGCTCCCCCGGGTCTGTATCAGAATCCGTGGACTCCATGCACCCAAGAAACAAGTGGGTGACCTGGTTCCAAGGGAATCTGACCTTGGAACTGTTCAAACAATCGTAATAATATATGGAGAGCCTCTTCAGCCTCGGTGCTTTGAAGTTCATGTCGTCGTGCGTGTAGACTTTTCGACATCTGAAAACGAGTTCTTCAAGGAGTGGCATGTCATACTCCTTCGGAAGTGGGCCAGTCGACTGTGTCCGTAGAGGCAGAGTGGGAGCCTGTAGTCGGAGGGACGTGTATTGCTGCTGATACTTGAAGATACTCCTGGACAATGATCCGTCTCTGTTGAAGAGCATGCCCTCCAGCAGGTGGAGGTCAATATGCGTCAGATTTTTCCCGTATACACCAAAAAGGTGTTTCCAATGAAACCGGCGTTTGTCGAAGGCATCCGGGTGCACGACGACGAAGTGGTTCCAGATTCGTGGAATGTCCAGCGCGGTATCCCGCCAATATTTGCAGACGTGGATCAGACTGTGGCTCGTCGAAATGGGGGCCTTGGCGTCAATATTCGGAAAGAGGTGGAAAACGTCTCCCAGGCATGCGAGAGTGAAGATTTCGACGAGGATTTCTGCTGGGATGCGGCGGATGGGAGCGAGGATGGTCGACCACATACTCCGATTGTGCTCTGCGACCACGGCCTTCTGTTTGAGGGCGTTCAAGAGGATCTCAGTGGCCTCGATCTTCCCTCGCCATGATAACAGCTCATCCTTGTATTTGATCTCCTTCTCCTGGGCTACGACTTGTTCGTTAGGGTCTAACGCCAGGTTTTCCCGCACACACTGTCGCAAGGTCTGTGGGTCCATCTTGCTTGTGGATGAGTCTATGGGTCGAAGATGTAACGCAGCGATGTCTCCGTTGCTGACATTACGATCACAAAATCCGATGATGAGTCGATCGAGCGATGATCGACAATCAGATCTTTCCTTGTTTTCGTACCACAATGAAGAAGTGAGCGAGGGGCCCCAGCGTCAAATGGCGGCTCCCGAGCTCGACTCGCAGTTCATGTGGCGGAGAAGAGGTCAGAGTTATACTCTTAAGCCATAGCAGAAAGCCATAGCAGACGACTTCAACACCAACATTGACGATGTATGCGCTTACACCGCCTCGGAGGCGACAAGGTGCATGTTCAAAAACGGGCGTCTCGTCCAAATCTCGTCTGAAGATTCACCTTGACACATTTGATCTTTTCGACCACTATGTCCAACTACGAGTCGCTTGCCATTTTCAAGCCCGGCCGCCCATCCACCTCTTACCCCAGATTCAGGTCATATAACCCGTTTCGGGTCAATTGGCCTTCTCATATGCTGCATAGACTCGGATTGATTGGCGCCCGTTCCACATTTGTTCTGCATGCAACAAGGCGGCTACACTATCGCTAGTTCCCCCCTCCGAGCAGATTTGCGAGGTTGACTGCACCGTTGATCAGGTTTCCGGGGTCGACATTCACATTCTAAAGGATAGGAGGTATCAGCACCCCGGGTCTCCGGGCTCCCTTCAGACTCTTTCCAGGGTAACTGTGTGTATCCACGTACAAAGGTGCGACTCCGGCTCCGCGTGGGCTTCTCGTCCTTAGCCTTCTTGTCAGACTTCGATTTCTTTCCCTTCTTCCCACTGGGCTTTCCCTTATCTTTACCGGAGGAGTCCTTACCGGATTTCTTGGCCTTGCCAGTACCACTCTTACCCTTGGACTTTGCCTTGGACTTGGACTTGCCACTGGCCTTCGAAGTCCCAGCTTTCTTCGTCCCAGCGGCAGCAAGCGCCTTGGACTTGCCCTTGCTCTTCGTCTTCGACTTGGCTGAGGCACTCTTCTTGGTGGGCGGGTTCTTGGCCGCGGCTTTCTTCGCGGCCTTCTTAGTACCACTCTTTGCATTCGCTTTTGGAGTCTTCCCTTTAGAGCTGGCTGCAGTCTTGCTCTTGGGCTTGCGGGCAGAGGGTGCAGGTGCAGGCTTGCGAGAACTTGGACGGAGAGCCGAGACGGCTTTCTTGATGGGGACTGCAGCTGCTTTCACGAGCTTGCCGATCCCCTTAAGCCCACGGGCTTCGAGCTCCAGGAGCTCGTCTTCGGATAGAGAACGAGGCTCCCAACCTCGAACTTCGATGGTGCTTCCACCACTTTCGATCTCGCGGGATGAAAAGTCTGAGATTGAAGACCCGGAAAAGTCCTAGAAGGTACTCGTCAGCTCATGCTTGAAGAGAGTTCAATTCGCCCGGCAGGCGCTCACCGGCACCACTGGCAAAGCGAAGGAGAGAAGGCCGTGGGACGAGAGAACGAGGAAAGCGAACTTGGAAGATGGGCGCATAACGAAAAGGTAACAAGGTTTGTCTGGAGTAGTAGGTGTATAGTGAAGGATGGGCGGACCAGCCGATATCTGCGTCATAATATGTGCGGTGAGTTCAACGTCTCTCGATCGCAAATCTGAACATACCACAGATGTTTGAATCAACAGCAGTGGGGGATGCACCAGGCACTCTGGGAGTCTACAGAAACATGCGTGCCCGACTTATATGGTTGTTCTTTGATTTTTGTCATACCCTTCAAGCACATGAACTCATGAACTTATGGTTTACATCTCTTCTCCAATGCCAAGAAGATTGAAATCAGGGAGACGGTGGCTCAATGTGGCGCACGGATGCCTGTTAGGCACATAGTCTCCTTCCTACTCTGGACTCTCAGCGCGTTCTCAGCTGTTAGAGCTGCTTGAGGTGTGTCACGTTCACTGATTCTGTTCACAACGGCGATACATTAAGTATAGGAGTGCATTATCATTTGGTTTGATTACTACGAGGGGTGGGCGGATGTTCGGGCGGATGATCGTATAGTAGGTGTATCAGGGTTGCGGTATGTATGGTACAAATGAGTGGTTGGGTGCAGGTAGTACTTATGGTGCTTGGGAAGTCAATTCCCGAAGAAAGCAAAGTCCGTGGAAGAAGACGACGATAGCCAATCAATCAGAGAGCATAATGTCCCCTGAGATCCAGCCGCCAGCCAGCAGCAGTCCGCGGACCTCGAGGTTATCAGGCTTCAGTTCGCCATTCAGAGGAGCGAAGTATTTTCTTGTGTTCAATTTGCCCTTAGCACCGAATTGTACCTGGTAGTAATCGGCTTTCAAGTGCGCCTGGAGATAATGAAAGCCGCAGTTAGCATTGCCATACGATCGAACTTGGAGCCATTCAATGTTATTCATCACTCACGTTGCGAGTCAGAGGCTTGGCCTTGGGCTGTCCCTTGACGACCTTGCCCATGCGCCAGTTATGCTCTTGCGTCCTCACCCACACTCGGTCGCCACTCTGTTACGATATCACAAATTGAAATCACTAAATGCCCTAGGATTTCTGAGAGAGCCCAAAGGAAATGTACCTTAAAGTTATGGTCCATCGGGTCGTCTAATTCTGAGATGTCAAGATCCTGCCATGATCTACTGCTAATGCTTTGAGCGTCGCTCCACGTATCGTCACTCTCTTCCGAATCGGGTCTTAAAGGCGATGCATAGGGCCCAGAAAGCTTCGCCTTCGAAGCCTTGGACATGTGGCTCGTAGTACGACTTCGTCGGATGGCTGATGATGGAGGCATGTCTTCGCAGTACTCGAATATTCAACTCTAAGCTCTAGATTTTGGGCAGGACAAGGGAGGCGGTGGAGGGATGGGGTTTCTACGCGGGGATGGGGTGTTTTTTGTGGGGATCTGATGAGAACAAGGCAACGAGGCCCTTTATATATGTTCGGGTGGCGCTGGGAAAGTCTGGAGCCACACGCGGCAACAGCAACGCTTTGTTTGCTCCGGCGTGGTGCATTGCCCGGACCACAGCAGGCATCCGAAATGACTATTCTCGGATGCGGTGCCCGAACACAATCTAGCCACTATAATTGTCATTTGTAGAGATTCCTCTGCTCAAGTGACAGTCTAAAGTACAATGGATGCCACAATCATCCCGCATGCATGTTATTGTCCTTTGTCTTCCCCACACATTCATGTGGTTACTGTGGGCTCGTTCTGAGGTGGGGTACAATCGTGCGAGGCCTTCTACCCAGTGTTATGTACGCTGCTGTAATAGGACCCCAGGGCTGTACAGGGTGTGTGTTACTTGGGTATCAGATTGGCGCCGTGTACACCGAAGGTTCGAAACATCTCGAAGCACGAGGTGTTAATGCGGTCATAGCCTGGCATTCCCGTGGATTGCATGCTGCATGCCTACGACAAGCAATTGAAGACGTCTAAACTTCTCGTTCGGCTACACCCTTGCTTCTTCATGCATCCGTCTCCCTGAGCGTGTGCTCAAATTATCGCTATGACTGCTGTAGTCTCGAACATGAGTCAGCTTTCGTGCCTCTGAGCTGATTAGAAATGGACTCGGGAGTCACACCGGGCGCCTTGGCGCCCGGCCATTTCATTTACCCAGCTTAGACGCTCGCACAGGAGTATGGAAAGAACTGCGGGCTCCTGGAAACCAGTGCGAGCCTTGCTGGTGATGAGAAAGATCGACTTTGCCACATGGAAGCCCAATCTTGCCGAGCTCGTGTAATTAATAGCACCAGGCGAGGACCACTGAACAGGGAAAACACAGTAGACCTGGTATTTTGAGGGTGGTTCTGTGATCCTTCCCTCACGTCTGATCAACAAGGGCGAGGTGAACTATTCGGAAGTGGAATAGCCGCCCACCATGATTTGCCTTTGGGCCCTTAACACTCCTTAACATCCCCGGCCTGTGACGTACGTAATATGGTGCACGGATCCACCATGTTGACCATTACACTAGAAGGAATTACACTACAAGGAGGAGTCATCCAAGAGCTCATGCTGGGGCTTGGGATAGCCCTCGGCAGGCTGCCGGCGTCTAAACACGTTTCTCGGCGTCAAAGTGTTGAGATCAAGGTCTTGATCATCAGCAGTGCCAGCGCCGCACACGTCGGATGACGCGATGACGAGAGATTAACGGGAAGGGCTGATCAGGAGATGGGTTGAGAAATGAACTTGAACGCAGTCTGGCTTAGAGGCCTCAGCCGTTTTTGGTAAAATTGAAGGGCCCCAGTGACCTTTGCACCCTATTTAACTCAAGGACTTGGTTGATCATGTGTCTGAGTAGATCTATTACATTTCATCTGTTAGATGTGCTCGAACTTCGAGCTATTACATGGGCAACGCCAACTTTGAACCAACATTATGTCTCATAATAGCCACTGAGAAGACCCGATTTTCTTTTGGCAAGAGGATGATCAACTGGCCTCATTGTATCCCTGGGGACATCACCCTCGCCAGATAATACCTTGCGCATAAGGTACCAGAGCCCGCAAATTAGGTCCTAGAGCGATAACGTGGCCTGCATTTCTCATAGAAGGGGCCTGGAGATCCGTCTGAAGCCCTAAGCGCCCGCTGACGTCATGAACGATACTTAGTTAGATGGGAACGGAAACAAGGGGAATTCCATGTAAGATATTCTCGCCCATATTGTGCATCTTAAAAGCATCTGCCAGGAACGCCTGCTGCCCCCAAACTCTGCATGCTCGGCTCGAAAGCCCCGCATGCAACACTTGAACCCGAGCGGCCGAGCCTTGAGTCCGAGGCGTACACGCGGGGATAGGCGGTAGGTCCTGAAGCGGATCATCCCGCGGCAGCCCCCGATGTCCGAGACCGCGCTTGATTAGGCTTGATTCAGCACTACCACCACCACCTTCAATCGACCGCACACGTCAATGCATAATGCCAAGAGTCCATTAACCTTGCTATCAACAGAATAAGGACAATCTCCCTGTGATACCCCCACAGCAAATCCCTAGTTGCATATGGGTCATACAAAGCGCGAACCCCAACTTCCTCATGGCCACAGCACAGGCCCTCTAGCACCTCTATGAACGCCTATTTCTCGTTGGGCCCAGAATTCATCCCAGTCTCGCAGAGTTCGTCGTACCGTCAGTCATACTTCGAGGAAAAGCAGGGGGAGCGCAAGGTGCGAACTCAACACATACTTTTTATGAGGGCGCCTTGATTCTGAAGTTCGTTTCGTATTCGAAAATCCTCCTGGCCCAAAACGTTTGGACGTGATGCGATGGTGTTTTGTCACCCACCTCCCTCTCTACTATCCACCGGTCCACAATGAAGCTGAATGGTGACCTTTGCAAGTTATATCCTCAAGCCATATTCTTGAGGTTGCGGCAACTTGCAAGCATCCCCGAGAAACAGTGCGCTCAATGGGGTATTGAACGCTCAGAACCACTCAGGCCCCAGGGAGATCCTTTCGTCTTCCCAGACGGAGGTGTCGACGGGTATCGAACACAAACGAAGATGAAATTTACCATTCGTTTACCATTCGTTGTCGACAACGGATGGTATGTAAGTGAGACTACATACTTGCCCAGTTGAGCGGTTCGGGGATTGTGTCCCCCGCCTTCTGAACTTGGTCTGCCCAAAAGGAGCAGCTGTCAGCGGCGCATGGGCACGATACCCGCCAACGACTTGCGTGCGAGTTGCAGGGACTTGGCAGGGACGACCCTTTACGCGGCAGCAATTATCAGGGAGTATATATATCAAAGGTCACGACGTGTCCGCGCGGTTCCATCCATGCCTTCCCTTTCTCCCCAGCTGCTGCTGGTTCCAGTCGGAACATGGCTTGCCTGGCGTGTGTGGAAGTATCTCTTTGGGAAGAACCCACTTTCGATTATATCTGGTCCACCTACGGACTCGATACTTACAGGTATGTCTGCACGCACCCCTATGAACTACGCGCTAATATTGGCATTCTCCATTTCCACAACACAGGAAACATGATGAATATCTTTACTGGTACCTCCAGTAATGAGGCGTACATTGACAACCTTGCGAAGACATGTGAGTTTAGCTCATCCTTCGACTAAGCACTGTTCTGAAACTTGTTCTCTTTCTAGATGGAAGTCTCTTCAAGATACATGCACTATTTAATGTGCGTCCTCGTACCATGCGCTTGGTAGTTTTAGGCGCCCTTTCTGACGGCCAGCTCACGACAGGCGGACCTGCTGTACACATACGATTCGAAGGCGCTGCAGCATATCGTGCTCAAGGACCAACATATCTGGGAGGAACCTGAAGATTTCATCATGTAGGTCGAAGTGGTTCTACTTTGCTAGGCTGCGGTTAATTCGGCATTAGTTTGAACGGGATAACGTTTGGAGCAGGGCTGTTGGCGACGCTAGGTCTGTCCTTTCCTCCACTTGCACTGGGAACATCGGGCTGAGCGAAAGCAGGGGATCACCATCGAAAGCAACGAAAAATCCTGAACCCTGTGTTCTCGATTGCCCACATGCGCGACATGAGTATGTAGACCATCCAGCGCTACTTATTCAGCGACTGACTTGCTTCAACTCAGCCCCGACATTTTACAGCATTGGCCGGAAGGTCGGTACATACCTACGCATGCCCATATTGAGCATTGAAGCGGGAATTGGAACTTACTCGGATGCAAAATATACAGCTTCGTGACTCGCTCACCAAGCTGAATGAGAGTGAGAAGGAGGTAAGAGTTCCACTCTATTATACCTTACTAGGCCACCTCGCTGATTCTCGTCCCGGGCCCCAGATCGACATGCTCCCTTGGCTGACTCGGTGCGCACTGGAACTTATCGGCCAAAGCGGATTCGGGTACTCGTTCGACACGCTTGAAATCGGCGCTCCAGAACACCGCTTCGGCCATTCCATGAAGAACTACACGTACGTCTATACGCCCACTGCGATATCCATCGTACATTCCAACGTCGAAGTCCTGACCATGCACATCCACAGAGCGGCTTTGAACGACACTGCGCTGGTAATCTGCCGATTCACCATCATGCCTATTATACATAATTGGGGATCTCGTCGTTTTCAACGTGCAGTAGTCGACTTTTTGCCCTGGAAGGCGTTGCATGAAGTCAGGGACATGGTCGACGTGATGCATAGCACGTCCGTTGAGATATTTGAAAAGACTAAGCAGGCGATTAAGGAAGGGGGAATTGCGGCTAGTGAGAGGGTCGGTGGAGGGAAGGATATCATGAGTGTTTTGGGTACGTTCTCTGAGCGAGGTTTATGGTCGACTTCGAATGGCTGATGTGCCTTTGCTTTTAGTCAAAGCAAACATGCTTGCTTCTGAAGAAGACAGGCTCCCAGATAACGAGCTTATTGGCCAAGTATCGTAAGCTTCTGCATTTAGAAAATATCCCGAGCTACTTGTGCTGATTTGGCTCGCGTGATAGGACTCTTACCTTTGCAGCAATGGATACGACCTCGAATGCACTTGCGAGGATCCTCCACCTCCTCGCAACCCATCAAGACGTCCAAGACAAGCTGCGAAAAGAAATCCGGGAAGCCCACTTTATCCATGGTGAGGAACTAGATTACGAGAGCTTGACAGCGCTTCCGTACCTGGATGCTATATGCCGAGAGACACTCAGGCTGTAAGGACTCCTTACTTCCAAGACCTGAGCTATGTGCTTGCTCACCCCGCTTCTTAGCCACGCCCCCGTCCCAATCCTCATGAGGGTGTAAGTCTCATCCATCCCCACGCAAAATCAAACTAAATCCCCATCGACCTCAGCGCGACACAAGATGCCATCCTACCTCTCGCCAATCCCATCAAATCCACGGACGGCCGCCTCCTGCACGAAGTCCTCGTACCAAAAGGCACCTCCATCTTCATCTCGCCACACCATTGTAACCGCGACCCTGCGATTTGGGGCCCCGATGCGACGGAGTGGAAGCCGGAGCGATGGCTCTCGCCTCTCCCTGAGAGCCTCGTCGAGGCTCGCGTCCCTGGAGTGTACTCCCATTTGTAAGTGTCGCGTTAAGCGCCCGTGCTTACCATCACGAATGTGGGCTGAATGGACGTCTGCTTTGTTTTAGGATGACGTTTTTGGGTGGGAGTAGGTCTTGCATTGGGTTCAAGTTTGCTCAGCTCGAGATGAGTGCGTTCTTCGTTCGTTATGAGTTCTTGCGGACACCGTGGATCTAACGCAATACGTGTTCCACAGAGGTTATCTTAAGTTTGCTCGTTGAGAGGTTCCAGATCAATCTGGGAGACAAGAAGATTATTTGGTTGTCGAATGGGATTGTGCAGCCGTCGACTGAAGATGCGCCTGTGACGTCTGGGCGGAAGGAGACCCAGATTCCTCTGGTGGTGTCTTTGGCTGCGTGAAAGGGCACAGTCGGATTTAGTGTACCCAGCATTGTTGGGCGTCTTCAGGATATTGTAGGGAGCATACCTCGAGCTCGTAATCACGGCTACCACTCCGGCCTACATCAGCTGTCGCCTTTCACTCTCCTAGTTGCACCAATTAATTGCCTGCTTGTCAATGATAAGCGCCCACCAGCATACTCGGCATCAGCAATCCTTCCTGGTGCTGCCAGTCCTCGATAATGAGCCTTACTTTACATTTCTCGGTCACAGGCTTGCATGGAGTAAGTGGGAGCTAATGATACGATCCCTGTCCGGAGTCCATAACTCTAGTCTCTCCACTAATGCTCGCGATGTCATGATTTAAGCGCTGGTGTCCGGGTCCTGGACTTGCATCTTACACGCAATTGGGCTCATACTGGATAGGATTTCCCAACTTCCAAGGTATAGAACGGTACATTTGATTGAAGGTGGTCGTCATACTAGCTGACTACATCGCTTAAGAGTAGACATGGGTTGCAAACTTCTGGGTCTAGGCTGTCTCCTGTGGGCGAACAACCAACCTGACCCTAGAAACCTTCCCATCTTGCATCCTCTTCAGCCCATCTACAACACCATTTAGGCCGCCGGGAACGATATCGACACGGAGGGGCTAAACAAAGACAGCGTTAGAATGTATCAAGGCAGACACCGACTATCACTAACCTTGACGTCCCCATTTTCCAACCATGGCTCAAAGTGCGGCCATGCTTGCCTCACTATCTGAACATTCTCCGGGAGAACCTTAACAGCTATGACAACAGAGAGCCTCTTGTTCTCCTTGGATGCCCTCTCCACGAGCTTTGGTTCGGGAAACAGAACTATCGCAAAATCCCCTCCAGGTGCTAAGAGGTCCAGGTTGCGATCCTGCGACTCTGAATCTGAGATGGCGTCGTAAATCGCTTTGATCGGTAGGTCCGTAATCGACTGGATCCGCTCCGTCGTCAAGGGCTCGTGGCGGTCGAGGACGTGGGTGGCGCCGAGCGACTTGAGGTACTCCTCGTGCTTCAAGGACGAGGTGGTGATGATGGGGCTGAAGCCCGAGAGTTTGGCAAGCTGAATAACTGGCCAAATAGGTTAGACCTTTCCACTCATCACAGCTTCTGGGAGCGTCTTTCTCACCGAATTGCCCTACGGATGATGACCCTCCAATAATAACGAGGGGTACACCTGCATATTTACCTTTCCCGGCTTCTGTAACTGGGGGTTCGAAACCCAGACCATGGGGGCGGGCGTTGTACAAACCAACGTAAGCTGTAGTCAAGGCTGTAGGAAAGGATGCCGCTTCTTCATAGGATATCTTCGAAGGAATCTACAAAGGGAGAGTTAGTATAAAGAACTCACCCCTATGGGAGGGATAACCTAACCTTCGCTAGGGTCAGGACATCAGCTGTGGTGTATTCTTGATAGCCATTATGCTCGCTTTGATTCAGGACACCTTCGAAAAACCTGGGGGCAGTATTATCAGCTACCGTCAGCCAGTAAAAGGTTTTGGAGTTACACTCTATCGCCTATCACCAACTCGGAGACGCCCTCACCAAGCTCTACCACTTCACCTGCAACATTCTCTCCGAGAACAGAGGGGTATATGTCGAGTAAGCTGCTATACGTTTCCGTCTTCTGGACTTTCCAGTCAATAGGGTTGAGCGCAGCAGCGTGGATCTTGACGAGAACTTCGTCTTTCTTCGGCTTTGGGACAGGGAAAGAGGAGGTCACGACGAAGTTTCCGAACTTTTTCTCGAGTATGAGAGCTTTCTGGGTAGTTGGGGACATTGCAGTGGGTCTGATTTATGGATATCTGTTGCTTTTTGCCCCAATTTATAGTCTCGAGTAAACTCCCACATATGGTTTGTAATTGCGGGTTACAACATCGACCATCGAATGCCGGTACCGGTGTGGCTTAGCCGTGACGGGCGCTCGTTTCAAGCCCAAATTCAATCGGTGGTCTCGCGCTCCTCGGCCCAAATTGGATACCACACTAACGTCGTCCAATGTGCAGAGGTATGTATATCTTGTATATATCTGTCAGCATCGTATTACCAATGCCAGTTGAAAATGCCTTGCCGAAGCACACTTACAATTCCAGAGTCTCATGATTCATCTCTGTAAGCACCTGCCGCGGCAGCTTGAGCGGGACAAAAGGTCTCGACGTACATAGATGAGCGCCAGCCGCTGCGGTGGTTCGTCGCGTTCAACGAGCGCTTACCAGCTCCTGATTCCCGGGGCTTGTGCCGTGTCCAGCTGATGGCCGATCGTTGAAGTTCAATCAGCGACGGAGGCCCTCTTCCTTCTCAACCTCGCCACAACCCCCACCGCCCAGAGCGAATTCCTAGTTGCAAATGGGTCGTACAAAGCTTCGTTTCGTTTCGTCGTCGTTTCAGGGAACGCGAACCCTGGTTCCTCATGGCCACAATGTGGTCACGCTATCAACGCCCGTAGCCAAAACCCGCTAGTACCTCTATAAAACGCCTATTTTCCGTCAGGCCAATAATTCACCTCAGTCCCGCAGAGTTCGGGGCGAGCCGTCAGTCATACTCGGTGGGATGTCGCGCACTTTTCTCGAGGAAAAGCACGGGTAGCGCAAGGAGCCGAGAATGGGCGCTATACCCGCTAATTCGGGAGCGGGCTGCAGGGAGACACCCTTTACGTGGCAGCTATCAGGGAGTATATATATCAAAGGTCACTCAAACACGTGTAGCTGCGGTTCCATGTCTTCCCTTTCTCCCCAGCTGCTGCTGGTTCCAGTTGGAACATGGCTTGCTTGGCGCGTGTGGAAGTATGTCTTTGGGAAGAACCAACTTTCGATTGTTGCTGGTCCGCCTAGGGACTCGATGTACAGGTACGTCTGCGCAGACCCGTATGCCAGTGTAAGGGTGGCATTTGCGCTGAACTTTGCGATACAGGAAACATGATGAACATCTTCACCAATGGCACTTCCAGTAATGAAGCTTACATCGACAACCTTGCGAAGATCTGTGAGTCTCTGAATCATAGTCTCCGCCTGAACAGGACGACTTCTGAAGTTCTGATTCCCGAAATCTTCGTAGACGGAAGTCTCTTTAAGATACACGCGTTATGGAATGTGCGTTCTCGGATGATTCCCAATGGCTACGGAGTCCACTTTTCCTGATGACCAGATTGACAGGCGGACCTTCTGTATACATACGACTCGAAGGCGCTCCAGCATATTGTGCTCAAGGACCAACACCTCTGGGAAGAACCTGACGAGCTCCTCATGTAAGTTCTTCTATTCAAGTTGAAGTGGGGAGTCTACGTCGGAAGTTGATTTGGGAACTTAGAATGAATGGGAGAACATTTGGAGTAGGACTATTAGCAACGCTGGGTCTGTCCTTACCTCCACTGCTTGCAGAGATGTCCAACTGATCGTCGTTCGGAACCAGGGGACCACCATCGCAGGCAAAGGAAGGTCCTGAACCCTGTGTTCTCGATTGCTCATATGCGGGACATGAGTATGTAGACTCATATAGCTTCAGTTCTCAGTGACTGACTTGTTTCAACAACTCAGCTCCGACATTCTACAGCGTTGTCCGAAAGGTCAGTATCTTCCCATGCAAATATTGGCTAAAGACACTTACGAGGATGTGAATGCAGCTTCGTGACTCGCTCACCAAGCTGAATGAGACTGAGAAGGAGGTAAGAATTCAGCTATGATACAGCTAGTACCCTAGGCTGACTCCTGACCGGGGTCCCAGATCGACCTTCTCCCATGGTTGACTCGATGTGCACTGGAAATCATCGGCCAAAGCGGGTTCGGGTACTCGTTCGACACGCTTGAAATCGGTGCTCCCGAGCATCGCTTCGGTCATTCCATGAAGAATTGGACGTACGTACCATAAGCCCACTGTGACTTTATTCATCGTCCATATCAAAGGTCTAAGTTCTGACCACCCGCCCCCACAGAGCCGCTATGAACAACACCGGGCTCCTCATCGGCCGATTCCTTCTCCTGCCCATTGTGCATAATTGGGGATCTCGCCGCTTTCAGCGTGCAGTAGTCGACTTTTTGCCCTGGAAGGCGTTGCATGAAGTCAGGGACATGGTCGATGTGATGCATAGCACGTCTGTTGAGATCTTTGAGAAGACTAAGCAGGCGATTAAGGAAGGGGGGATTGCGGCTACTGAGAGGATCGGTGGGGGGAAGGATATTATGAGTGTTTTGGGTACGTTTATGAGCGAGGTTTAGTGTGACCTTTGAATGGCTGATCTGGCTTTGATTGTAGTCAAAGCAAACATGCTTGCTTCTGAAGAAGACAGGCTCCCAGATAACGAGCTTATTGGCCAAGTATCGTAAGCTTCTGCATTTAGAGAATATCCGAAGTCGCTTGTGCTGATAGGCTTGAACGCCTGCTGATAGGACACTTACTTTTGCAGCAATGGATACGACATCGAATGCACTTTCGAGGATCCTCCACCTCCTCGCTACGCATCAGGATGTTCAAGACAAATTGCGAAAAGAAATTCAGGAAGCCCACTTTATCCACGGTGAGGAACTGGACTACGAGAACTTGACAGCGCTTCCGTACCTGGATGCTATCTGTCGAGAGACACTCCGGCTGTAAGCACTCCTCAACTTTGAGACCTGAGATCCATGATTCCTTACCCCGCTTCTTAGGCACGCCCCCGTCCCAATCCTAATGAGGGTGTAAGTCTTATTACGAAGATCCTCACTCGAAATCGAACTAAATCCACATGCACCTCAGCGCGACACAAGACGCCATCCTCCCTCTCGCCAATCCCATCAAATCCACAGACGGTCGCGACCTGCACGAAGTCCTCGTACCAAAAGGCACCTCCATCCTCATCTCGCCGCACCACTGCAACCGCGACCCTGCGCTTTGGGGTCCTGATGCGACCGAGTGGAAGCCGGAGCGATGGCTCAAGCCTCTCCCGGAGAGTCTTGTTGAAGCTCGTGTCCCTGGAGTGTACTCCCATTTGTAAGTGGCTCGTTAAGCGCCCGTGCTTACCATCACGATATGGGCTGAATGGACGTCTGCTTTGTTTTAGGATGACGTTTTTGGGTGGGAGTAGGTCTTGCATCGGGTTCAAGTTTGCTCAGCTCGAGATGAGTGCGTTCTTCGTTTCCGAGGCCATTTTAATGGCTCGGGTACTTGTACCCGGCCAGAAAAGTGCCAAGAATCCCATCAATCGCAGGCCATGTGACTTGCCATGTGACTTACCATGTGACGTTTGGATATAGAAGTTTCGCCCCTGTCTTGCTGCACTGGCCACCACCACTCCTCAGACTCGATATTACTGCGCGCCCTATACCCAATTTACGCCGCTCGCCTCAGAATTTCATGCTTAGGCCCTCGGGCATTGATCTAGTATTTCAGCATTGTTTCCTTCTCGACTTCGAGCCAACTTGTGACCACCTCCTTTCTTCGATTGCCTCCAGTCAAACAGTCTCAGATACTCGTCCAATATATACTCGTTCACAAACATTTGTCACACCTCTTCCCCACTTCACGTATCACCATGCAGCCTGCTTTACCAAATGAAATTCTCAGGAACATTGCTCTGCTTCGTTCCTGTCACCCGCTCTACTACGACACAAACCCAATCGCCGGACCACTTCCACTGGAAGCACCGACCACCAATGTTTCTTCCTTCGACTGGACCGCCCCAGAGCTCCTTTGTGCCGCTTCCTTGCTTTACTCCGTTGCGAGCGACATATCTTGGCAGGCCGTAATTCTGAAATCGCGGGAACCTTTCCTTCAAGTCCTGAAGGCAGTCCATCGACGGACAAACTACCCCGGCGAAACACGCCGTCCCGCAGAGCTCATTCGATGCCTCGACCTGGCTGCCGAAGATCCCGTCCTTTGGGGATTCATTCCCAGTCTCGTTGCTCCGATGTCCAACCTTGAAACAATCATATTTTCGGGTCGCACACGAAGCTTCCGTTACTTCTACGACCTCCCTCCCAGCTTGCTCATGTCAAATCCTCACTCTTCTCCATTCCCCGCCTCCCTCACAGGTGTTCTCTTTTCTAGCCCGACCTTTGCAGTCACGCTGGGTGACTTGAAGCTCCTTTCCCTCATGGTACCCCAGCTGGAACGCCTCCAAGTCACCGTCTTCCTCAGTGCCGGAGGGTCCACCCCATCCCCGGCCCCCCTCTTCCCCTCGTTGAAATGGTTGTCAATTGGAGGGTTCCGTAGGCAGGCCAATGATATTGAGCAGCCTTCTTCTACATCTCTTACCACACTACTCTCTGCTCTTTCGGTTGAATCAGGGCTGCCTAATCTCGCACGGTTGGACATCCTGACTGATATGCAGCTCCCTGGGACATTCCTCGACCTTCATGGGCCGCTGCTCACGATACTCAGCGTTCCGAGTCATCACCATCGCTGTATCCGGGCGTGGTCGGTCTTCCCTCGCTTCTCAGCTCTCGAGAAGCTCATCGTTCTTCTCGAAACGAAGATATCGGCTCTGCCTAGGAACCCGAACATTCACCTCCAGGAGATCGTCCTCATTTGTCCCCCTCTCCCATTCATCTCGATTCGCCCAAACGAACCCGACTTCTCTATACTTACCCAGGTAGACCACTTCATCGGCGACATTGTCTCCGTGGCAGAGGCGTATGTTGCTCTCCGTCGCATTTCGGTTTCCATCCCTCAATGGACTCCCGAATCAGATCAGTGGCTGCGGACCCAGCGCGAGAGGCTAGCCCCGCACAACATCGCTATAACCTTGTCTGTAGGTGAACGTCTTGGGCCTTAGGTGTCTCCGTTCCATGCAACAATGATATACTTTTCTTGTATTCTACGGTACAATAAAGACCATGCAATTGACAGTGAATCATCTACCTCTCTCCGCGCCCGACACTTGAGTTTCCATCGTTTGCCGAGACGTCCGTCATGGACTCATCTGCACTTCTTTCGGTCGCAACGCTCCGGCCATAGGGAATATAACTGCGGCGCAGAGACGAAATACTCGGATGTTTAACCTTCTTCCGCGGTTCCTTCTTTCTTGAGTCGAGCCAAGACGCTCTCTTTATTCGTGAATCCTAGGAACAGTCAGTTCAATATCTGATCATGGTAGGAAGGAGTTCAGCGTACCTCTCTGAATGTGCTGTTGAGCATCGTGAGTGCACGTAGGCAAAAAACGAGACGGTAGTGCCCGGGATCTCTTGTTGGATATGCGACAAAGGATCCCACCGCTTCAACGATATCGCCCTCCTTGAAACCCGAAGGGCACATCGGTACGTAGCTAGACCATTGTTAAACACCGTACTATTGGAAAGGAAGTAGGGTACCCACTGAAACGATCCATTTCCATCGTCGACCTTCCGAGAGTATTGGACGATGTTGTCCTCGATGCGAATGAACTTCGTATCTCGCAATTCTTCGAGAACATGATCAGGGTCAATATCGGGGGTGAAGGGAATGTGAGGTAGCCCCGGGGCATATCGCCGCTCAGTGAGATATCGAGCATGTAGATCCAGACAGGAGTGACCCTCGTATTGACCAAAGTTCATGTCGTCAAGCGCCGAGACCTCGGGGGATCCCTCAAACTGCCCCAACACACTCGATACGACTTCCTCCTGAGCTCTAAACCCATGCGAACCTAACCCAGTCAGGCGGACAAACTGTCGAAGGTACCGCACATGGTCAGGATCGGAAGCCCGCCTGCGCACTTTGTCAGCTGTAGGAAAGAAATAGGAACTCAAAGCGCTCACAAAGGTCCATGGATCGGGGGCAAGGTCTTCGAACATATAATCCCCGGTACAGTCACCGTCACTTCCTCCATCTCCTCGCCAACCGTTCTCGTCAGCCGGAGGCTTGGGGGCTCAGCGTACTGGGTAATAGAGCAGGAAGACGCAATCTAGAAGATGTCGTAAGTACGACGCTACTAGCCTTAAACACATATTACTCACTTGGAGGGTTTGCAAGGTATCAGCTATCTGGCGGCTGCGCTGGATATAGGAGTCCAGCCACAATCCTGGAGAGACAGTCAGGACGGAAAGCCAAGATAAACAGTGGTCGAACTTACGTGCTCCATCGGCGTCGTATCGATAGTTCATAGCGACGGTGGTTCAAGGCAAGTTCAAGGAGTGTCGAGCGAAGCGTTTCCGCCAAGTTGTACTTACATCGCCGCCTTTTAAGTCCCCACTGCCAGAGGAGGGTTCATGGTTGATGCACAAGTTGGGCCTTGCGATATGGCACACGATCGGTTACATATTTGGCTCCGCTCGGCAATTGTTCGGCTGCCCTGATTTTCAACCCCATGAGTCATCGTCTTAAATTGATTACCGGGAACGGGCGCTTGTTTTACAGACCGGGCACCTACGCATGCTTTCCTCGCTGACAATCCTAACGCAAACGGCTCTGTATTATATTGAGTGTATCCATGGGCCGCGATGGTGAGTGGCAGAACTTACCATGGCTGACTCGCCTTACGATCGGGGCGGCACATTTTTGGGGAGTTGAATTGCAGCCAATACCACGATTTTTCATGCCATGACTCGTCTAACGATCGACGCGGCAAATCTCTCAGGAGCGACTCTTTCCATCTATAAAAGCGCACCCGCTCACAGGTGTCGATTTTCATCCTAACCTTCCTATCTTCTGCCACTTGCCCAAGATATCGCCCCGTAAAACGACTATGTCTGCCAATCGCTCTCGTTCTCTTTCCACCTCATCAAGGTAAGTGTCTAGTCAGAAACTTGGCCCGCTGTGTGGACTTACACTGTTTCTTATAGGTCTAATGACGACCAGGATCCGCAGCGCCGATCGCCCGAAAGACGTGAAAGTCGTTCTCGTCGTTACTCAATCGAGGGCACTGAAGGTCGCCAGCGTATCAAAAAATGGCTCGAATCCAAGCAAAGGCGCGAAGGGGACGAAGAATTCTCCATTGTGACTTCTGGAGATGAAATGTGAGTACCGTTCCGCCTCATGGTACGTTCTGACTTACAACTGCTTTGTAGCCCCCAAGAGGATCCAGATGACCCTTCGTACCGAGGCAGGGCACCGGTCCGATCCCGAATTGCCACCGTTCAGGCGATGCGTGATGGGACTTCCCCGGCTCGAGTCCGACGGTCTGCCAGGTCAGTCCCGAACGTTATCCCACCACATCCTTCTCTCACCTTCCACCACAGGCTCGCCGTATCTTGCGATTCAGTCGAGCGTAACCGCCCGTTTGAATCTGAAGAGGGCGATAAGATTGACCAGGATGGCGCCCACTCTGAGGGACGTCCTCTCCCCGACCCAGGCACCACCCCGCCGCCCCAGTCTTCACTCCTTCGCACCCCTTCAAGGTATGGTCTTCCTTGGACGATCAAATGACCCGTTTTACTTATATCCGGTTGAATAGGTCTAAACACACTAGGCGTTCCAAATCAGCGGCCGTGGTGTCGTCAGACAGTGACGAATACCTACCCAATCCGTCCTCGTCCTCGAAGCGAAAGAAAGGGCTGAGTCCGTCTAGTGACAAGAGGTGAGTATACAACCTTCATATGAAACCTATTCACCTTTGACGCCGTGTTCCCAGAACCAAAAAGCCTCGTCACCATGCCAGGCGCTCACCTACTCCCGTTCTCTCAACGGATGTCGAGTAAGTCTTGGAATTGGCTGAGCGATGTTCAACCACACTTACGAGTACCTTCCTTAGCCTCCCATCTATGGCCGACATCATCACCGATGCCATAACTTCCAGGAAACGCAAGCAGTCGTCCCAAGCCGACCTCGCCAGGCCGCACTACTCCACGAACAGCGCAGACAGCCTCTCTTTGTTCGTCGATGACGAAGCTGTGGAAGAGGATGACAATCCAGTTAGCTGTGAAGATGAGGAGATGAAAGATCTGGACGAGTACGACTATGAGGATTCTTTCATGTGAGTAGTACTCTTTTAACTGGTGACCGAATTGCCCTGACGTACTGCTCCCAGTGACGATGATAGGATTGTCGATTCCGACGATTCCACCCGCCACCGCGCCAATGGACGACGAGACCGCTATCGCAGTCCGTCTATCCATCACCGCCCTTCTGCCAATCACCGACGCACATCTCCTCGTCGCCACGAATACCGTTCCGATGTGGAAGAAGACACCAGTCGTTACCGTCGCACCCGCCCTTCCCATCGCGACCGAGAAGGAGACTCCCGATATCGTCGCTCCGACGAACGCCGCCAACGCCATCGCTACCCAGAAGACCGTCAGCGATACCTCTCCGCTGATGACTCGGCCGAAGAAGTCAGAAACCATCGCTCCCACCGTGAGCGTGGTCATCGCCAAGACAGAAAAAACCATCGTTCCTATCGCCACCGCTCATCTTCCATAGAGCCAGAAGTTGAAAGGCGAGACCGTCGTACCTCTGTTCGACGCCAACGGGACCCCTCCTCCTCTGACCGTGATGGAGTTCACCCTTCTTCCTCTCGTCGACATGAACTTCAACGTCGCCGGTCTCCGGTCCGCAGCAGAGAAGAGCCTCCTCGCCAGAACCTTGGATATCATTCCCAGGAGAAGTCGACCACGAAGAAGAAGCTTCCGGGCAAGGCTCGCCATCGGTCCCCCTCTTCCGATGCCGTTGAAATCGTGCGTTCGATTCCCCGACGTTCGAAGGAATCGTCGCCAGAGAAGCGCTTCACCAAGGACAAGTCTCCGACACCGAAAAGGCAGTCTACCTTAACTCTACGTGGGCGTAGACCGGTCATTAAAGGGTAAGTTCTACTCTCTTCTACGATATATGCTCATGGCTGACTTGATTAGATTGGTCTACGAAATTACGTCTGGAAGCTCAAGCGAGAACGAGTGAGTATCTACCATCGTTTGGACTGCTTTTTGCTAATAGTTTCTTTCAGGAGTCGTTTGAATCAACGTCAACCAAAACCTGTCGCCTCAAATGCCCGTCAACCTAAACCTGACGCTTCAAAGCCCCAAGCTCGTGAGAAGACGAGCGAGAGGCTCCGCACCCCGTCTCCTCGTGTCTCTAACGTAGAATCGAAGGCGCCCACGAGGCCCCGACCTCGTCCTCTTCCCGTCAAAAAGCCTAAGGTCCTGGACAGCGCAGACAAGACCGAAACGAAGCCTAAAGGCAGGACGAACAGGGAGCGCTCTCCGCACCCCGTCAAGGGAGCTACTGATGCTGAGATGACCAAGGATGAGTGAGTACATACCCTACTGTTCGTGACGCTTTTCAGCTCAACTACGATGATTCGCAGTCAAATCACTGCCTCTGAACGCACCAAGGTGGATAAGACCGACGCGAAGGGCAACGGCAAGGCGAAGATGGAGACTCCACCGCCGAACGATGCAGGCCGTGGGGATGATGCTGAGATGAGCAACGATGAGTGAGTACCCTACTTCTCGTGACGGTTTCAACTCACTCACGATGATTCGCAGACCCACCAAGGTGGATAAGAATGATGCGAAGGGCAAGGGGAAGGCGAGGATGGAACGTAGTCCAACCCCACCACCGACCGGCGCAGGACGTGATGATAGACGTAGTGATGCTGAGTTAGACGACGACGCGTGAGTACATACTCTAGCTTTAGTGGCATGTCCCAACTCACCGACGATATCCACAGTGAGCTCTCCCCGTACGAACGCGCCGAAATGAAGAAAGCGATGGCGGAGAGTCGTAAAGAAGCATTACTCGCCCAAGATCGCAGTCCTGGTGAATCAAGTCGTAATCAGCTTCCCGCCAGCGACATTGCTTCGACTCCGGCAAATCGCGACGCTCAAGTCACTAACTCGGCCGGCCAAAACACTACAGCTGGCCTAACTATGGGAGAACTCATCTCTCAGGTCACTGCCACGTCGAGTCAAAACGCTTCGTCTTCCTCCTCCAGCAACGGTCCGGCTCCGTCGACTTCAGGTTATGTGGACGATGAGAACACCGTTCGTTACTGCCATGACCTCCCCGGCGTTGACGAAACGTTCGACCTCAAGATCCAAGATCCTGTTCTTGCCAAAGTATATCCTTCCCTACCGAATTTGCAGTGAGTACCGTCATCTCTATCGCTCTACATGCTCTCAATCGTAACTATTTAGACGAGGTCTGTTAAACGCTTGGGGTGAGGCTGAAGGGAAGGGGAATATCAACTTCTCCGCTTGGGCAGATTGGATCCCACACATGAATGCTACGTACGTCGCCTCCTTCCTATCGTTGAGCTGACGCTGACCTCATTCTAGGAACGCTCTGCGCGCCGTGAACTTCACCGAAGAACAGATGTTCCGTAACCCTGCACGAGCATCCCCCGTCGACGTTGCCATGCGCAACAACTCGGTTGGCAACAACGAGCGCTTCAACTTCTACTGCGCTACGAATCCTCCAGTCCCGCTTATCGCCACCAGTTGTGGGTGGCTTGATCGATCCCAGTTGGTTGCCGCCAGCAATATCGGCGTCCGACAGAAGTACATCACCTTCATCCCTCATACTCAGGAGTGGGAGCGGACCATCGGATTCATTGCCACCGCCTCTGGACAGTTCAACCTCCACGGTCAATACAATCGCAACGCTTTGCAGGTCTCCACACGCGCGAATGTCAACCGTGCTCCTGGTAACAGCCCTGGAGGTAAGTCCATTCTTGCGTTTGAACGACTATGATATTGACAGCAGACTAGCCTCTTCGCAATCTAAAACCAGCACTCCTAAGCGCACTGCCCCCGCCAACATGTTTAACTCGAAGAGCGCAGGCTCGAGTCGAGCGGCCGCCGATCAGTTCTCCCTTGCTCCTGATGCCACTGGTGAGATTTTCCAGTGTCACTATGCACTATAACATACTCACGGCGATACAGTTCCCGTATACGATGCTCGCTGTGCTGGTGATATTGACTTCCACGTCGCCTTGCCCAATCTCGCTCATGCCTTCCCGATTTATACGGGGGGAGAGATTCCATACGGATCCTTTATTATGGTGGGTTACACTATGACGATCTATCGAGCGAACAACGGCAACATGACTCTGGGATGTAACCTCCAGTGGGTCATCATCATCGGTAGTCCTTGAATTCAAAAGCTGTCGACTTGTTACTATGTTTTCTTATTCTCTTAGCTGCCATCTTCCATTCGCCACATTGAAAGCTGGACTTTCTACTTCTACTCATTTACGCTAGGTAGCAGCTCTCTTACCTATTGTACCACCTAGCTTAATGTGAATGTGTCGTGGCGTTATACTGCCGTGCTTGAGATGGAAAGAAGTCAATTGTTCCAGTACCGAGGTACGTGCCTTTGTGTTCGAGTCTCAACAAGTTGGAGAGCCAAGCCGGCCGTGTACCCCGCTCTCCTTTAGGAAGGAGTCTCCTATTTCAGCCACCTTCACCCCTACCAAGTCTCATTGTGTTTCGCCTCTTTCCCCTCATCTCTCGCCCTTTCCATGCTTCTCCTCTTATTTTCGCCACACGTTCCCCGGCATGCATCGCCCAGTTCAAAATCACTCCCTCTGCCGCGCACGATTCGACCGGACTGTCTTTGACTCTCGCCGCCACCGACCTCCTACTAATCGCCAAACCCATTCCTCAACTAATGAACATGACCGAGCACAGCTGACTGAACTACGTAGACCCCGTTCTCAACCTGATAACCCTGCGCGATTGTACGGCTCAGAATCTTCCAATAGCCAACAAGATACTTGCAAGTACGTTGTCTACGCTTGCTCATCCTTCCTGTTCACTTATACTCTCACCAGCGTTCGATCTCCTTCTTCCAATGCTTCATCGAACAGCTCTTCTGAGATTACCTCCGATCTTCCTCGCAATCCCGATGCTCGATCCTGGGGTGCAACGGCTACAGCATCTGCCAGTTCTTCTCCGTCTGATAGTCCTCCGCCATTGGTAGAAATGACACCCCCTCCTTCTCCAAACCCTCTCCTACGCCCGATCTTTCGCAGCGACTTACATCTGAGCCCCAACACGTTCGGTTTCACCCTCTTTCGTTCTCACCACCTTACTCACCCTCTCTCTTAGCTATACTCACTGGATCCCGTGGTGCGACGCCCTGGGACCTCAAGAAGGGCAGGACGATTTGGAGCATAGGTGTGTCTCTTGTTTCGTAACTCTTACTCTGTCTTACAGTCTACAGACCGCCACCCTACTCTGCAGCCTCCCACTCGACGACCTGTGCCTCTCAGCCCGAGGCGACCTCTACTCCGAACGACGCAAATATTTGGTACATGTCTTCTTTCTCTTAACAATGAATACTAACCCCACAATCATGCGTTCAGGACACTACGCTTGCCCGACGGTGCTCACCTGGAAATACGTTATCAACCTACCCACTAACTACACTGCGTCCTTCATCTCAGAACCACGTTCTCCGGTTAGATCTCGACTGGGGACTGCACAGTATGTGAGAGTAGACGAAACTGGTGTTTAGTTCTTGTGTAGCCACCAACTTACCTGTTCCTTCAATGTGACTTCCGTTTTCAATACCTTTTCTCTGTCCAAAGCCGAAGCCGATAGACAGTATCATGACGGGAGTCCGCCATATCTCCATACGCATCTCCGCTGAATGCAGCCAAGCAAGAAGGAGGAGCAAAAAGTTTATCTATTTAGTTATACATCTACAATGTTGGAAGAGTACTGAAAAGAGCGCGTTCCGCAAGGGACACTCGTCCTAGGTTGTTACCGTGCATCCAGTGATCTGTTCCGTCGCAATAGACCTCAATCAAGGTTTCCGCAGTGACGATATCACCAGCACTTAGCTCCAATTGACACCCCAATCGCCATTCAGTTTTCGGCCAAAACTGAGACGAAGATCGGAACATGTCGAACGGAAGGACGGCGGTAATGGGGTCGATGAGGGTCCTCGTGCGGTGCACGCATGTTTCCCCAACAACGTGAGGGCCTGTGTCAGACAGAGGCGGACAACCCTCAACAAACGAAAATCCACGATGTATATACTTTTCTTGGTCTTGCTGTCGCCTGGGTTGCACAAGCACCATCTTGTCGGTGACATTTCGAACGCCTAGCAAACTCTGTTTTCAGTGTGCGAAAAGGAGGAGACTCAAGAATACACACCTATAGATCGCTCAGTGAGACTCGGATAGCAACTGTACACCGCATTGGCAGAGATGAAGTTCATGACAAATGTTGAATGAGCTGAGAATACGGGTGCAAGGGGCGAAGAGGAAGTGGACACAATGACATGGATGATCGATCCTTTGACTGAGTGACGCAGTGTGCGAACGGCTTCAATGCAATTGTGGCCAGGCACGTCGTCGATGATGAGGGGGTGAACGGGTGTGTCGGGTACTGGGTCATAGCCTTTGGTGAATAGGAAAGAGCATATTTCGTCCGCCTCCTGATTCGGGCAGAAGAAATCCAAGTTATTTGGGATCAACCCTGTGGGATGAACCAGTTCCAGAGCCAGAGACCCCGAGATAACAGTATTGGTTCTGTCAAGGATGAGGAGGACCGTATAGAGGGGGAGGTCGTAGGGTTCAATGAGGATGGTGAGGCGATGTCTTAGACATTTTAGAGCGAACACCCGAAAGGGCAGTGATACATTGCAGAAAGATACCACATCGGACAGGGAGAGAAACCCAAAAACGTGGATCTTCAGTTCGTTCGGCAGCTTCAACCACCCAGTGATGAACTGGTATTGACGACGTGTTTGGGCTTCGGGAATTCGATGCTCACTTGCTCCCTCATGGCAAGTGAGAGGGGCTACACTGTCAGACGTGTCGGAAGACGAAGAAGGGTCACTGTTTGGAATATAAGACAATCGCGCAGGCTTATCATCTCGAGACAATGTACCGTGAAGCATCGTGAGGGACCACCGGAGAACTATATCCGTGCGATTGGGTATGGACATCGAGTGGAGAAGTGGGACTAGACAGATGTATCAATGTGGTGGCTGCAATCAAAAGGATTGCGGGCGAACCGGGCGCGACAGGAGAAGTTGTTTTGGTCAGGCCGATGCATATTAACAGATGAGAAGCAAATGATGAAGAAAGAGGCAAACAGAAGCGATTATTTGAGAGGAGAGAACCGAATCATACTGAGACTTGAGGGAGGAGTAGAGGAGCGTTGAACCTAGAAAAGGGGCGAACACCCCGATCAATTGATTATATAATGCTTTGGTCTCGAAATTTCCTCTGCCTCCTCGCTTCATACCACCGCCGGCGCTCCTTTCATACCTACCTCAATGCCAGCGCTATTAAACCCACCTTCCGCGTTCTACGCGGCATCAACTGTGACCTCCGCCAGTATGGCGGCATCTATAGTGAGGTCGACGACCTCGTTAGGCGTCGCCTATCAGACCAGCTTTGATAGAACTCCTCGTTCGCGTGCTCTCATAGGGGGCGGACGCCGGAGCGGTACTGTAACCTTGCAAGAGCTTGAAGGAATCCTTGATCCTGAGGGGGAATTTTTGGATATCAAACATGCAGAGTACGTTCTGAAGAGCTATCTCCCTATTACTAAGATCGATAGAGAAGCCGAACGACTGAGAGACAACCTCGTTTGCAAGCTGCCCCTCACAGTCCTCTGTCAGAAGTTGGGTGTACAGGAACTAGGCATCCACATTCAACTTTTTACACCCCCACGTATTGCGTTGGGGGATACACGATGAACGACGCCGTTTCCCTCCGTTCACGCCAACCTCCACGTAAACCGTGGACGGAGGAAGACTTTGCGAGGAGGCGTATGATTGTGTTGGGAATGCGTCTCGACCGTTCAACCTGGACAACATATGCCTCGGCCTATAATTCGTGGAAGGCCTTTTGCAACTTACACAACTACAATCTCGAGCCGACTCCCACCACAATGTCAAATTTCGTCATGTTCATGTCAGACCATATCAAGGTTTCTTCCATTGTTTCATATCTTTCCGGCATCATACAAATCCTCGAACCTTACTTCCCAACCATTCGTGCAGTTCGTGCCTCTTCTATCGTCAAGAATACTATTATCGGTTCAAAACGGCTTCGCAATACTCCCACCATTCGTAAATCCCCCATCACGACCTCCATGTTACGTGCTGCCATCGCCGAAGGATCAACCTCCTTCGACGACCTCTTGTTCCAAACATTGCTTGTTACTGGTTTCCATGCTTTACTTCGCCTTGGTGACTTAACATTTCCCGATAATCCAGACATCCGGATCCCGGCCAAATTCGTGCGTCGTTCGTCCGTCAAACGTTTAGCGCTCGATGCTTGGACCTTCACCTTGCCGGCCCACAAGGCCGACAGGTTTTTTGAAGGAAATACCGTGGTTTTGAAGAACCTTTGGCCTGATTTAGACGTCGTTACAATCTTCGGGAGTTACCTCGCTGCCCGGGATGGTCGACATCCTTTCCTTTCCCCACTGTGGTTAACAGAACGCGGGGATATTCCCACTCGGCGTTTCTTCCTTTCGCGTTTGCGGGAACTCGACTGGGGTCCGGCAATCAAAGGCCAGTCGATGAGAGCAGGTGGGGCGACTGCCCTCGCGGACCTTGGAGCCCCATCCGATGTCATCCAGGCTATTGGACGATGGTCGTCCGATGCCTGGAAAATCTATGTTCGCAAACATCCCGTGCTACTCGACCATTTCATACGACAATCGGCACCCGTTCCTCCTCATCATCACCCGACAGGTTCATCTTGAGTTATTTTTTCTTCTTTTCTTTTTCTTTCTCTGATAGGATTAGGAGTGCCGTACCGGTTGCCTGTCTTATCTAGAGTTTTAATATTGATTTCTTTTCGGGAGGAGCAAGCGGCTCCCCCCGGTGATGCTAATCCTCGTCCTTTGTGTGATTCGACATTGGTCTGGATAAAAGACTTGTATTTTCCTAAGGGCAATGGAGCCGGGTAGACGAGGACAAACATGATGTGATGGTAATGCTGACGAGAAGGCGCTGACGTAGGGTAGGACCTTTCTTGGTCAACCTGAATCTCCTTGGTCAGTCGGATAACCTCTGAGACCTTTAGTGGAGAGGGTCAGCGTGTTCGGTCTCGTTCCTTGTTCTTTATCTTCCATCACCATCTTTCGTCCTCGTCCACACCAGCGAATTTTTTCATTTCCCACCCACCCACTACCAGGAGTGCCGTACCGGTTGCCTGTCTTATCTAGAGTTTTAATATTGATTTCTTTTCGGGAGAAGTTTCGCCGAGGTTAGTTCGAGCGAATTGCTTACGGTAGGAATTGAAGGGGTTTCTCGAATTAGGGTTTCGAGATTCGGCGCTTGGGTCGTTGGTGCGAGGGTGGTCGAATTGGATCAAAACATCTTCGAAATACTTGATATTCGCTTGTAGTTCCTCCAAGTAAGTGAGCAGGTGCGGGGTAAGCAGAGGAATCCATTGAGTAGGAGCTCCGGAGATGATCTCGTTTATCATCTCCCGATCATTGTAATCGTAAACCCTCTGGAGGAGGTCCAACTTCCGAATGAAATACTCACTGGGTGTTTCGCGTCCATGACCGAATTCTCGATACTTAGCCTTGTTAGCACGGTTCTTCTGCTTATCTAGCCAAGAGCGATTCATGAAGTAATCACAGATCGCTTCACGTAGAATATCCCAGTTCTGTTCCAGATGCTCACGCGTTTCGATAGAGAGGGAATAGTACCATTGTTCAGCCAATCCGGTGAATCGGGTTGGTACGAGGGTACCTAGCTGTGCGTACATGACTACTGACTGTTTAGCTAGCCGATTTATCTTCAAAATCCATCGACTCAGCTCATCTGTATTCCCGTCCCATTCCGGTATGATATTGACTCGGAATTTAATATCGAATTGGGGCTCCCTTGGGCCATTAGCATCACTAGAGGGAATAGTTCGGAATGGATTCCGTCCCGATGGTCGTCCTGTTGGTAAGGGCCGTCGTCCTCCTCCTCCATTATCGTCATCTCCATCCGGAGGACCTTGACCTCCGTCGGGCGCTGGAGCCGAGGCGAATTGAGGTTGTCCATTAGCTGCAAGATGAGGAAACGTGGGGGCGAGCATCTGGGTCATACGTCGAGAGGTTGTGTTATCCCTGGTATGACCGTATATAGGAGCTCGAAACGTACGTGGGAGGTTAGAGACCATGGAAAGAGGGTTGGCGTTGTGAGCGACGTGCGAGGCAGAAGGTGGGACAGTGTTCGTTGGTTCGAACGTTGTGGAATAGGGTCCCGGAACGTGCGAAGCTGAAGGTGGTGGTGCAGTGGTTCGAGTAGATCGAGCTTGAGATCGCGAGTTAGTCTCGGGATGTTCAGGGCGATTCGTAGTCCTGTCAAAAGGTCGCTTATCGAGTTCGCCATGTGGACCAAAGGGTTGTCTGCTAGGTACGAAGGACTCGCCTCGGTAGTTCGCGAACTCTTCATGAGCGTAGGGGCGCGTCTCAAATCTCGTGGAGTGGATTGGTGCTGCGGGAGTAGTAGGAGGAAACCTAGCACGATTAGAAGCATAAGTCGTTTCAGGGTATCCTGTAGAACGCATGTTGGATCGGGGTGTACTCACGGCTCTGGAATGCGTTCTGGTTCCATAGGAACTCTTCTGGTTATCGCTCGCCTGAATACCGAGCCCGTTATCTCGTCCGTGATTCTGGGAAAGATGATGGGAGATCGACGTTACGGGATTCGGTGAGACGTCCCTGAAAGGGTTCCTGGATTGCTCGGCACGGAGATTAGGGGTGAATTCCTCGGCTTGCTGATAGACGAGGTTTGGGGTTTCGATATGCTCGCTTTCTGTATCAAAGGGCGTGTGAGCAGGTCCAGCGTTGACGGGGGAAAGGGGTCTTTCCTGAGGATCTTTTCCTTTGCCCTTCTCTTCCATCGTGTATCGAGGAGTACGTTCGGTTTCCTGTCGCGCGTGCAAAATCTCGGAAGCTCGAACGAGGAAGGTCTCGACTTCAGTCCTATAGCACGCGCAGATGACTTCGAATTCGTTAGGGAGCCAATACTCCACGGCACGACCAGCGGGACCCCAAACTGGGAACCTGTAAAATCGTTCAGCCAAGGGTGTACCTCTCAAGTACTCATTCTCGATAGAACGTAGCATATTTTCCAGTCCGTAAACGTAGTCGGGGTTGGCACTATATGCGACGTATCCGTTAGGGGTTTGATAGGCTGATACATTCGTTAGCACGGTTGCCAGTTGATTGAGCTCACGTTTGAACGTAACCCTCTCGGTCCGAGTAAGATATCGACTAGCGCGGATGTCACGCTTGAAGGCTTCCTGCCCGATATTGAGTAGTTCCTTGACTCGATCCGATAGTTCTTGTCTGGCTTGACTGTGTTCGCGACCAAACGTGTGCGATGGTTGAGCCGTAGGAAAGTTGATACGAACATCAGTGAATCGTCCGGGTGAACGAATGTACGCTTCGACAGAGCTCTGGAAATCGCGCAGTTCCTCCCAGGGAAGATGGACTGTGGCGGGATTAGCGGATTCCTCGTCAGCCTGTGATTCTTGCTCAGTAGATCGGCTAGGAGGAAGAGAGTGCTCTTGTAGACTTGCGTGATAATCCTCATTCTCACCTAGGGGATCTATGAAAGATCGGTTATCATCTTCGTCGTCTTTTCCGCGCGATGACGGAACAGGGATATTGGTGGGTCCCTTAGCAATATATCGTTCCTTCCGCTGTTTCCTGGTGTTCTCGGCAGGTGGGCGGAAGGGGGACGGCTCGTAGCTTCCCGGGAAACTCATGAGGGTTTGTAGGAAGCGGGTTGAAGGATAGATGTGATGGTAGAAGTAGAGACGATGAATCGAACGTCGAGAATGAATTGCTTACTTCAGTTCCCAATGCGTCCACCAATGTTATGTACGGTACGTAACTTTGGTGTATTCCGATTGAATACACAACTAACTCGTGCGTAGGTTGACTGAAGCGCTCAATTGATTCTCGTGTGGTAAGTGTTAAATCTAATTGTATTTCCGAGGCTATTTATAGCTCGGGTACTTGTACCCGGCAGAAAAAGTGCCAAGAATCCCATCAATCCCAGGCCATGTGACTTTGCAGTCACATGCACTTTCTCAAGAGGTCAAGGGTTCAAGTCCCACTAGTGCCGTTCTTTTTTACTGCATTTCTTTTTTTCTTTTTTTGCTTCTAGTTCAAGATTAAACAGTTCTATTAGTATACACACAGCTCATTACATTTTTAAAGTACTCTTGTAATATGCAAATTATGTTTGAATCAATCAAAGTCCTGTTAATTGAATATACAGAATAAATTTGCTAAATCACCAAATTATGAATAGCCTCGGAATTGCCATGCGAAGCAGTGGTCTACTTACCACAAGTCGTTATGGGTTCTTGCGGACACCGTGGATCTAACGCGGTACATTTTCCGCAGAGGTTATCTTAAGTTTGCTCGTCGAGAGGTTCCAGTTCAATCTGGGATACAAGAAGATTATTTGGTTGTCGAATGGGATTGTACAGCCGTCGACTGAAGATGCGCCTGTTACGTCTGGGCGGAAGAAGACCCAGATTCCTCTGGTGGTGTCTTTGGCCGCGTGAAAAAGGGCGCACACTGGTTGGATCTAAGTAGAGTCTAAGAGTTGATCACCATGATATGTAGAAGCTCGTCGCCACGACTGCCCGCCCGACATACATTACCTACTGCCTTGTCTCCTGATCACATTATCGGATAACCCGACCAGACGTGGCAATACCTGACCATTTTATGGGCCTAAGTATTCGGTACGAATGCCCTGAGGGTGGAATTCAAACCGAAGGCTTGAAGCCCGAAGAATTTTGCGGATAACATTTGACTGCGAGGCATTTACTATGACAAGGCGCATCAGTCTTGTCTTGCCCGATTTGATAAGGGCCAAGATATGGAGCAAATATGGAGTACGGCCAGATGGTTCCTGTTGATGCCGCACGCTTCAACATACACTTCTTGAATTTCCCTCAAGTTTTTGCCGATAAGGTCCAGGTATTTCGTCGCTGTGAAGTCTCGTACATGGATCTCCATCCATAGTTTGGGTTCTGTGAACGCGGTTTCCCTCCACTGGTGGGATACGGCACAAATCGCCCGTTTGGTTACATCGGGTTCAACGTCCTCTAGGGTGTCGCCGTCGACCTGCAAGAAGCGAAGAGCTAGAAAAAAGATATTGGATAGTATCTCGGGAGGGATCGTGGAGATTGGCGACAACGTGTTTCGACGCCGCTTGAGGTCAATGAGCTGTAGCTCGAGTCGTGCGATTTCGCGATCAATATCGATCTGGGCTTCAGTCGTTAGAGGTGAAGACATAGCAAAGGATATCGAGAGCTGATGATTGCGTTACGACGGGATGCGGGCGGTGTTGGTTCAACTTTCAAGGAAGACGAACACCTCACTGTGAGAAAGCCTGGGGTGCTGAGGCAGTGATGGTAGATTTCCACGCTTTTAAGCGCCCAGACCTTCGGCAGTTTAGTTGCAGTTTAGCTCAGATTTGCGCGACAGGAGCAGTGGTATAAAGAGTATTAAGGCCCATATAGGCTGACGGATGTTCAAGGAATGCATGTCACTCTATTTTACTTATCGATCTCTACTGTGATGTGGGGAGAGAAACGATGCAAACTCCGAAGGATTCAGAGAGACAATCGACATTATGCCACGGTGCGTTGCTTAGGTGGCAATTCGCAAAAGGGTCAAGCTTTTATGGAGTCAGGAGGATTGAATAGATAAATTGAAGAAAAAGTTATGGAAACTTGGCACACTATCAGTACGTATCCAGGGCATCCGAGTCGCGGCAGAATTCAAAGTTAGCGGGGGCCGTCGAAGCTGAGCAGCGAACGTCCCATGCTACGCTTAGCAGAAGATTATGGGTGTCTGCGTCAATTCCAAGCTCCGAGGCGCAGCAATAAAAGTGCACGATATCAATTTGTCCTGGTCCTGGAATCGAGTGTCCCGCACGGGCAGCGCGTGTCCTCAACGCACTCGCCAGGTCGTGGGCGTAACCATTCTTGAACGCGGTATCTAGGCTGCGGGCCGTAAATATAACGCCAATGGAGTTCAGGGCAGGAAATGGTGTCGCCCGAGTCGTTCCAGGTCGGAGAGAGCCATCTGGTAAGCCATCGCCTTGCAGGGCTCGGGTGAAGCAGTCATTGCGCTGCCAAGCACGGACACTTATCTTCTGGAGTGTCGGGATACCGGCGATGGCCTCCCAGAAAGGAAAGGTCGGATAATGGACGACTTCAATGCTTTCGAGCCTTGATAGAAGCCAGTCTTCCGGATTTATGAAAGGGAGGGAATACAGCTTCTGCGATGTGACGCCAACTTCCCAAGAAGAGGCGCCCGGGACAACCATGAATGCGGCCAGAGTGCGTTTCCCGTCCCACTGTGCGCCGAAGCCGATGTATTCAAGCCCCTTTTCAACACCATCGTCCCCAATGGTACTTGTCACTAGCAGCGACTTTGGGGCCGTCGTATGCATGAGAGCGAGGCTCAGAGTGGAGGCGGCTTGCCGGCTAATTTCAGGGTTGAACCTGCCGTCGGGTGATCCAAACACCACCGTCATCCTTTCTATGTCTGCAGACAGGTACAGAGCACTCAGCAGTATGGAGGCTATTTGATTGTCCCCGGAGGATATTCGGAGTGTCTTAACCTTGCTTAGCCTAGGGAGAGTCGGCCACGGACCATTCGGAAAATGACCCTCAGTCGAGAGTATGTCCAGATCGAAATGCGTCAAGTGGCGGGCCTGTTTGAGGATTAAAAATATCGCTTGCATGCCTTCGGGAGTGATAACGGCAATGCGCTGGAGGGTGAGATCCGCAAGGGCAGAGAATTTGACGAGTTCAGAGGCGCTCGGAACCTCCCATCCCGCAAGGAAAAGGCGACGAATATGAGGAAAGGCCCCAGATAAGGCGTTGGCGCACAATAACTTTCCCATCCAGTCTAGGCACGTCAGCTCCAGGGCCTCCGTCCCCTCGCTCTTCAAATCTAGACCGTCAAATATCCGATGGATCGTGTCGGCGGATGCATTCAGGACAGCCCGCTTCACCTGCCACTTTTTTCCAGCTTCCAAGGTACGCAGGACACCAACGCCTCCGTTGCTAGTGACGTGCCACCCATCGATGTAGACTTCTTGATTTTCTGCTACCTGTTTTAAGGCAAGGTCCAGATACTGAGCCTTGGTGTTGGCTTGTATCTGTATCTCCATCCATAGCTCTGGCGCCGCGAAAGCAATCTCTCTCCATTGATGTGATACGGCGCATATCGACATCTTGGTACACTCTGGTCGCATTTTCGAGTAGTCCACGTCCATGTAGCGAAGTGCGAGGAAGAAGATCTTCGAAAGTAATTCGGGAGGGAGACGATAGACCGGTGACGCCGCGTTTCGACGCCGTTTGAGGGCGAGGAGGTCTTGTTCCAGTCGTGCGATTTCGTGATCGAGGTTGGCCAGGGATTCAAGTGTGGAGGCATACATGGTTTATCGAGCAGTAGAAAGCCGACAGATGTATATGAGCAAGGACAAGTAGACGCCCTCGGTTGAACATCGCGACCGAAGACTCTGTCCCACGGTACACGAGGCTGCTTGAGTGGCTGTGCTACTTGGCGCGTGATTCAATGATAAACGCGTCGAGAACAAAGGGAAGAGTCAAGACGCGCCTTGCTCACCTCCACCCTTAACCCCTCACAACGCGCAGATACAGGTCCCTCCCAGCCTATCCATATGAAAGTTAAAGTAAAGCACTGGCATGCAGTCGCATCTTGGCGGTGGGACACAGGCAAAGAGGAAGAGGAAGATGAGGAAGCCGATATATGTGGCATCTGTCGCGCCGAATTCGAAGCTTGCTGCCCACTTTGCAAGACGCCTGGAGATGACTGCCCATTAAGTACGCCCTCACCCCTTTTTATTAAGTTATGAAGCCAACGGATGTAACCCTAGTCTATGGAGAGTGTACTCATGTATTTCACATGCACTGCATGCTGAAGTGGCTCGAGAGGCCGTCCTCAAAGCAACAGTGTCCCATGGACCGGAGGGAGTGGAGTAAGTACTACTTAACTGGGACTTAAGCCTGTCTGGAGAGGAATTTAACGATATTGGCTCAGAGGTCGCTGGCAGCGGCACATAAATGAAATTGACGATGACTTCATTTGGTCATTCGCTGCTCCGAAAGAGTCCTCCCAAGACTGAGACGATAACAACAATGTACTCATTTGATCTGACCACAGTATGACCATTAGCCCTTTTGAATAATCCCCTGGATAGAAACACAGGCATTGGCCTCCTGAGTCCGCGAACAGAGGACGCGAGAAACACGGCTTGAGATTGCCACACGGTACCCTGAGTCTACCACGATCTCGGGATTGGGCGAGCTATTCGTATCCTAGAACTAAGCGTTGTGAGCAAAAAGAGGCAGAAAGGTGGTGGTGAGGTAAGGTATTAGCTATCTTTCTGTAGATCCTGGGTCGGAATGAAGATCGGATGAGGGCAATTCCATAATCAAGAGCAGGATTCTTCATCTTGGGCGCTTAAACTTACGTACTTCTCGGGTATGACGGTGGCACCCCTACGAGAACACTCCAGTGAGCTGGGTCTTTTCCTCTGGATTGTCTACTTTTATCAATTGACGGGAGCATATGTAGTCTTCACACCAACCATCCGAAGCGCTTCGGCCGAGCAGGACTCAGGAGGTACCCGTTGCCGCCGGCCAGTGCGCAGCAGAAGCTCTGAAACTGGCCGCGAGCAGTCAGCCCTATACATTTCAGGGTCGATGGAGATCGGTGGCTGCTCGGGAACCTAAAACTTTGCTAAAACTCTTCGCGTATCAGTTTCGTCGTTTCGGAATATGCGGCTTGCCGCTTCTGTCGCGGCCAAGGAACGAGCCTGAGAAGCCTCGCGGTACACGATAAGATGTATTAAAGAGGCCCAGAAGAATGAACGTCAGACATCAACAACCCATACTCACCTATACTCACCCAAAAAGCCCTTCTCCAGATATCGATTCGCTTGCATGACTTCAAGCATGTCGTCCTCCTTCACCGACATCATCAAAGGCGACGTGATTACTGTCGACCACCCGGAATACATCTCATCCCTCGCGCGCTGGGCCAAGAACGCAGAGCGTAAAGCTCGGGTTGTCGTCTTCGTGAAAGACGCCGACGATGTCTCCAAGTCCATTCTCTACGCTAAAGAGAACAACCTGCAGATCGCTATCCGTGGCGGAGGACACAACGCGGCCGGAGCCTCGTCTGCTGAAGATGGACTTGTCATTGATCTCAGTCGGTATCTACAGGGTGTCCGCGTCGATGCGGAGAAGAAGCTCGCGTACGTCGGTGGAGGTGCGCTGTGGAAGCATGTCGATGCAGAAGCGATCAAGTATGGTTTCGCTACAGTCGGGGGAACGGTCAACCATGTCTGTATTCAACTTCCTTTCAATGGGGGTGACACATAACTGATGTCAGCTTCCTCCTGTAAAGACTGGGGTTGGAGGGTAAGCAAAATCTTGGGCAAAGGTCTCTAGGGGAAGTACGTTTGCTAACTGATACGTCTTTGTGATAGACTCACAGTCGGGGGTGGCCATGGATTCCTTAGTGGTCGTCATGGCCTGACAATCGACAATCTTAAACAGGTATGCTAAGTCTAATAAAAAATTTAAGCCTGCATCCCCTCAGCCTTTCTATAGGTTACCATCGTCACAGCCAGCGGTGCTATTCTGACCGCGAACGAAAGCGAGAATGAAGATCTATTCTGGGCCGTGCGTGGAGGGGGGTCGAACTTCGGTGTTGTAACCGAGTTCGTGTTCCAGCTTCACCCCCAGCGGGCGACTGTCTTTGCCGGTGCCATTCTGTTCCCCGTCCAAAAGGCGAAGGAGCTCGTGGAGGCCACGACAAAATGGTTGGAGAACATTAAGGCAGACGAATCGATGACACAGGTATACGCTGTCGATGATTCCGGTGAGTATACGAGCTCTGGGTGTGCATTCGACTTGCTGAAGGCTGTTAACTGATATATGCAGGCAAAATAATCATCGCAGCCTTTGTGTTCTTCAACGGATCGGAGGAGGAAGGTAGACTCAACTTCAAAAGCCTCTACGACATTGGTACGCTTCGTTTCAATATATCAAAAATCGTTTACTGAACAGATAACTTAGGCCCCGCTGTGGACCTTGCCAAGGAGATACCATACGAGGAACTCAACGGCTTGATGGGAGCCAAGCTCGACCATGGGAAATCCTACTACCTCAGCGGGCTGTCCCAGAAGAAACCCTGCTATGAGGCCACGATAGAGCTCATCCAAAAGCTGTCGGACTTCTCGAAAACCGGGCTTAAGCCTGCCGTCGGGTTCGAGTATATGTCGCAGACCAAAGTGAATTCGATCCCCGTCTCAGAGACTGCGTTCCGCCGCCAGCTTGCGTACAATATCCTCTGCAACATTCAGTGGGATGGGGAAGGCCCCGACAGAACAGATGAAGCGCGCGTTCTCTCGCGGGAGATAACTGAAATCATTCTTCGCGGTCAAGGAACTCTCAGCGAGGCGGAGAAGCAGGGGTACACAAACTATGGACACGGTAAGCCGCACCAAGTTTGAATGCATCCAGGGTCACTCACAAGTATTCCAACTCATAGATCTTTCCCTCCCCACCTCGCTTTCCATCGCACCCCACTTGGACCACCAAGGTCCCTCTTCGAAAGTTGAGCGGGCATTTACATCTAACTATCCCAGACTCCAACAAATCAAGAAGAAATATGATCCTGAGGTGATCTTCAACAAGTGGTATCCTATCGAGCCTGCAGCCTAGAGCAGTCTTTTCGTATTGGTGACTCGTAGCACGCTATATATATAGGCTCGTCATAGCATCATTTCTGCCATCGTATAGCACTATTTCGATATGCAACACTCAGCGCTTAAATTAGGCGCCAATGGGGGCCCATCCAACGCCACGCTTGTGAATGATTACTGGATTCTCCGCCACCAAAGTTTTTAACGTCGTGTACATACGTATACAAGCTAATATTGAACGCAGACGAATGAGAAAGCAATTGAGAAGCAATCAGATCGTGAGACCCGGAAGCAAGCAATGACTTATCGGTATCGTCAAGCCTGTGTCTCAGCTCCTGGATGGCGCGGTGTATGGGATCGGCAGAGTTTGTCCCGTCAAAGCTGTTCTCGGTCTCATTATTTGAACTCTTCTCCAAATAGTGGCTGGAGAACAGAGAGCTCCAAACCGAGCCCCTGAGTCCGTGTTTCGACAACCCTAGACAACCCTGAAAAAACGTCGCAGACGGGCTAGATTACATTTCCTGTCTCGCCAAAAACACCATCAACCAAATACTCCTTCCACATCCCCAAGCCACTTTTCGTGCCATTTCTGCTGCTTCCTCCTTCGTCCTTGATATCGCTCTTCAATAGTTTCCTCTGCACCACGAGAGGCGGAACGACAGAGAAACTCTTGAGTCTCCCGCTTTGAACAAGCCACGCCATCGCCTGGTCTATAGCACGCGAGAATGAAAAGGGCGGATAGCGTAGATGTAAGAGCAGTTTACGAGCACCCTTGCGCGAGAGGACATATGCATGGGTGCATTTTGGCGCGAACGAGGGATGGAGGTGGTGTGAAGCGGGGACATCGAGTTTAAGGTCCCCGGGAATCGACAGTGCGTGCGAGTGGTTGTGCAGTGATGCCATCTCGGAGGGACCAGATATCGCTGGGTAGGAGGTCTCATTGGACCAACAATGTCCTGTAGGGTCATGTCACTTTCATGATTAGAAGGGCTGAGGATCTAATTTCTCACCTAAGAAAACGACGTCCCAGTCGGGTGGTAGGTAGGTCCAGAGCTGCGAAAGCTGCGTGTTAATGTCTTGTTCCATGTCTATGTCGTCTTCTAAAACCAGAGTGGATCTTGGGGTGCCTCCCGGGGTGTTAGCGGCATGGTGCATCGCGCTGAGATGCGAATGCCAACAGGCGATCCGGCCCTCAGTTAGAACCATCCAGTCAGGAAGCCTGGCAGTGTAGCTTGTGACGTTATTGTTCTGGGTGGCCACTGGGATTGGTGAATTTGAGACGTTGAACAGGGCGAGATCGTCGTCAAGACTGGCTGGGTCCGTCGGATACCAGTAGCTAATGTATTCATTTGAGAGCGCTAGGGAGTCGATATCCGTCGGCCATTGGAAATCCGTCGTCGCGATGAATGTCAAGTTCTCTGTCATAGCCGCAGCCGATCTAGCCCGAGATTCTCTAACCCAATTCAAGGTCACTTCCACAACGAGATCGTTTGCTGGAACCGCATCCAAGTAAGTCCAATGTAGCCCAAGGCGTCCAGCAAGGATGTCCATTTGTTCACGTCTATCCGACCTTGTCTTCAAAGATATAACGTATATCTGGTCGACTACAGATATCCCTGAACTCGGTAAGCTCGAGTTCCCGGCGATTTTGGTCCATAAGCTCGAGGTGGTTGAATTCCGCAGGTCGAAAAGGGGCAGGTAAGCCACGCCGTAGAGAACCGTGGAGAATACGAGAACGAAAAGGCCCAAGTTTCGCAGCTGAGTGGCCTTTGAAGGCCTCGGGTCGGGTTCGGCGCGTTTCGACATTGTGGTTCAAGAGCAAGAGGGTTTCGTCAGCGCCAAAGTCCGCCGCCGATCCTGATGGCGAGCGTTGCCGCGTCTTATACCAAAACCTCCAACCAGACTCATGCAGGTCATGGTTTGAATCCCCCTAGGTATGCTTCTTCAATTTATACACCTGCAATGAAGTCTAATTACTCGCGAAGAGAGAGGCCAACAATGTCGAGAAGATGGCCTGAGTCCACGCATTCAAAAATTCAAGTCAACCGCACGCCTACAGTGGTTCCTCGTCCTTTTCTACCTCCGTCTTATTATGCAGACGCTGGCGGAATACCATATCCAAGGAAACAACCTAGCACCTCTGTACGCGACGTTCAAGGAATCCCAAGCTCCGAGCGCAATCTCGACAATCGTATACCTCGTCTTCGCCCGCCCCCGCCGCCTGTGGCCTCGGAGTCAGACTCTTCTTTCGAAACAAGAAACGGAGCGCACTACACTGCCCGAGATGTGCCCTCCTCACACCACCCACGCCCTCCTTCCGCGAAAAGGCAGGGTATTCCCAACGCTGAGGAACAGTTACTACCTTCTTTACAGAGCACTATCCACCGGATGACGCGCCCGCCGAGCAGGATTCTCGCGGAGTCTACCAATTTTCCACCTATCGATATTATACAAGACGGTTCAAAGCGCAAATCTACTTCGAATTATAAGCACCCAGAAACGACAGCGCCTCACGACACTCCGAAATCTCGCATCCCCCAGAAGTCGGCTCTGAAGTCTGCGATGAGAACCCATGCGAAACCACCAGTTGCTTCGACAGAGCATACAACTACTCCCACACCTTCCTCGCCCCGTAGGAACTCCCTTCGATCAATGAAAACTTTGTTGTCCAGAAAGCTGGGAAACGCGCCTTCCCAGGTCACCGCTATTCCCCCACCCGAAACACCTTCCTCCTCATCTCAGCAAAGAGATGACCGGAACCACATATCACACCCTATCCATACATCCCACCTACCTCGACCCAGATTCAAGCTTGAACAAAATCAAGCGACACCAGCCTACCCCCAACAGCCCTCGGCCCATTCATCCCTCCAGGCAGATGAATCTGACCTCGAAAACAGTTACCAAAGGCAGTGGATGGAGCGCCGAAGGCTCACCGTTGCCAATGCAGAGGTAGTACCATCTGGTTCTAGCTCGGGCAGCTCGATGAACTCATCCTTCGACATCCTCAAAACCCCTAAACCCACGCCTTACCACCAGAGGACGGAATGGAAAAAGCCGAATAACGCTCTCGGGTTTGACCTGCATATGCATACCTCTTCTGTCACCGCACCGAACTCCCCCCTTCTACCTAACATCGAGGTCTCATCTGACCGCGACAAGACGAAGATCTTGAGATTCTCCCTTCCTCCGTCTGGTTCTGACGCATCCCTTTACTCGAACCACCAATTGTCATATCCTGGAAGCTGGGGTGATTCTGACCATTCAGGCGAACTTGAAGACAAAGCGTACTACGGGGCAGACTGGGCGGCACAGGATCCGGGAAATGACACCTTTTCTGGAGATGAACCCTCTGAAAGTGAGTCTGAAGGAGGCAATCAATACCGGGATCATCCTTCCCCACGTACCAGCAATCGTTCCAGCTTTGAGAATGACCGGCGACAGGATCTTAGCCACCCCAGGGAATCCGAGGTTCCCTACGGAGTGGAAAGCAACAGACAGGGACGATCAAGGCTGCTCGCGAAGGCCGCAGCCGACCGCTTCGCTTCACAAGACTACCAGGATCGCCCTGGTCCAGATTACCGCAGGACCAACCCGCGACATGCAGATCCTCCAGGGTCTCCCTGGACGACTGCCGCCCCTACCCCAAGCCGAGAGAGGGTTCAGCCAAATGCGTGGTTCGATGAATCATCTGGTGAATACGCCGAAGACGCAGACTTCGATCACATCCCTGCAACACCACATCGCCGTGCGCCTGCTCCTTCTGGCTTCGAGATGACCTCCATATCCCAGGAATGGAAACGTCAGGCAACCCAACAGCGTCAGGCGTTCGGGCTTCCCCCATCTACATCGGACGAAGACAACGCCAGGCGAGACCAAAGATGGTCACACAGTGATAGCTACAGATCCTCTGTTGCAAGTTCCCGATGGGACTGGAATGCGAGGCAGTCTGAAGAAAGCAGGGAAAAGACGAGGGTGAACATCAGCCTTGAGGCTGAGAATATGATTAAGAACCTTCACCCGGAGTGGAGTCGTGTTAGTACATTGTCGTGTATCTCAATTACGGCGCTGATTTACCTTCTCAACAGGCAATGCCGGTCATATCCACGGCTTCGAGCGTTGCATCCTTTTACGATGATCAGAACGAGCAATTCGATACAGCGACAGAAGACCTCTCCCGGGAGACGTCCTATGAAGATACCCCAAGGCCCATGCAATTTGGTCGGGAAACGACTGGAAGTGCACCAGGGCGAACCCCACCGAGTTCGAGAGAGGGCATCATCCTGGAGTTCATCCAGACGGAGGGGGTCTTCCTTACAAACACTCAACTCTGCGTCGACTTCTTTATCCTCCCGATTCGAACGGAGAACAGTCGGTCTTGGATAAAGGGTGTTCCATCGAGCGTCAGCCGCCTATTGGACTGGTATGAAGATATTGTCAACTTGCATCTGGCAGTCTATCAGTCCCTAGAGTCGTCGTCATCGTTGCAGGAGACAGACACAGTCGTCGCAGGGTTAGCCAATTACCTGGCTGATTTTGTGGGGAAGCTGCACGTCTATCAACCCTATCTTGTGTGCCTTGCAGACGTGCTCGAGGAGGTTGCGTGTTTGGCGTCGGACAGTAACAACGACTTTGGCGAATTCATCAGAATACAAGAGAACTTGCTGAAGAGCAAAGGTTGGACCTTTGAGCAATTACTGGTGGAGCCAGTCAATAGGCTGGGGGCGTACCAGGACCTTTTCAGTGTAGGTGTTTGCAAATTCTGATTCATTTTGACTAACGCGTTTTTCAGAACCTAGTGGAATCGACGCCACAGGACCACCCCGAATTTCTCACTACCATGAGGCTTTCCCGTTCTGCGGACACTGTCATGAGAGTCATGACAGAAGTCAAGGTTAGAGAGACGGAACACAGGCTAATACAATCTCTTGCGTCGCAAATTTCGGACCCTGGAGTCGCTGGGATTCTGAGCTCAAGGGATCGCCGGCTCCTTCACTCTGGAACTCTCCGGCTGGTATCGCCTGCGCTCAATCTAGCTGCAAACAATGTCAAAGCTCAGGCACAGAAGAGGTCAAGCAAATTGGCGCATGCTATTTCGCAATGGGACAAGAAACCTGAACGGTCCAGCTCTCTGAAGTCGACTGCGTCCTCGGCTACCACTTCTGTCAGGTCTTTCAGCACCACGAGTAGTTTTGGTCCGCCACCCTCACTTGACCCTCGGTCTGCGAAAATGCCTTTGCTTCGGGGACTGTTCAAAGGCAAGGCGGCTGAGCCCGGGCGATCTGCGTCTCAAGCGGGTTTCCTTGACACGGCGGCCACGGTACCTCTAGGATATGTGCAGGTCTTTGTCTTCTCGGATCTGGTCTTGATGGTACTTCCTAAGCCGACAATCGATTCGAAGTATACTCTTGTGCCAAAACTTGGCCTGGCGAAGATTTTCTCTGTCTCGACTGGGGGCGTCGGTGAGGCTGCTGGTATGTCTGTCTCCATCCCCATCACAGGACCATTCGTTTATCAATCCTTTGGTCTACCTTAGAACTGCATCTTGCCCTGATTCCTATCACCTGTGACTCCGTGAAGAGCGATTCGCTGCCGCGGTCTGCTTCCATTGCAGACGTAGTCTTGGCTCTACCGGACAATCTGCCTGAGCAAAACCAAGGGGACGACACTGTACAGCGGACGCTTGACACCTGGTCTACAGCTTTCCAGAGATGCTCTGAAGACACGATGCAACTTCTGTCGTGCCCTGCCCCTCGCAAAGCGGTACCATCAGAGCGATCTAAAGAGACATGGCTGGCTGTGTCATCTCTTGTTTCTTCCGGGCTACCGATGCCAAAGAGCCCCTCAGGGCAGTTTCCGGATCTAGAGTATGGTCGGTCTGGGCAGGAGACGAGGGAAGCGGAAAGGGAGGAGAGGGGGTGGTGGTCGCTTCGGTATCAGCAGGTGCTAGGGGAGATGGTGCATGTTCCTCGTTCATATCTAGATGGGGAAGGGGAAAAGGGGAGAGAATAAAGGGTGGAGAACCAGATTTGACGATGATGTTTACGTTTATGAAATACAAGTACTTCGAATACAAAGTGCTGTGCTTCTAAGCTAATCTTCGGCAGCATTGAGGCCGAATGCTGAGATTAGTATATAAGGTGTGTACACAATCAGTAGTGCCCCCCCATTGATTTCTTCCTCTAATCATGGCTGAGAAAGACGCAGGGCCGCAGCCACCTTCTTACCCTGTCAACCTCGTTAAACTCAACGCGCCGACCGACAGCACGATCGCCAACATAAACTTGTATAGTCGCCGGGCAGAGGTTACCCGAACGTTCAAGTTCAAGCTCATCTCAGGCCAAAACAAGGTTACAATCCTTGGACTGCCTGACTCATTCAACGATGACACCTTGCGGTCAGCTTTATCCTAGCCGCTACTTTTATTCATTCTGACTCTCTACAGAGTGGAAGGCCGTGGTGATGCGACTATCCACGATGTGTCCATTGGCTTTGAGCCTCCGCCGGCACCAGCGCCACCAGCGACCCAACAATCCCAACAGAAGTTGAACGAGCTTTACAGCCAGAGGGACCAGCTGGACCGCGCGCTTGATCGATATGAGCGCACTCTCAAAGGGCTGAATGACTACCTTCGGTCTTTGACAATCCAGCATGTCGACGCAGAAACTCTCGTGCAGACAATTGAAAGCGTGGATACTGCATCGAAGAAGTATGAGGACAAGATCGCTGAGGCTAAACAAGACCTAAGGCGTGTTGGTGACGAGATGCGTGAGGAGAAGATGGTGCTGAATGGTGCTGGGAAGGATAAAGCGGAATCGAGATATCAGCTTCGAAAAATGGCCACTGTGAACGTATTCGCCGAGGTTGAAGGTGAGATCGAGATGGTGGTCACATATGGTACGCTTTCTTTGTGACTCTACTGCATCTTGAAACCTGATCCCTCTGAATGAAGGTGTCGAGAATGCTAGCTGGACTGCTTTGTACGAAGTTCGGGCCAAGACGGACTCGAAGGAAGCTGCGGTGGAGATATCCTACAAGGCTGCCATCGCACAGTCCACGGGGGAGGTCAGGCCTTACATTTATCATAATACTTCGCCAGATATTGACTTGGATACAACTTGGATACTCTTTCGTGTAGGAATGGGCTAACGCACCGATGACGCTACAGACTGCCACGCCGACGTTTGGAATAGGGCTGCCGAAACTTGCGCCTTGGAATCTTTCCATGAAGCTACAGACGGCGTCGATACCCTCATATCGCTCCTATGGTGTTAAAGGCGTGTCTCCGACCATAATTCAGCCCATTCAGCCTATGATGCAAATGCAGCCACCCGTAATTATAGCAAGGAGGTCAAGGTCAAGGTCGAGGTCAAGGTCAAGGTCGAGATCACCGAGACGCCATCGAGAACATGAATCCCGCAGCCGATCTAGGCGCCATTCTCCATCTCCATCCGGATACAGAGCAAGACGCAGGGGCTACTCCCCGTCCATCTTCTCGAGGAGGAGCCGAAGTCCTAGTCCCTTCAGGATTGTACAGTCGATGCCCATCGAGAATAGTGGCGTCAACGCCTCTTTCAAAGTACCAGGATTGATCAGCATTCCATCGGATGGAACACCCCATAGTGTCACCATTGCTAGCCTGGTACCAGAAGCGAAGCTATCGTGGTTGTCGGCGCCTAAGATCGATACCCGCGTCCATTTGACAGTGAGTGGTTCAGCGTCTTTTGCATGTGGTCTTTCCCATTTAATTTTCATCTTCATTCACCTTCAGGCATTGATAAAGAACACGACGGACTTTACACTGCTCCCTGGGGCATCCAGCGTATATGTAGACGGGGTGTTCATAGCAAAGTCCAAAATCCAAAACCTGGTCAGCCCCCAAGAAAGCTTCACCCTCCCTCTCGGGTAAGTCCCCATCCACACAAAAACTAACATTAAAAAGTACCAGGACACTGAATCGCACCATGCCCAGGCTGGATCCATCCATCCGAGTTACATACCACCCCCGCGTCAAGAAAGACTCCAAGTCCGGGCTGATCACAAAGACAACCTCAACCTCCTTCTCCCAGCGCATAACAGTGCACAACACAAAGCCCACCTCAACCATCGAGAACCTCCAAATTATAGACCAGATCCCCGTCTCCCAGGACGCCCAGATTGCCATAAAGCTTTTGAGCCCGGCCTTGAGTCTCCCAAGCGACCAATCGAAGGTCCCGCCCCCAGTGAATGTGGCGACGGGGATAGTGGCGCAGTGGTACTCGGGCCCGGACGCACATGAGGGAGGTGGGGATGGGGTGTTCCTGGGGAAGAATGGGCAGATAGCTTGGAGCTGTAAGCTTCCTCCACAGAAGAAGGAAGAGCTGTCCCTGGCATGGGAGGTTTCCGCCCCGAGCTTGTCGACCGTCGTTGGTCTGTGATGTTACAGGTTGGGAATATGCCTTTCGTTCAAGCCTAGTATGTAAATCGAGCGCGCTTCCGAGACAATTAATCTTGCTGTTAATGGCTTCCCAGCACAAGCGCTTAACATGTTGAGAGCGGTGAACGTTTGAACAGCCACATTCCCACGTTTTCGGCGCTTGGGAACAGGAGAAATCCATCTGCAGTTGCACCCAGGGGATATGCGTAATACTCGAGTCAATTATGGTTACGATTAAGAGAAAGAAGGCCATTCATGTACGTATACAGTGTTGTGAGTTTAGCAAAACCATGACAGGACAAGAAAACGAGGACAGGCAAAGAGAACCATAGTGCCACTCAAACAACCTAAGCACTCAACTCCTTAAACTCATTAGCCCACGTCCCCTTCTTAATCTCCTCGACAAACACATCAAACCTCACACTCACCCCCGCCCCAATCTTACTCAACGCCGCAATCGCCCGCAACGCGCTCCTCTGCAGCTCCGCCGCGCGCTCCAAATCCTGCTTCACCGTGTCCTTCGTAACAGTCGCGCCCTTCATCGTCTTCTCGAGTTGGGGAGTGACTTCGTCTAGCCGCTGCGCGACGGCCGTGGGCGCGACCTGCGAGAGGCGGAAGAGCATCATGTGTGAAATGACCTTTATTTCGTCAGAGTCGTCGGCGAGGCCCGGGACGACGCGGCTTAGGAAGAGGTGCAGATCCAGTTTGGCAAGACATGTGTCGAGCTAGATATGATGCTCTTGGTTAATTACTGTCCGTGAAAAGGGGTTTTGAAGTGAGGTACTTACCAAAGTGTACATCGTCTCATAGGCCGTCTTCCTCGTCTCAAGTCCATCATCAACCTTGTGCGTCCAAGGTCCCATCTGCACCGTCCTGATAAGGTCAGGGTTGACGTCCGTCTCCTTGTACAGGATAGGCTGGAGCGTCTTCAGATGATCCTTAAGAAGATGGGGCTTGGTGCGCGCGGCAGAGTTCAACGACGACAACGCGAGGCGGCGGACAGTCTATCATAATAAGTAAGTGGGTCGGCACATCAGTACGAATCCAAGCAAAATAAACATAGGCTGAAGGAAGTGCATACCAAATCACTGTCAACCATAAGAGACAAGAAGTCCACAAGCAAAGGCGAGAGCAACTCGTCGTACGACTTCGACGCATCCGCAAACGTGTACCGAATAGCAGAAACGACCGTCGCGCGCGTAGCGGGGCTCGGATCCCTGATCTTTGCCTACAACCTGATCTCAGAAACTGCGCCCCTAATGAGATATAATATCCGATACGTACGTGAAGCTGAGGAAGGTACTTGGAAGGATGCGTGGTCGCGAGCTTCCCGAGGCAGGCAGCAGCGACGTTCCGCGTCGCCTCCTCCGCAGTCTGCGAGTTCTCAAAGAGAGGCGTCCACAAAAAGTCTGCAACGCCTTCCAACTGCCCTTGTTCACAGTGGGTCACAACCTAGAAATTACACAACATATCAGCAACTATTTCCCATCTAGACGAGGTTCTGTGTATCCGGACGTGCTTACCTCCTTGGAAGCATGCAAAGCCAAGAACCTCTTCTTAGGATCAGTTTTGACCATCTCGACGATCGCAGGGAGGAACTGCTGCAGGTTCCCAATGGCCACGTTACCAGCGGCAAACGCAGCAGCGGACCTGATCTCCTCCTGGTCGGACGCAAAGTGCGCGATGATGTTGGGGAAGATGTCGTTCTGCGGTGACATGTCGCTGCAGATCCAAGCTCAGTCAAATCTGGCGGCCACAGGGAGAATTAGGGCGGTTGCTTACATGAACCGTCCCAGCTCTCCGATGATCAGCAAACTGAGGAGAACCAGCGATGGCTTGGCCTTGGAAGACGGCTAATAATCCCAAGGCGCAGCGTTAGGAGTCGAATCGAAAAAGCAAATTAAAGCAATGCATACCTTGACGTTCTTCGAATACTCAGCAATAACACCCGCCGCAACACTCTGCGAATTCCTCACAACACACGCAACACACCTCGCCACATTGCTTGGACTATTCTCCACCTTAGGCGCCTTCTCCGACGCCACAACAAGATTCGGAACCAAATGGCTCGAAATCTGGTTATCCGCCTTCACCAGCGCCGCATAGAAGCGGAACAACGCATCTAAAGCAGGCCCCGAGACCAGAGGCGAGTGGCTGATCTTATAGATCTCGGCGAGGAGGTCGTGCTCGACTTGCGGGAAGGCCGTGGCGGGCGCGCTTTCGAGGAGGATGGAGAGGATGGTGAGCGCTTGCGCGAGGAGAGCGATATCCGCGGTTGAGATGTAGGACCGGACTTGCGGCACGAGGGCAGCGGGGAGGTCAGAGGGCACAGCACCCTTATAACTATCAACGCCACAAAAAAGTGAATCAGAACCAGACTAAAGCCAATATATGTGAGACGAACGAACCTCTTTACGAGCACCTCAAGCGCCCCAAACACCTCCGCCTTCCCCGCCCTCCCACTCTTCTGCAACAACCCAATCAACCACGCCGTACACCCACTAACCCACTCATCCCCCACCGGCGCCTCCCGCGCCACCTTCGTCACCACCTTCACCGCCCCCTCCGTCTTCCCACTGCTCCTACAGATGTACTCCCACTCCTTCCTGTCCTTGCTCCTCATAACATCAGGCGCAGCGATCCAGAGGTCCCCGATGACCTCTTCGGCGCATGCGCGCACCTCCGCGTCGGTGTCGTGGTTGCTGAGCCTTGACAATGCCTGGTTGTACACCTCCTCGACCCAGTCGGCGTCTTTGATCGGGGCGAGCGAGGTGAGGAGCGAGGAGAACACGCGGAAGGTCTCCGAGGCGACCCTCGGGTGCCTCTCCTGCAGCAGCTTCAAAAGCACAGGCGTGATAGTCGACAGCGACGACGCGAACGAACTCGGGGCGTGTGTCGAAAACAACAGGGAGAGGAAGGACAAGCAGGAGAGGTGCAAAGCCGAAGTCGAAGAAGACGAGTTTTGCGACAAGAGCGACTTGGAGATCGTGATGATCTGCGGGACCTGCGCCGCCAGCGATCCAGGCAGCACAGTAAGCAAGGTGTGCAAGACCGCGAACCCGGCCTGCAAGACCGCGGGGCTGGTCTTGGGCGACTTGATCTGGTTCAGAAGCGCCTTCGCCAGGGCCGGGACCTGCGCCTTCAAGAGCGAGTGCGCGTTTTCCTCGACGTCCATGACCTCCTCCGTATCGCGCTTGCGCTTCCCGCGCGGGCTCAGATCGTCGGACGAGGATTTCACTTGGGGAGTGCCGCCGTACACGGACGTTTGCTTGAGGAGTGTTATGTAGGTGGCCCAGACTTCCAGGCGCACGTTCTCTTCGCGGTCGCCGAATCTGGAAATGAGGACGGGGGAGATTTCCTTGTAGATGGCGGTCAGGAGCTCGGGTCGGGTGCCGATGATGGCAGCGAGGAGCTTGGTGGCGGACCGACGGATCTTGTAGGACGTGTCCTCGTCGTCAGAGTACCTAAAACATGTGTGAGCTCAGCCGCGGAAAGAAACGATGCGACGTACTCGTCGTCGAGGTCGTCTTCGTCTTCCTCATCTTCATCGTCGGCATCAGCCATCTCCTCATCTTCATCATCCGCAGCATAGTTCTAAAAACAAAGATTCAGAGAACGAGCGCTTATTCCGTGATGCACTACTCACAGGGTCATACTTGATGAACTGAACGCCTGCCTGGATGATAGCTTGCTGATAGGGCGTGACCTCCGACGAGCACCTCAACACAAGCGCCTCCAACGCCTGCAGCGATCCCTCCCTCAGCTCCTCATCGTCCCTCTGAATAGCCTTCAAAATACTCGGCACGATCGTATCCAGCGCAGGCGCAATCTGTCCTGGGGAGTGGCGCCCCACGGCCGCGACGAGCTGCACCGTCGTCCGCTGCTTCTCAATCTGCGCGCCCTCCGCGAGGTTGGGCAGGATGATGTTGTTCAGCAGGTCGTTGAAGAGCACGGGCTGCGAGATGGGGATGAACTGCGATACGGTGAGGATGGCGCGCTTCCGGACGACGGGGCGCGCGTGCAGGAGGAGGGGCGGCAGGACGCGGAGGGGCTGCGGCGAGAGGTTGGCGTTGGAGAGGTGGTTGGGGAAGCGGCTGATCAGGATGGAGAGGATGGAGAGAGATTCGACGAGGGTCTCTGGAGGGGTTGTGGGCTGTTCTGGATGTTAGAAATGTACTTTTTGTGGCGTTTGTGTGGGCTTACGTTTTCGATTTGCCCGAGGAGCTTTGGGGTAAGCTTGGCGCAAGCGCTGGCAGCAATGCGTCCATCGGGTGGCAGCTCGGCAGTGATAGTCTTCAAAGCTACAGAAAGAGTTCAGATACGTAGTTCAGCGCCTAAAAGGGCTGGAAACTCACCAAGCCCAGAGATGTCACGCAGCTCCTCGTCCTTGCCTCCCGAAAAGTCGATGAGCTTATCGACGACCAACTCCATCTGACTCTGTCGCAGAATCTTGATCAACTGTCCCAAGCTACGCAGCCCATTAGCATACATTGGAAACCGTTGACTGTACGCGAGCCGCACCATTTCACAGCCTGATTCTTGACTTCTGAAATCTTGTCTTCGACGAGCGCCAGAACCTGGTTCAGGACCTTGTTCTCGACGGCCTCATCTCCCTGGAAGGAATTGGGATCCTGCTTGATCTCGGTCATAAGGTCGTTCAGCCCCATGAACCTGCAGAGGATCAGCCCGCCGATCTTGATAACAGAAAGGCTATCTATCAATTGTCCTCACCGAAAGTCCTGGTCCGGGGACTGCATCTGTTCACGGCAATTGAAAGGGACGATGAGTAAGTACTGGCTATACGAGGGCACGCGGCCTTGCATACCTTTTCGATGAGACTGTTCATAAGATATCCCTTCGTCATCTTGATATCGTGGTGGTTTGGGATGAAAGGGCGTAAATACTAAATTCCGCCACTGGGGCTGTTAAATGGGACACACGTGACATCCGTACGCGTTTTCGACGCGTCGAGCGTCGAGCGCCCCTAAATTCTTTCGTTTTTATCCAGCAATTGATATACAGAGTTATAGCAAAACAATGGGTAGTACATAGATAGTGTACAGTAAAAGTGTCCAGGCTCATGCATCATGCACCGTCGCTCCCTGGATGGACCCATCAGTCAGGCGAATGCAATGGAGGTGTGTGCACCGAGTCACACTAGTCAAGACGTACCTGCTTCCCTAGTCCACTCCAGATGCTTCTTCACATCCTTCTCATTCACCGTCGGCGGCGTCGCCTCCAAACTCTTCAAAAAGTCCGTCAGCTTCAACGGCGGCTCCAGCAGCTCGTCCGAGCCGATATCCGTCCACGTCTTCTCCACCGCCTTCGGGTCCCCGTGCGAGCACGGCGTCCACTTCACGTCCCCGCTGTCGGGGTCGGAGAGCTGCTTGAAGTGCGTGGCGGCGATGACCTTGCGCACGGGCTGCATGAGGGCGTCGCGCACGACGATCGCGATGTCGCTGCCGCTGTAGCCCTCGGTCTTCTCTGCGAGGACGCTGTAGTCTTCGTCTGCGAGCTGGCACGGCGTGTTGCCGACGTGGATTTGGAACATCCGCTTCCGTGCGTCACGGCTGGGGAGGGGGATGTATATCCGCTTCTCGAATCTTGCAAAGTACACAGTGAGTTTCTGCGATGTGCAGGGAGAGGGAGAGGGGGGGAGATGTGCGTACCGTCGTTTGATGGCGTTGTCGAGCTGCCAGGGGATGTTCGTCGCTCCGAGAACGAGGACGCCTGCGTCGTCGTGGCCCACGCCGTTCATTTGTACGAGGAACTCTGTCTTGATGCGGCGGGAGCCTTCTGATTCTGATTCGTTGCGCGATCCGGCCAGCGAGTCGATCTCGTCGATGAAGATGATAGAGGGTTTCTGTTCTCGTGCAAGCTGGAAGAGCTGTTTCACCAATCTAATGATGCGTGTGCGTACATAGTCAGATGGAGTCGGACAGCTCAGGCGGATGGATGCAATAATATAGATGTGGGGACGCACCGTTCGGAGTCTCCCTGCCACTTGCTAACCAGATCCGACGAGCTCACGCTGAAGAACGTGCTCTTCGCCTCAGTAGCAACAGCCTTCGCGAGATACGACTTTCCCGTCCCCGGCGGGCCATACAGCAGGATGCCCTTCCACGGCGTGCGTTTCCCAGTAAAGAGATGGGGAAACTTGATAGGGAGGATCACAGCCTCCTTCAGCGAGTTCTTCGCAGCGTCGAGCCCGGCGACGTCGTCCCACTGCACGTTCGGCTTCTCGGTGAGGATGGCCCCGGAAAGGCCTGCGCGCAGCTTCTTCGTCTCGGGGTCTTGGTCGTCGTCTTCCTCGGTGTCCTTCCTGCGTCCGGTGAGATCAGTGTTTGGGAGTCGGTGCCACCTACGACGGTTAACTCACTTCTTGCCTCCCGGCCCAGATGCCCCCGTCGCAATCGCGTTCTTGCCCTTCCTCTCCGACTGCGCCAGGTGCTCCTTCAGCGTCTCCGCGCGACTGAGGTACTCGTCCACCTTCGACTTGATCAGCACCTTGCTCTTTTCGTTCTTCTCATCTATGCAAATGAAGCAAGTTCCAGGATCACGTTCATTACACGGATTCAGAGGGGGAGAGAGCAAACGTACATTTGAGTGCGTGCATGAAGAAGTCCAGGGCGTTCTGGTACTGCCTGTAGGCGTCGGCGTAGTTGCCTTTGTTATCATCGTCAATCGCCTGCTGCACAATCTCAATGGCTTTCTACCGGAACGCGATTAGTTTATGCCAGGGGCAGGCTGGGAGGAGGGGTGTGGCTCACGTTAAGACTGGTGCTGTTGGACATCCTGGGTTTTGGGGTGGCAGGTCCGAGTCGTCGAGAATGAACGAACCCCTTGCCACTCAGTGGTTCCTGATTGCGGCACAGTCGATGTTTGACTTTGTTATTTTCGGAGACGAGACGGATCAAAAGCACGTCCTCTGCGACCTTCCCAATTCACCCGTCGTCTTGAAGTCTCCCACCTCCGACGAAGCCTCCCCCGACTCGGGTATGGAGCTCCAGAACGACAGCGATGCATTCGGGGCGCTGGTCGGGCGGCGTGCGCAACGACTGCGAGGCTCGACTGCGAGCCTCAAAGGTCAGTCAGATATCGCATTCTTTGACTGGCAGACTTACCTTTCGTGCGTCGACTACGAGCGAGTGCCATTCGCAAAGTGGATCTGCGTTGGTCAGTGATGCGCGCACACACCCACCTCTGACGACATGGCAACGACGCATTCCAGCATGCGACTCACAAACCCCAAGTCCAAGGACACCAGAGACCACCGAGATGCGGCGAATGCAGGGTCGCGACGCGTCGAAAATGCGCCAGACGGATTGCAACAATGGCCGCCGACCTACGATCGCAGTGAGTACGCGTCAAAATCAACGATTACGACGGCTTACCTGACTGCTCGGACTTTCTTCAGACACCCGGGGACGACGATCTCGAGGGCCCTGACTAGAGCAACACGTTTCGGACGCGTCTGGGACGGGGATCGGCGGCGCGAGTAAGAGCTGGGCGCGACGTGAGCTGAGCACGCGCATCCGTTGATGAATCTACTCACTGTTACAATGCAGCCTAACACCCCAGGCAGACGGCGATGACATCGACCAACCACCTACCACGACGATAGAAGAGCGAGCGCCCGCCGGAAAATGCGACCGAGGTCATTGCCCAACTTCCGCCGGCCTACGACAAGGACCGGGGCGTAAGGGCGCGTCAAACTTGACAATTATGACGACGTACCTCTGGGATAGGCGGTGTCGGAGGAGGTGAATGGGGCCCGAGTGCCAAGTGCTCACCCAAGGCGCACACGAGCTGACACGGCGACTACGACGAAAGGTGAGCCAAGTACGCGCACTCTTTGATGACCCACTCAAGTCAACCAGTGTTTGGAGAACATGGAGCAGTTTAGCAGTATAGGACCCCCGTTTATCCCTCCAGATGCCGGAGGCAGGTTTTGGGACTTTTGTCCGGAAATGCCTCCCGCTCAAGGGAGGAAATGTCCGGAAAATCCTCCGGCGTTTCGGTCTTTTTTTCGATTTTCCCCTAGTCTTCAAAATATTCAGAATTGTTTCGCATTTATCATATTTTCCCCAATTTTTTCCCGTCCTCTAAAAGGCTAAAATTTTCGACATCTTGGTCAAAATGTCCGGGAAATTTTCCCAGCCATTTTGCCAAAACGCCAAATTTTGTCCGGAATAGGGGGTCCGGCATGTTTCCCAAATCCCAAATTTTTGTCCGGAAGTGCCTCCGGGATCCCAGGGCATAAACGGGGGTCCTAGCAGTATCCACCTGGCTTGCCACGCGTCTCAAAACGCCGCTGATCCTTTCCAGAGCCGGTTCCTTCTCCACAACGGTTCTCTAGATCTCGCCACCATCATTCAGCGGAATCTCAAGAATGCGGATCTCGCATTTCTCTCGGCGTGTCAGACAAGCACGGGGGAGGAGAAACTTCCGGATGAAGCGGTCCATCTCGCTGCCGGAATGCTAGCCGCTGGCTACCGTAGGGTGGTTTCCACAATGTGGTCGATCGTGGATCAACATGCTCCTCAGGTGTCCAGAGACTTCTATGAGTATCTGTGGAGCACCAACAGTCCAGATGATGAGAGCGAGAATCGCTTTGACGGGACAAATTCTGCCCGTGCTATACACCACGCCACCCAAGAGCTGAGGCATAGGCTTGATGACACTGGGGAGTCATTGCTTGCTTGGATTTCATACGTGCATTTTGGTTATTAACCTGTGCTTATTCGTGACTTCTCCCTCAGTGCTCATGATCCGAATAGCTATATCTCAGCGCTTGGAGGGCGTAGACCTGTTTCTAAAGTTTCGATTGTTTCTCAGTTTGCTTTCTTCTGCGTTCAATATCAGCTTTCGCCCGCATCTGAACATCATTTTGAGCATCTCGGTGGTGCAAAAATTAGTAGACCACCCGGTACTAGTACTAACCCTTTACAAGAAGCCGGTGTTGAATGGGCAACCCCGATCAGCGCTTAATTTAGGCGCTGAGCCCTAGCGTCGAGACCATCAGACCAGATTCTGATTTGCACGTAAAACAAATGCTATAAGATGGCAAAGGGGATGATAATATAGCGTGTTTATATAGCGTGTTACGGGTCATTATCATGCAAAGACCGCCCTACGCTGCAGGCTCGATGGGATACCACTTGTTGAAGATAACATCTGGATCGTATTTCTTCTTGATTTGTTGGAGCCTGGGATAGTTGGTTGTAAATGCCCTCTCAACCTTAGAAGAGGGGCCTTGGTGGTCCAAGTGGGGTGCGATAGAAAGCGAGGTGGGGAGGGAAAGGTCTATGAGTTGGAATAGCTGTAAGTGACACGGATTTATTCAAACTCGGTGGGGCCTACCGTGTCCATAGTTTGTGTACCCCTGCTTCTCCGCCTCGCTGAGAGTTCCTTGCCCACGAAGAATAATTTCGGTCATCTCTCGTGCGAGTAGACGTGCTTCATCTGTCCGGTCGGGGCCTTCCCCATCCCACTGAATGTTGCAGAGGATATTGTACGCAAGTTGTCGACGGAACGCAGTCGCCGAGACGGGGACTGAATTCACTTTGGCCTGCGACATGTACTCAAACCCGACCGCGGGCCTAAGTCCAGTTTTTGAGGACTCAGATAGCTTTTGGATGAGCTCGACCGTGGCCTCATAGCAGGGTTTCTTCTGGGACAGTCCGCTGAGGTAGTAGGATTTCCCATGGTCGAGTTCGGTTCCCATCAGGCCGTTAAGCTCCTCGTATGGTATTTCTTTGGCAAGGTCCACAGCGGGGCCTAAGTTATCTTCTCAGTAAATAATTTTTGATATCTTGAATCGAAGCGTACCAATATCGTAGAGGCTTTTGAACTTCATCCTCCCTTCCTCCTCCGATCCGTTGAAGAACACAAAGGCTGCGATGAGTAGTTTGCCTGCATATATCAGTTAACAGCCTTCCGCAAGTCGAATCCATGCCCAGAGCTCGTATACTCACCGGAAGCGTCGACAGCGTATACCTGTGTCATCGATTCATCTGCCTTAATGTTCTCCAGCCATTTTGTCGTGGCCTCCACGAGCTCCTTCGCCTTTTGGACGGGGAACAGAATGGCACCGGCAAAGACAGTCGCCCGCTGGGGGTGCAGCTGGAACACGAACTCGGTTACAACACCAAAGTTTGACCCGCCTCCGCGCACGGCCCAGAATAGATCTTCATTCTCGCTTTCGTTCGCGGTCAGAGTAGCGCCGCTGGCTGTGACGATGGTAACCTATAGAAAGGCTGAGGGCCTGCAGGCTTAAAAATTTAGTTAGCCTTAGCATACCTGCTTAAGATTGTCGATTGTCAGGCCATGACGATCGCTAAGGTATCCATGGCCACCCCCGACTGTGAGTCTATCACAAAGAAGGATCAGTTAGCGAACGTTCTCCTTCCTCTAGAGACCTTTGTCCAAGATTTTGCTTACCCTCCAACCCCAGTCTTTACAGGAGGAAGCTGACATCAGTTCTGTGTCATCCCCATTGAAAGGAACTTGAATACAGACATGGTTGACCTTTCCCCCGACTGTAGCTAAACCATACTTGATCGCTTCTGCATCGACATGCTTCCACAGCGCACCTCCACCGACGTACGCGAGCTTCTCCTTCGCATCGACGCGGACGCCCTGTAGATACCGACTGAGGTCAATCACAAGTCCATCTTCAGCAGACGAGGCTCCGGCCGCGTTGTGTCCTCCGCCACGGATAGCGATCTGCAGGTTGTTCTCTTTGGCGTAGATAATGGACCTGGAGACATCGTCGGCGTCTTTCACGAAGACAACAACCCGAGCTTTACGCTCTGCGTTCTTGGCCCAACGCGCTAGGGATGAGATGTATTCCGGATGGTCGACAGTAATCACGTCGCCTTTGATGATGTCGGTGAAGGAGGACGTCATGCTCAGTGAAGCCTTGCAAGCGAATCGATATGTGGAGAAGGGCTTTTTAGGTGAGTATGGGTTGTCGATGTCTGACGTTTTATTCTTCTGGGCCTCTTTAAGACATCTTATCGTGCACCGCGAGGCTTCTCGTTCCTTGGCCGTGTCGCAGAAGCGGCAAGCCGCATATTCTGAAACGACGAAACTGATACGCGAAGAGTTTTACGTTCCCGAGCAGCCACCGACAGCCACCGACCCTGAACTGACTACTCCAGTTTCAGAGCTTCTGCTGCGTACTGGCTGGCGGCAACGGGTACCTCTGCTCGACCGAAGCGCTTCGGATGGTTGGTGTGAAGGTAGTCATCACACTATGCTCCCGTCAATTGATAAAAGTAGACAATCCAGAGGTAAGGCTCAGCTCACTGGTGTGTTCTTGTAGCCTGGTATGCATGTGGATTTACTCTGAGCCCAAGGGAAGTTCACGATGTATCCCTGAATAGCTCTCGTTGAGGGTTTCGCGGTCAGTCAGCATCACAAGAAGCCGCTTGTATTTCCATAGATGGTCGCTTGCGGTACACAACGGATAATAATTTCCGATACGTCGAGTCATAGATGCGAGAATCCACTGAGGGTGCCACCGTCATACCCGAGAGTACGGAAGTTTAAGCGCCCAAGATGAAGAAATCTTGCTCTTGAATTATAGAATTTGCCCTAATCTGTTCTTCATTCCGACCCAGGATCTACAGAAAGATAGGTAATACCTAACCTCACCACCACCTTTCTGCCTCTGTTTGCTCACAACGCTTACTTCTAGAATACGAATAGCCCGCCCAATCCCGACATCGTGGTAGACTCAGGTTAGCGTGTGGCAATCTCAAGCCATGTTTCTCGCGTCCTCTGTTCGCGGACTCAGGAGGCCAATGCCTGTGTTTCTATCCAGGGTGTTATTCAAAAGGGCTAATGGTCATACTGTGGTCAGATCAAATGAGTACATTGTTGTTATCGTCTCAGTCTTGGGAGGACTCTTTCGGAGCAGCGAATGACCAAATGAAGTCATCGTCAATTTCATTTATGTGTCGCTGCCAGCGACCTCTGAGCCAATATCGTTAAATTGCTCTCCAGACAGGCTTAAGTCCCAGTTAAGTAGTACTTACTCCACTCCCTCCGGTCCATGGGACATTGTTGCTTTGAGGACGGCCTCTCGAGCCACTTCAGCATGCAGTGCATGTGAAATACATGAGAACACTCTCCATAGACTAGGGTCACATCCGTCGGTTTCATAGCTTGATAAAAATTTGTGAGGGCGTACTTAATGGGCAGTCATCTCCAGGTGTCTTGCAAAGTGGGCAGCAAGCTTCGAATTCGGCGCGACAGATGCCACAGATATCGGCTTCCTCATCTTCCTCTTCCTCTTTGCCTGTGTCCCACCGCCAAGATGCGACTGCATGCCAGTGCATTACTTTGACTTTCATATGTATAGGCTGGGAAGGACCTGTATCTGCGCGTTGTGAGGGGTTAAGGGTGGAGATGAGCAAGGCGCGTCTTCCCTTTGTTCTTGCGACGCGTTGGCGACGCGTTTATCAAATCACGCGCCAAGTAGCACAGCCACTAATGCAGCCTCGTGTACTGTGGGAAGCGAGGTCGTCACGATGTTCAACCGAGGGCGTCCGATACTTGTCCTTGCTCACACGGCGGACATCCGGATGTCATGTGCCGGCCGGAGGTGGCCCGTCATGTGACTGTCATGTACCGGCCATGTCAAGCGGGCTACATTTGGATTCAGAGGTCAGAAGAGGGGGAGGGATCACCACCGTACAGCTCAATAAGGCTTAGGCATAGCACTAGAGCACTCCAATTGTCCTATGTAGCCTCCCCAGGCTGGTAGAGGAATAGGGATTGGCTTTTAGGGCAACCGGCTCTCAGTGATGGCTTTCGGTGACTACCGAGCAGCTCTCTGACCTTCGTTTAGCACCAGTGCGCAGGCCACATGGCGCATCTATGCCTGGACGTGTCTTTAAAAGTTTTATTAATTGATAATTCTACAGTTAAAACACTTATCAGAGCAGGATGGCAGAAAGGAGAGTGGGTACAAGATGGAGAGGAAGGCGCCTGGAGGCTGGATGCATGGCTCGGCATTGGCTCGGCACATGACACGGCACATGACCGGCCATGCCGCGCCGGAACATGACATCCGGTTGCCCGCCGTGTCACTGGCATTTTTTTTTTTTTTTTTTTTTTTTGGACTCCTTGCTTATAGTCCCCGGGGATGACCCCATGCGGGACTTAACTGTCTAATACATAGGTACTTCTTGTAACGAGCCCCAATGCCCTGTTAGTACTTCCCCTACCCAGCCCGTACGACGGACTACTAAAGTCCCCCGCACGTCCAGCAAGGAAACGCTGTTTGGGTAGGCGGAATGGTGGGAGCCGGTCTTCGTGTCGCTGCAACGGCCAACGGCGCCCTTGCTGTCTTTCGTGCGCTCGACCGTCCCGGCGCCTCTGTGGGTGTCGGACGGTGTGCTTGTCGGTCTTCGGGCTAGCCCAGATCGACGCGGTTCGAGCGGTGATTTAGTGGTGGTGTTAGTAAGATATAGTGGAGGAGAGGTGAAGGGGGAGAAGTAGTGGATGGTAGAAGGAATAGGGGGATGTAAACTACAAAAGACCAGAATGATAGATGTATGTGCATTGAAAAAAAATAAGGGCAAATGTGAATTATATGGGGAGTAGGGTTGGGAACATAATAAATAGGTAGAGGGAAATGGGAAAGGGGGGTCATAGTTTATAAATCTGGGCAGGGAGGGAGTAGTGTTCACCACGGGTTTTGGAAACCCGTGACCCGCAGGCCGGGTCGCGGGTGCGGGCCGGGTCCGGGTCATCATTCCCAGACCCGTCCGCTTCAAAACGAGCCCAAGAACGGCCCAATCGGGCAGAAACTGGGCGAGATATGAGCCTTTTACAAACAGGCTCATATCTCGCCCAAAAACTGGCCGATTTGGCCGATTTTGGGCTCGTTTTGACGGGAAAACCCGCGCACCGCGGGTACGGGTCATGCCCGGGTCCGGGTCCGGGTCACTGCCACGGGAGCCGCGGGAAACCCGTGGTGATCACTAGGAGGGAGAGGAGGCGGTAGGGAGATGGGAGAAAGAGGGGTGGGGGGAGGATGGGGGAGGGGGGGAGGAGGGGAGGAGGCGGGGCGGTACGCCCCGCCTCTCCCCTTCTTTACCGTTCGTTCTCTTCTTCCCCTTCGCGCGTTGTGTTGCCGTCGTTTTCGGTTTCGGTTTCGTTCCCTTCTTCTTCCTCTTCGCCGTTCGCCTCGGGTTGGGTCGCTTCCTGGGGTGGTTGCCACCGTTTCACTTTGGGGAGTCGTCCGGTACTGGCCATGTATGTCGCTATCGCCTTGAGGTCGGCTTTGTTCTTCATGCTCGCCTTGAGGTCTCTCTTCCTTGGCCCCAGCGCTGTGTCCATTTTCTCCCGTTGCTCCCGGAATGCCGGGCACTCGTACATAAAGTGGTCGATGGTTTCTCGGCGGCCTCGGTGGCACTGTGAACAGAGGTATGAGTCAGTAAGGTTCCTCTTGTAGAGGTAGTCATTTAGCGGAATGTGCTTAGTCCGGAGTTGTACGAGCAGGGAGGCATGGTATCGGGGCATCTTTGCTGTTATGGCTCGGAACGTTTTACACGTCAGTTCGCTGTCGATGGCTCTCCAAATACCGTGTCTTGGGGACTTGTTCCACTGCTTCGCCCATTCCGCTTTGGCTTCGTCCTTCAGCTTCTGCACGATCGCCGATTTGCTGTGGGGGAGTCGCAGCCGGATGGGTGGTGGGAGCTGCATATAGGTTGACTCCTGGCCATGGGCTGCGCTTTTTGCTTCTTCGTCTATCGCCTCGTTTCGTTCTACTTCGCTGTGTGCTGAGATCCATATCATCTTGAACGCGGGGTGGCCGTTGCTGGCTGGACGGAGCTCGTCTGAGAGGTCGAGGAAGGCGTCCTTGAGTCGCTGTCCTGGTGCTGGTTTTCGGTTCTTGAGCGATTTAATGACGCTCTGGTTGTCGATGTATAGCGAGATGGGCGCGTGTCCGATTGTGTCGCGTGCTACGGTGAGTATCAGCCAGATTGCCAGTATGGCTCCTACCCACTCTGCCTCGTAGGTAGAGCATTCGGACTTCGGTCCCAGGTACTTGTGTATTGTCTTCATTGGCTTCTTCTCGTTTGCCCTGTAGATCGAGGCAGCTGCGCCGACCTGGTCGTCTATTCCAGATCCGTCACAATACACTCTTATGGGTGCGTCGTCGTGCTTCTCATATTCGATTGACAGCTTCCGGTTACGAGTCCGTTTACGGAATCGTTATTGTAGGACCGGGTTTTGCGTGACGCCTATCGTTTTTGATGTTTGGTTTTTGTTTGGTCATTCCGCGCGTGATCTCCGCTTTGATCGGACATTTGTCCACCTCTCGGCTGGAGTGACGCCCATATTGATGTTTGGTCGTTATTTGGTCCTCTGTCTTCCTGTCTTCCAGCTCACTGTCGTCCGGCCGGTCGGGGCTGCAAGCTTCAAGTTTCTAGCATGTACGTATATTATTTGTGATCATCCTCGTATGTGTACATCCGGAGAGACAGTTAAATGCCAGTACTTGCTCAGTGTCATTGGACGAGCGTCAAGAGCACCGCACAGCATCTCCAGCCGCTTTGACGCCCACAAAGAGTATTCGCTCTTCGCTGCTTCGCTCGCGTCCAACGACGCTATGTAAATTTTGGCCCTAAGGCCTAAGACTCCACCATTGCCACCTTCTTTCATGCCCAAGGACGCCGCATGCGAGTTCTCTGATTCCGTTCTCCACTGCCCACCCTTGGCCCACCCGAGATCCGACCGAAGCGATCGCCACACAATGCAACATGCGATGGGCCTGTACCAGGCTACCGCAGACGGCACGAGGACGAGGCGGGCGATGCGCTAGGTGCCGGAGAATGAAGAGGACGGCGGGGAAGATGGAGGAAGTGGAGGAGAATGAGGGCCAGGGTGACGAGGTGCACAATGTGCGGCATGTCTTTGACGATGATGAGGATGTGGTGGATGGGCAAGGGCTGGACATTGACGAGGATATGGAGGACTGGGGAGGTGTCGAGGGCGAAGAGCAGGAGCAGTATAATGACAAAAACGAACAGGAAAACGAAGAAGAGCACGACGACCTCGACGTCCACCGCCACGTCCGACGACGTCGACTGCTTCGTGCTCGACGAGTCCGAGGAGGAGGCAACACCCATCGACGAGCAGCTTGAGATCCACGCGGGGCTCGGATCTCTTCTACTGTACAGTCCACCTCGACCTCTGAAGGAGGCTCGGGCCTGACGAATAGGGCTGGGAATGCAGGCGATGGGATGGATTTTGGTGACGAAGAAGAAGGCGGCAGACGGATGCTGCCAGAGTTTGCGCTGTGCGGGTACGAAGAGGCTCTCCGGAGCAGGAGGAACGCGACACGGAGCTTGACATCCCCATCTTCGTTGCCACGCTCGTCTTCCCTGGTCAGCCGGTCACCTACACATATTCGAGCCTCGCTACCCACCGAGCCCTCATGCTCCTTTGCATCGGCACAGACAACTCGCGATACCACCTCCCCAACAACGACGGCGACGAGGCGTGGCTATCTAATCATTACGCCAGGTTCCTCATCCCTCCCGAGTCCCGACGTGCACGAAACCCCGTTGAAACCGTTCGTGCACATCCCCACCTCGAGCTCGCGCATGTCCTCTCGAACAACTCCTTGTTTGTCGAGACGCACTATCTATACCAGTCAGCCGAAGCCCAGCGTCGAGCGCGCGAACGAACGAAGGCTGAACCAGCAGCAAAAGAACGATAACGGCAACCGACCGTCCACATCCATACCGTCAAGCGACGAGGAAGGTGCTCAGCGGGCTCCTGCGGTGGGGCCGTCGGTGAGTGCGGAGAAGGAGGCTGCGAGGAAGAAGATTAGGAGGCGGTATGGGAATGGGCGGATGGAGACGGTGTTGACGTTTGCGCAGGCAGTTTCCATGTTCTCGTCGGTGTATGTGCGTAAGGACACGATGAAGCATCTGCTGTTGAGTGCGGGAGGGCAGGAGGGGCATCATCACCATTCAGGTGATGAGAATGGCATACTGGGCCGACGACTTCTGGGACCCCTCGCCTGCGGTTGGGCCGGCTACAAATGGCACTTCCCTCTCGCAGCGCTACCTACAGCCGACGCAGATGCACGAAGAACGCCCGGAAGAGCCGAGCTTCACGTCGCCCGACAAATCCAGTGAGTCCATTGCACACCCCAGGGGAAACGCAGCAGTGCTCACCTTCCGGATAGATCCTACCCTGACGGCCCTTCGGCACACGACGATCGCATTCAGATGTCCAGCCTAATCGTGCCTCGAGTTGCGCAGCATCGACACACTCGCCGACATGTACGCGTCTTCATCCTTTCCACCAATAGCCACAAACTCGCGCAACTCCATTATCGAGTGCTCGCAACAAAGGCTGAGCCGGCCTATGAAGTAGCACATGCACGGTATCGTCTCGAAGCGAAGCGGCGATGGGCGCCAGCGAACGTCAAACCAGTATGGCTGTCGAACAGCACCCAAAGCGGCGCACTCACCTCTCATTCCGACATTCATTCCCGTCGCACGGCTGAAGCGGCCTCCTCTGAGTCAAGGTAAGTAAATCAAACACAACTCAATGATATGAATCCTTACCGTGACATTCAGAGTGCAATCAGTCACTCACACCGGCGATGCGCGCGACGCCGCAAAAAGGCTGCTCGCAACGAAGGGGTCAGTCACTCTGATTCCAGCGAAATGACGGCATTGCTCACCTTCTGAACAGTCTCCTAGACTGAACTACGACACGCGAAGGGCATCGACGACAGCGAGCACACACATGGCAATGTCTCGAGGCGGTGGGGGATGCGGCATTATGCATACCACCTTCGAGTGTCGATATGGCGATTAGCTGGTGTCGGAAGTGCTAGGGGAAACGGGGACTGAGAAAATGAAGGTCAGTCTCGACGGGGGTCCGCAGAGGTCTCTTACTGACCTATCTTATCCCGTCGCCACCAGAACGCAAAAATCGACTTTGCGCAGTCAAGGTAAGTGCAATCTATCCACCTATGTGTGTCTTCTGACGCACCTTTGCCTCGAATAGGCCCGTAATGTTGTCGGCATGACCTAGTATTGCGCCTGTATCGCACCCTTGTCGCGTGGGAGCTCAGAGTCAGGAGTTGAGTGCGAACTCCGAGTCGTTGTCTGTGCAAGCATGTGGTAGAGTGCAGAGTAGAGTAGCAGTGAGTTTGTGGGGGGAGGATTGACTTCCAGAGCGGGCGGCGGGAGGACGATGCCCGATGACCTGTCTGCCCTTAATCTGGAGTAAGGATGCAATTCTCGATGTTGGTCTTCATACGGTGTGCTCGGAATTTGCGCGTTCCAGTATTGTATGCTGACAGTGTTGGTAGATCGGAGGTTGGTTGGGTGCTGGTGAGCTCGTCGAATGGCGCGTAAGGCAGCGTCGCCAGCAGGGACTGGCGTTTTGAGGGCGCAGTTCCCAGGAACCGAAGTGGGTCACCAACGCTAAATCCAGCAGCACCCTCACAGAGGTCGGTACCGGATTGGAAGTCTCGTAGCTCTCCTGGGAAGCTGGCCATGCGGGAAAGCCTCAAATGTAAGGACACTATCGTCCTCGAGATCGCGAAGATGATGTCGTATTTGGACGGCGCTCTCAAGGCGTTGGGGTTGCACATCGAAGCTTGCACTTCTTCCATCACGTACGTCCTCCTTCCTCGCTCTCTTCAGTCCATGCTCAGCACTGCTACAGAAACTGGCTGCCATCCTTGCTCAAGAATGGGTATGTAGTGCTTCGATTCCCCCCCCCCAGTTGGTGTACGAGTGCGCTGCGCTGCTCGCCGTCGACCCCTTCCCGACTCCCATGCGTTCGGGTGCCGGGCAGGCAACAAAGAGCTCGAGTTTGTAGTTACAGAAATCGTAGATGATCATTTTAATCTTTTGATTTATATGTACGGACAGGATGTACTGGAACTTGACTAAAACTCAACTAGAACTGAAGCAACTATCTTCGAGTTGAGAGAGAAATGAGTACAGAGTTCGTTCAAGGTTGGTTGTGCGGACTGCACAAAACATCATGAAAGATATAGCTGACAGAATTAAAGTGTATTTAGTAATGTAGTTTACTACTTTTACTACTTCTTAAGGCAGCTGCATCCTTGGCCTGAGAGCTGGCACCGGCCAGTGGCTACATTGAAGTTTGAAAGAGTGGTTGAAGCTTGAAGGAAGGAAAATTCAGATAAATAGCCAGGGACTCCACCACGCGAAGCACTACTTCCCACAAGTTAATTTTTATGACATTAGGTGCATATACAGGCTGTGTCATGCAACAGGTCTAATACTGTGGTGCGGAAACGGACTCGTAAATGGCATGCTAGCATGCCCATAATGCAAGTCCTTCTCGATATGCGTTTCGAAGGTGGGGGTTAGTCCTGGGGACCTCCGATTTGGACCTATCTTCTCCATGCGTCTCGGGTCTTCGTCGTAGAGTCTGACCATCGTTTCGATCGGGGTGAGGTTATCTAGCTTGCTGTCTCTCGTAGCGAAGGCCGCCTCGACCCTGGTGTGAAGAACGTGTGAGTATGGGAGCGTGCAGAGACGAATGTATGAGCGCTTATGAGCAGTTTCGAGCATGATTCCCATTGGCGTCAATCCGGCGTGCACGTCGAGGGTGTCCCCCGCTGTGGAACGGAGCGCTCCGGTGATTGCTATGGCGGCTGTACGCTGGACTCGTTGCAGTCTTTTCAGGGCTTGTACTGAGCCGGTGGAGCGTTTGTTGCCCGGCTTGATTCTGGGCGGGGTGTACCATATGTCGGAGGCGTACGTGATTTGTGGAAGTCCTACGGAGCGGTACATGTGGCGCATGACCGTTGGGTTGATGCCGCTGCTTGTTCGTGCCAGTCTCCTGAAGAGATTGACCCAGTTAGTTGCTTTTTCGACCACCCTGTTTACCTGGGCGGTCCATCGGAGCTCCGGGTCCACTAGGACACCCAGATACTTGTAGTCAAGGGGGTCCCGGCCTTCAAAAAACTGACCTAGCGTATAAATATTTTTTTCGGACCTCAAAGGGGACCCTACCTACCCTATGTAAGCATCAAAATTGCCAAATCGGGCAATTCCATCAAATTTGTAAGCGAATACTCACCGGAAATTTCCCGGCGACTTCCGGATTTGGTAGCCGGTTATGCAGCCACTGTGCGCGCACACCATTCTGAGCTCTACATATGTATAACACTATATAAAACTGTTTAGAAGTGTATAAAATGAATGTATAGACAAGTTTTATAGCAATAGATGACCAAACTCGCCCAAAACGGCCGGTAGAAGCCCTAAATTTGGGGTTTCTTGGGGGGTATAAAAAATTTTTCTCCCTGCCGGGAGGGGGGGGTACCTACCTAACGTATGGTCGGATTTTTGAACCCCGGGACCCCCTTGCTTGTAGTCTTGGACGACCTTGATCCTCGTGCCTTGGACTTTGAGTTTCGGGGCTGTTTCTCGTAGCATCTTCCCCTCTTTCGCAGGATCAGGGCGTCTAGAGAAGTGCATTAGCGCGACTTTCGACATCTCAAACCTTGAGTTGTGAGTCCTCGACCACTCGTTCGCGCCCCCTTCCCTTGTCATCATGCTCTTCAACATGGCTGTCGTCGTCTTGAAATCCTTTCCTTCGGCAAGGAGGATCGCGTCGTCGACATATCTGATTGCCTCCTCGTCCCTTTCCCTGGGTATTTCAAGCAGGTCAGCGTTATAGATGATGTATATGATCATTGAGAGTGGGCATCCCTGCCCTATGCCATTGTTGATTGAGATGAAGTCCGACGTATAGTCGTCGAATTTGAGCTTCGTGCGTCTGTCGTTGAGCATGTTTTCAATCATCTTGACATAGGGTGTTGGGACGCGTCGCTTCTTGAGGTTGTGGAGAACTTTATGTGTGACAGCGTTCGGGAAGGCGCCTTCTACGTCGAGGAAGAGGACCGAGACCACCCTCTTCTTCTTCCAGGCTCTCTTGATTCGTTCGACCAAGTGGTGAAGGGCGTCTGTCGTCGTTTTCCCGGGTCGGCCTCCAAAGTGGGTGTGCGGTAGCTGGTCCTCCGCTTCGAGAATGCGTGTCATGTCCTCGGCGACGATGGAGGAGAGCACTTTGCCGATTGTTGGTAGCAGGGCTATCGGGCAACTATCGGGCGGTAAGCTTTGGGCACTTCGTACGAGGGCTTACCGGGTTTCCTCAGCACACATGTGATTGAGTCCTTCCAACCTTGATAATAGACGTTCAGTTCAAACACCGCAGTGAAGATGGGCGCTAGGAAGGGGGCCAGAATGTTAGCACACTTCTTTAGGACGACGTTGGGGATACCGTCGAGGCCTGGGGCCTGTCACTGGCATATACTTACATCTGTCGGGCTTTACGTTGCTCGATAAACCATGTATGCCTCCACACTTGAATCCCTGGCCAATCTCGATCGCGAAATCGCACGACTGGAACAAGACCTCCTCGCCCTCAAACGGTGTCGAAACGCGGTGTCGCCGGTCTCTCGTCTCCCTCCCGAATTACTTTCGAAGATCTTCTTCCTGGCACTACGCTACATGGACGTGGACTACTCGAAAATGCGACCAGAGTGTACCAAGATGTCGATATGCGCCGTATCACATCAATGGAGAGAGATTGCTTTCGCGGCGCCAGAGCTATGGATGGAGATACAGATACAAGCCAACACCAAGGCTCAGTATCTGGACCTTGCCTTAAAACAGGTAGCAGAAAATCAAGAAGTCTACATCGATGGATGGCATGTCACTAGTAACGGAGGCTTTGGTGCCCGGCGTATCTTGGAAGCTGGAAAAAGGTGGCAGGTGAAGCGGGCTGTCCTGAATGCATCCGCCGAAACGATCCATCGGATTTTTGACGGTCTGGATTTGAAGAGCGAGGGGACGGAGGCCCTGGAATTGACGTGCCTAGACTGGATGGGAAAGTTATCGTGCTCCGATGCCTTAGCCGGGGCCTTTCCTCATATTCGTCGCCTTTTCCTTATGGGGTGGGAGGTTCCGAGGGCCTCTGAACTCCTCAAATTCTCCACCCTTGCGGATTTCACCCTCCAGCGGGTTGCCGTTATGACTCCCGAAGACTTGCATGAAATACTTTTGTTTCTCAAACTGGCCCGCCATCTAGCGGATTTTAATCTGGATATTCACTCGACAGGGCATCACTTTCCGAATGGTCCGTGGCCGACCCTACCTAGGCTAAGCAAGGTCAAGGCGCTCAGCATATCATCCAGGGATAATCAAATAACCTCCATACTGCTGGGAGCGCTATACCTGTCTGCAGACGTAGAGAGGATGACGGTGGTGTTCGGATCACACGCCGGCAGCACCAGCGCTGAGGTTAGCCAGCGAGCTGCCTTCACTCTGAACCTCGCTCTCAGGCATACAGCGGCCCCGAGGTCGCTGTTAGTGACAAGCACTATTGGGGACGATGGCGTTGAAAAGGGGTTTGAGTACATTGGCTTTGGCGCACAGTGGGACGGGAAACGCACTCTGGGGATATTTATGGTTGTCCCGGGCGCCTCCTTTTGGGATGTCGGCCTATCACAGAATCTATACTCCCTCCCTTTCACAAATCCGGAGGATTGGCTTCTATCAAGGCTTGAGAGCATTGAAGTCGTCCATTATCCGAGCTTCCCTTTCTGGGAGGCCATCGCCGGCATCCCGACACTCCAGAAGATAAGTGTCCGTGCTTGGCAACGCAATGACTGCTTCACTCGAGCCCTGCAAGGCGATGGCCTACCAGATCGCTCTCTCCAACCTGAAACGACAACACCATTCCCTGCCCTTAACTCCATTGACGTTATATTCACTGCCCGCAGCCTAAATACCACGTTCAAGAACGGTTACGCCCAGGATCTGGCGACTGCGTTGAGGACACGCGCTGCCCGTGCAGGATACTCGATTCCAGGTCCGGGACAAATTAATACCTTGCACTTTTATTGCTGCGCCTCGGAGCTTGGAATTGACGCAGACACCCATAATCTTCTGCTAAGCGTAGCCTTGGACGTTCGCGCGTCGGTGTCGACAACTCCCGCTAACTTTGAATTCTGTCGCGACTCGGATGCCATGGATACGTACTGGTAGTGCGCCAACTTTCCATACCTTCTTCTTCAATTTATCTATGCTACGATCACGACTATATTTTCAATTCTCCTGACTCCGTGAATAACTTGGGCCCTTTGCGAAGGTGGTTGATGCTGGAATGAACCACTGACTTGCTTGCAAGCGTCACTTTGCGGCGCCCAAATCCTGGAGGATGCACAGTAAAGATCGATAAGTAAAACGGAGTCGCATGCACACCTCGAACATCCGTCGGCCTATATAGGCCTGAATACCGTTTATACCACTACTTCTTTCGTGCAAATGCGCGCTAAACTGTCGAAGGTCAGCGGTAAGCCATGATTGCGTTCCCTTGGGCGCTTAAAAGCGTGGAAATTTACCATCACTGACTCAGCACCCCAGGCTTTCTCACAGTAGGCTGAGTGAGGTGTTCGTCTTCCTTGAACCGACACCACCCGCATCCCGTCGTAACGCATTCATCAGCTCTCGATATCCCTTTGCTATGTCTTCACCTCCAACGACTGAATCCCAGATCGATCTTGATCGCGAAATCGCACGACTCGAGCTACAGCTCATTGACCTCAAGCGGCGTCGAAACACGTTGTCGCCTATCTCCACGATCCCTCCCGAGATACTATCCAATATCTTCTTTCTAGCTCTTCGCTTCTTGCAGGCCGACGGCGAAACCCTAGAAGACGTTGAACCCGATGTAACCAAACGGGCGATTTGTGCGGTATCCCACCGGTGGAGGGAAACAGCGTTCACAGAACCCAAACTGTGGATGGAGGTCCATGTACGAGACTCCACAGCGACGAAATACCTGGACCTTATCGGCAAAAACTTGAGGGAAAATCAAGAAGTGTATGTTGAAGCGCACGGCATCAACAGGAACTATCTGGCCGTACTCCATATCTTGGCCCTTATCAAATCGGGCAAGACAAGACTGATGCGCCTTGTCATAGTAAATGCCTCGCAGTCAAAAGTTATCCGCAAAATTCTTCGGGCTTCAAGCCTTCGGTTTGAAGAAACGGTAGCACTCGATCTGTCATACTATTATGAACCCCATGGCCGAGGAATCGCGACAACGCAGGATATAGCTGCTGTCTTCCCTCACATCCGCGAGCTCCAACTGATGACGAAGGGACTCCCAAACACCCTTGACGTTCTTCGCCTCCCTTACATCACAGACCTTTCCCTCATCGTCTGCCATGGATTTGCCAGGGAGGATATACATCAGTTTTTCAACATTCTCAAGAACGCGAAGCACTTGGTATCTTTCAAGCTCCATGCATCCACAGAGTTTGCGGGTTCCACCATTCAGGAAGATGTGTTGTGGTCAACCGAGGTCGAGTTCCCTCGCCTGAGGAGGTTTGAGCTCGATCTGTTTGATAGCTCCCTACTTTTGGCACTGTTAAAACCTCTGCGGTTTCATGAAGACACGGAGAAGGTGGTTATCTGCAGCCATGATACTAGGAAAACCCAGCTCAGTCACTCGATTGTCTCCACCATAATCCTTGCATTCCAGCATAGATCCGCGCCGGAGATAGCGGTGGTGAAGGAGGTGACTGACATGAACTCCTTGATATGGTACCGAGTAAAATGGATGGATCGACAAAACCTCTCTTTGGAACTTTTTCTACCAGTTCTCCAGGACGACTGCCCCCCCTCAACTCTAGTCCCAGCAATTAATATACGTCCGTTCTCCCTTATCTCGGTCATGGATCAAGGTTCCTGGATGGTAAACAAAGTTCAAGACATAGCGGTTGCGGCTCGCCTGAACATCCCCTCCTGGGAGTGCATCGCCAGGATCTCAACCATTCGCTATTTGTCAGTTCGTGTTTGGCACCTCGATGACTGTTTCCTTCGAACCCTGCGAGGATCGGAAGAGGGACAGGACAACCCTCACAACCAAGCTCAAATAGTATTGCCCTTCCCTGCGCTTCTTGATCTCGAGATCGACATGAAAAAGCTAAATACATCAGTCCTGGACATTGAATACGCTCGGGCCCTGGCACAGGCCCTGGAAGCGCGGGCGGCTGGGCCTGAAAGGGAGGAGGTGCGGCAGATCCCGCATTTGGAGTTCTTCTCGTGTACGTCGCCGCTCGATGGGGAAACTCGCGACTTGCTTTCAAACGTCGCTTTGGAGGTTCACTGGAATATGAAGTAGCATTCTTTCCTTTGGCATGGTTTTCTTCATGGACTACCGATAAATTAAACTGTATGCTCTTTGACTCCCTTCGTAGGCTCTGTATCAGCTTCTTTAAAAGTCGACACCATAATGTACCGAATATGCCACCCATACCGTGGTCTGAATCGTCCAAGTCGCCACTTGTTTTTCGTCATGTATTCGGCTCCCTAACGGGTTGACGTGTGTACAGGGCTATGAGGGGTGTAAACACGTCTATGTCTAGCATGCAGAAAGCATAGCGAGGAGGGCGTAGGCACAGACGGCAACCAAAATAAGCGCTCTGTCATTGGCCTGCGCGCTTCGAGCGTGGAAAAATGCGTACTAAGCCAAACCTTGCGGCGTCGCGTGCTCCGAGTCTCGTTCCAATCGACTTCCAACAACTCCTACATTCAACTTCAAGAACCCCTTCGTCTCCTAAGAATGCCTAGTGCCACTTTCGAATCTCAGATCGAGCTCGATCGCGAAATCGCGCGACTCGAGCACGACCTCGTCATCCTCAAACGCCGACGAAACGCGTTGTCGCCCGTCTTCAGGATCCCTCCCGAGCTCCTGTCCAATATCTTCTTCCTGGCTCTTCGTTTTTTGGAGGCCAACGGCGTCACCCCACAGAAACTCAACCCCAATGTGACCAAACAAGCGATATGTGCAGTATCTCACCAGTGGAGGGAAACTGCGTTTGCTGAACCGAAACTGTGGATGGAGATCCACGTCCGGGACTCCACAACGACGGAATACCTGGACGTTGTTGGCAAAAACTTGAGGGAGAATCAAGAAGTCCACCTCGAGGCGCACGACATCGTCAAGAACTATTCAGCCTTACGGCATATCTTTCTCCATGTACTGAAAGTGGAGAAGACACGGCTGAAGCGCGTTGTCATAAGCGCCAGGCATTCATATATTGTCCGCGAAATTCTTCGGGAGTCAAGCCTTCGGGAAGACACAGTAACACTCGACCTAGCGTTTTATCATGGGTCTCCTGTCGGAGGAATCGATGTGACAGCGCAGGATATAGCCGCTGTCTTCCCTCATATCCGCGAGCTGCGACTGGTGACATTGGAACTCCCAAGGGCCCCTGATGTCCTTCGCCTCCTCAACATCACAGACCTTTCCCTCATCATTTACACTGCCGATGATATACATCAGGTCTTTGAAATCCTCAAGAGCGCCGAACGCTTGGTATCCTTCAAGCTGCTTGTGCAGCACACGGAGAACGCCATCGAAGGTGTGTTGCCATCAGCCGAAGTCGAACTCAGCCGCCTGAAGAGGTTTGAGCTCGATACGAGCGACACCCCCCTACTTTTGGCACTGTTAAAACCTCTGCGATTTCGCGGGAAGATGGGGAAGGTGTTTATCACCACCCGTGATACCAGGAGGAAGGAGCTCAGCCATTTGCTTTTCCCTGCCATAATCCTTGCATTCCCAGAGACATCGGCTCCAGAGACAGCGAAGGTGGTGAGGGTGAAGGAGATAAATTCACGCGAAGACCAGCGCTCCTTCTTTTGCTACAAAGCAGGGTGGATGGATCGACAGGACCAACATTTGGCAGTGGTTTTGCCAGTTCTGCAGAGCGACAATTCTTCCTCAGTCCTAGCTCCTGAGATACGCCCGTTATCCACTCTCCCGTTTATGGACCCAGATTCCTGGATTCTGAACAATGCTCAAGATATACTAGTGGGCATTCGCCCGACCTTGCCATTCTGGGAATGCATCGCCAGGATCTCGACCCTTCGCCGGTTAATCATCATTGCTTGGGACATCGATGACTGTTTCCTTCGAATTCTTCAAGGAGAAGTTGAGAGGCCAGGCAATGCTCTCGATCGGGCTCTTGAAGTATCAACGCCCTTCCCTGCGCTTCTTAACATCAAGATCGACATGTCAAAGCTGACGACATCAGGTGTCCATATCGACTACGCTCGGGCTCTGGCACAAGCCTTGAAAGCGCGGGCAGCGGTTGCAGGAAGGGATGAGGTGCCGCAGATCAGCAAATTGGAGTTCGTCTCGTGTACCTCGCCGCTTGATGGGGAAACTCGCGACTTGCTTTCAAGCGTCGCTTTGGAGGTTCTCTGGAAGATGAGAAAGTAGCACCCTTTTATCTGGTTTACTTTCGCACCTCAGGCTCACTACGGTTGTTCCCGCTATACATATTGCTATACTTCGACTAAAGATCTCCACGGAATGGCGTGTTTGGCCCGTTTTCGTGATCTGACACCGTACTTATTGACTCGTTCTGTGCTTCTTGTATAATAGCCGTGTAGTGTGCCACCGTCCGGCTATTGAAATGTCTGTTTTTTCTTGAACTCTTAGGCTCTATATGAATTTCTGTCGCAAACAGACGTCAAGAATCGGCGGCAAGCGTCGCTCCATCGCGATTGCATTAATTGGGCGCTTAAAAGCGTGGAATCAATACACACCTAAGTACCCATCTTTTCACTAGCCTATACTGCCTTACGATTTACTGTTGTCGCCGGCGTGTACCGTTTAAATTTTCTGTCTTCTTTACTGCGTACTAGCAGCAGTTCACCTGGCGATACCCCTCACGTGCAGACCGCTTGTAGCCACGCTCACCAAGAGGTATCCTAACATACTTGATGGGAATGTTACGAAAGCTGGCTCTGGGCCTCTGGTTGTCAATCTGGGAAAGTGGGTGTGGAAGCTCTTGCTTCGCACTGTCGACGTTGTCATTGTTGCTCGAAAGAACCTTCATGCATCTGTGCTGTGTTCTGCATTTTCGTGATGCTCCCCCTGACCTTCGAACTCGACTAGGTGAGGTGGAGGAGCGGGTTCAAGTTTGCCCCTCGACGGAGGCGGTTTTCCTTTCCCGAGTGGCGAAGCACCCCGCAATTAAAGAGGTTGTAGGGGGCTTCGCGTTAGCAGCATCGAGAGGAGCGAAGTAGGCTGTTTGATGATGGGCCCAAATTCGTCTTCGGAGACCCGACTCTCTCCTTCAAGTTCCTCTTCCTTCTGCTGTTGAGTTTTCTTCAATTTCTTGCTGCCGTAGATTTAGATGCTGGCTTCTTGGAGGTCCGATTCTTAAGGGATTCGGGCTCCTCAGAGGCTGTTTCAAAGTGCCCGTCATCCTCCGGTTATTTGGGAGACATACAACTGATTATCTACATGAATTTACTCCATTGACAAGCCCCAATGCGAAATTCGATCGCTTCCGTTACTTCCGAGTCACCACTCTTCACCCTGCTGACTGAGGTCCACAGTGCAAGGAACCTTGCTACATAGCAATAGTGAGCATTTGTTTTCTTCAGTTGGAGTGGTTGTGAGTTTGACTCCAGCTTTCACCGTCCGGTAGCACACCACCCGGGGCATGATGCATCCTTGCTGCATAGACTTACTAGTCCTCAAAGGCTTTCTCTTGTGTTCGATGTGAGGCGAGGCTGAGAGCCTGAGCCTCGAGTAGACTTCCAAGGATTCCCAAGCTAAATTAAGGCTTAAGCGCCCGCGGCCGAAAAAGGAGAAAAAAGTATACACCGAACGGGAATCGAACCCGTGCCGCTTGCTTGGAAGGCAAGCATGATAACCACTTCACCATCGGTGTTGGATGCCATTCCCTCCTTTTTTGCCATGTTGTCTAGGGGGTTTGTCTGTCTGTCGGTTCGTCGTTGCGCGCTTTTGGATGGAGGGCGGGCGGCTATTGTGTCAGACCTTCGAGGAAGGAGGGTACGAGTCCTGGTGCATCCTCTGTTGAATGGTTTCATGGGCGTCCGATCTTTCGATTCTGAGTTATGCGAGGTGCTCAGGATCGGACGTCTCTGCGTCTTACCTCGGACGTATGGTATATATATGGTGTTTACCTTTCCTTCTTCAGTAATGACTGCCAGGCAGCGACAGGTAGCTACTTGCAGGGCTCAGAACTTGAATGGTGCCTGGGTATCTATCGCTCAGCTGCCATGGTCAGCGGCGTATACCGACTGTCGACGTGTGTAACCGTACACGAATGCATGCATCGTGGTGATTGAAAAATCAGAGAGATGAAAATTTGCTTGAGGATCATGAATCACGATTGGGCTTGGATGGATGTTGGATGGATGGATGGATGGATGGGGGCTTGATAGTTTGGTGATATATCGCGTTCTGGTGGGTGGGATGGATCTATCTATCTGTCTATTGAATTGAGGCTCAGGGGTGGTCAGACGAGGAATTGGATTGTGTGGGTGGGATCCATGTAGGGCCATCTTTCTCTTGGACCGGGGTGGGCACACACAGGGAGCGGGCCAAGGTAGGCCAAGGGAACAGGTACGTTCCGCACCTGCATCACCGCCCCGATCGGTCGCCAATCTCCCCGCGTTCCCCCTTTTAACAGCAACGTGCCCGAGCGCGCAACGAGCAGTAAAAGTAGCAACAAGTGGGCTTCCCAGTCCGAAGGCGTCTTCTAGACCCTTGTGTATATTTAAGGCCTTGCTTTGGCTTCCGGAAGCGAAGACAAGGAGGAGGCCTGGACTATATAAAGTTTCGAAGCTTGATCGTTCTTGACTAACGCGTAAAATGAAATCACCCGAAAGCAGTAAGCGCCCTCGACGTACATACTCTTAGCAGCCTCGAGCTTCGTAGGATGGCGTCGACGAAGCTCTTCAGGAGGGCCCTTCTCCTCCTCCTCGACGAAGACCATGAGCAAGTCGAATTCCGCTGCGCCCTCGCCCCGGCGGCGCACCGGGATGTCGATGGACGAATTTAGCCTCATCGCGGAGGCCCTTGTTCGGGGCACGGATCGGCTCGAGCCTGACATCGCATATGTTCCTGAAACGGCCAATCATTGCCAGCACCGCCGGCGACCAAGTCAAAATCCACATCCACGCACCGAAACCTCCTACCTGCCCCCCATCCCGCGCTCGGCGTCCCTCTTCGACACCCTCGCCTTCCTCGGGCTCAAAGCACCCCCAAACACCCCCGTCGCCGTCGATGAGCGTCGAGTAGACCGGACGACAACGCCACCGTCGCCAACACCAGCGCCAGCGCCAGCACCTCTTCCTCGCCGCACACCTACGCTTCGACGACGCCCGCGCACAGAGTCTATGGCGTCCGCATTCGACACACCCTACGCTAGCGCCCTCATCATGGGCACCGCCAGCTCCCCCGCAAGCCCCACAAGCCCGCGCAAACCCCTCGCCCTCCTCTCCAAGTTCAAGAAACAAGCCTCCGCACTCGTCAAATCATCCACGTCCGCACCCTCGAGCCCCGTGCGCCCAACTCCCTCAACGTCAGGGCCAGGAGGAGTACCTCGGCAGGGGCCCAATGCAGGTTTTAGTAGTAGTGGTATTCCTGACCGCACGGCGACGGTGAGCTTCGCGCCGACACCCGTGCCCAGCCCTGTGCTCTCGACGTTCGCGCGCACGAGCACGAGCACGGGCACCGCGAGCGACGCCGACTCGTCCTTCCTCGACTGCGAGGCGGACGACCGCCGCGCCAGCGCGCGCTTCCGCCCCTCGTCCTCCAAGCTGCGCCACAGCCTCAAGTTCACGAGTCGTACGCGGCACACCTCGCTCGCATCCACTGTCAACTACGATGATGGTTCTTCGCCTCCTCCATCCAAGTCTTCTTTTAGCAGTACTAGTAGGAATAGTAGGAACGATGGAGATGAGGGTAGTGAGAGTGGAAGGGGTAGTGGGAGTATGTACGCGAACCCAGAAGACGCAATCCGCTCGGTGACAACCCTCGCCTCCGCCGCCGACACCCTCTCCTCCTCCTTCAGCACCGAGTCCACCTCCTCCTACATCCCCTACATCCCCCTCGTCCTCCAGCGCGAACGCGAATACGTGCGCCCCCGCACAGAGTCGCACGCGTCGTCCCTCCGCGGGATGCATGCGCCTGCGACCGTTGCGCGCCGCGCTGCTGCTGCCGCCGCCATATCCCTGCAGAGCGATTTTGTTAATGAGTCGAGGGTCTCGTTGCTTAGTTGGCAGCAGGAGGACAGTGGGGAGGGGGCGGGGACGGGTGTCGGAGGGGGGCCGTCGACGCCGTCCCCGACGCCCTCGGGCTCGACGGCGGGCTCGCGCTCGCCGCGGACGCCGAGGACGCCCGTCTACGCGCAATACCATCCAAGCATCATACACTCTGCCTCAAACTCACACTCTCACTCGCACAATTCTCACAATTCTTACAATTCGCATTCGGCACACGAAGAAGAGGAAGACAACGAAGAAGGCGGGGAAGTAGGCTTAGCGGACGTACTCTCCTTTACGTCCCGCTCATCCTTGTCGTCGTCTAACACCGCCGATGCGCGGGGGTATACTCGAGATAAGGATGATGAGGGGGCGCAGTATGCTTCATTAAGATCATCACTTAAGGTACGCTTTCAAGTTCTCGTTCTCTTACGTTCGTCCTGGTTGTGTATTGCAGATGGCTGATTCGTTTCATGTCTATCTATCTATCTATCATTTTTTAATGAGCAGGCTAGGGGTGCGGTGCGGTTGGAGAACCCGTTCCAGCGGGCGAAGCATCCGTATGCGAGCGCGCACCAAGCGTCCGTCGAACACGAACACGAACACCCCCCGCCGCACGCACGCCTCAACCCCTCTCAGGATATCGGCGGCCACGGGGGCCTCGACAACGCGGAGGAAGACGACGATATCTTCTTTACCAGAGGCTTCACCCATACGCACTCCTCGCACCTCCAAAACGAACAGGACGATGACAGGCGCACGGTAGCTACGACCTCCGAGTCATGCTACTCTACGGAGTCGTTTGAGGATCCCGCCGAGGAGGGGGAGGGGGCGCTTTATAGGAGGAGTCGGATGGACAGTGCGGTGTTGCCTGTTGATGTGGAGCGGCAGGTGCCGTTTGGGCGGGGGGCGGCGGCGACGGCGGCTTTGGGGTCGGGGTTGGGGTCATCATCAAGTGTAGGAGGAGGAGGAATTGGAGGGAGAGGGTTGAGGGAAGGGTTGGTGTCTGCGCCTGCGAGCACGGATAATGGGCCGTTTGGGTTCTTTAGTGCGCCGCTTGAGGAGAGGGGGGAGGTGCGGGTGGGCCATGTTTCGGCGCCGCCGGATATTAGGGTTGAGACTGCGTCTGTTGTTTCTGTGGCTGCTCCCTCCGTGCGTCGATTGGGTGAGGAGGAAGAGGGTGTCGAGGAGCGGGGTGTCGATGCTGGTGGGGATGAGGGTGGACTGGTCACCCCTAGGAGGAGTAGTTGGGCGAGTGGAGTTAGTGGTGGATTTGGAGAGGGGCTGGGACATGCGCTCGACCATCGGTTGAGGAAGCTTATGCAGGATGAGGACGAAGATGAACTTGGACGAGCGCGGGAGCAAGAAGAGGGAGAAAAGAGGAGGAGGACTGTGAGTGTGGGGGTGCTGGGGGTTGGGAGGAGGACTGTGAGTGGGATGAGTAGTAGTAGTAGGGGTGGGAGTGTGGGGCGGAGGCAGGGGAGGAGTGTTAGTGGGAGGAGTGGTAGTGGGAAGAGTATTGGTGGGAGGAGTTCCAGGGATGGAAGGGGTGAGGAGACGGAGGGGGAGACGGGGGCGGAGACGGAGGGGGGCGAGTGGACGCTTTTCCTTGGAGGGAAGGAGGAAGAGGAAGAGGAGGGGGTGTTTGGGGGCAGTGTGAGGCGGAGTGTGGGGAGGAGGGTGGGGGCGAAGCGAGAGGGGAGAGAAAGAGAGAGGGGGAGGACGAAGAGTGCGGGAGCGAGTGTGGGGCTGGGGCTTGGGGCTGGACTACTCCTTAATGGTAGCAGTAACAGTAAGAGGGAGAGGGAGAGGGAGAGTAAGAGTAAGAGTCGGGAGGAGAGGGAGAGGGAGAGGGGGTTGGATGTGCAGGAGGAGGTGAGGGAGGATGTGCCGGTGGGGTTGACGGTGCCGTTTGTGGTGGGGAGTCATGTGCAGAAGCCGCTTTTGAGGATGAGGAGTGTGCGGAGTATGGGGCTTGAGTCGGATGCGGAGGAGGATGAAGATCACGCACCTGTGCTCGAGGCCAGTGGGCGAGTGGAGGAGGAGGATGGTACGAGGCTTTCGAGGAAGGAGAGGGAGAGTGCGCTGCGGAGGAGTGGGAGCGCGTGTCCCGTCCTTGGTGCTGCTGTTGCTGCTGCGGCTAAGGATGTGGAGGGGGCCAGTCCGGGAGAGGTGGACTGGACGCTTATGCTGCCGCTGCCGTTCCCCTCGAAAAAGAAGGTGGGGTCCGAGAGGGTAAGGGCGGAGTCGACGAGGGAGAATGTGGGTGTGGGTAGCGGGATGGGTGGGGAGAGGTTGGGTGTGAGGGGGACGGCGAGGAGGGTTGTTGTGAAGGCGCGGTCGAGTGTGGACCTTGGAGGTGTAGTGCCTGTTTTCCATTTGAGGACGAGGAAAGTGTCTAATCTGAAGGGACGGAAGAAAGAGGCTGGGATGGAGAAGGTTGGGAGGAGGGAGAGGGAGAGTAGTGAGGAGAGGGATCTTGAGGCTAACTCGAACGTGCAAGAACATAGGGAGGAGGAAGAGGAGAAAAGGGTGAAGCAGCATAAGAAGGAGCTTAGTGCGGAGGAGATGTTGGCTGCTATTTTGGACGGGGGTGATGCGAGGTCCGTCAAAGGGGAGGGAGAGACTGGGGAAGGGAGGGAGGAGCATTGGAGGAGGGCGTTGGATGTTTTGAGTGGGACGAGTACTACGCCTGCGAGTGCTAGAAGCAACCGGTCCGTCGAGCAGAGTATTTTTGGAGCTGGGACGCCTGTGAAGGAGCCGGGGGTGCAGGGATTGAAACTTGAGGTGCCGAAGTTGAGTGAGGCGGAGGGGGAGGTGGAGAGTCCGGGCTCGAGTTTGAGGTTTGAGGAACAGTTGGAGAGGGTTGTTGGGGGAGGCGAGGAGGATGCGGAGGTGGTTGAGGAGAAGGACGATGGGGAGGTATAATGTCTCTTCGCTCATACTCGAGTTCTTAATGTTGAATATCCACCCTTTGTTCTTCTCGCAGTCTGGCCAACCTTCTTCGGGAACTTCGGAAGAACCAGCTACCAGCTATGATATGGTCCCATCGGGAGTTGCGAGTTCACCGAAAGCGAAAGCGTCTCCGCCAAAACTTGCACCACTGCATATCCCTGCGCCGCCCGTGTCGAGCGCACCTAAACCGAGTTTAGTCGCTCTCAACACCTCCACCACTTCCACCACCACCACCAACGCAAAACCAGTTCCTCCACCTCTCTCCATCAACCGAGCCCAAATGCCAATCACCCTCCCAGCGCTCCCGCCCTCACCCTTGCCCTCGCCGTCTGCGAATAGCAGGCGCAGCACGAGCACGAGTCGGCCCGGTTCGTCGAGGTCCTCGGGTCTTACGCAGCGTATGTCGGGTGTGCTGCCGGTGGGCGTGTCGAGCTCGAGCGCGAGGTTGAGCGAACGCGCGCCGATTGGGGTGGCGGGGCCGAAGACGATTTCGTTTTCGCAGTATGGGGGCGGGGTGGGGGTGAAGAGTATGGCTATGGGGCAGTTGGGGGGTGCGAGTGCGGGTGCGAGGGGGAGTGTGGCGGCGGGTACGGGTGGTGGCGCTGGTGCCGGGGTGAGGGGCAGCGTGTTTGGCGGTGTGAGTGTGGCTTTGGGTGGTGTGGAGAAGGGGGGGAGTGTATCTCAACCTAAGGGTGTTGTGAACGCTGGGTCTGAAGTGAAGGCGGGGAGTACGTCGTCTACTAGTGTGCCTTCTGCGGTGGGTTCTGCGGATGCGAAGCAGGGGAAGCCGACCATGCGCGCTGCAATGCCGCTTTCGATTGTGGTTCCGCCAGCTAGGGCGGGAAGGCAACAGGCGGAGGGCGGTGATGAAGACGGGGAGGAAGAGCCTGCTTCGCCGACGATTTCGCTCTCGTCGTCTGTGTCGAGTGCGTCGAGCACGGATACTGTCGTGCCCTCTAGCGGGGGCAAGGCCTCCGCGTCGTTCTCGCCTGCTGGTATATCTACCTCCGTCTCTCCGCCGTCTCCTCCAAGGGCGCCGCCCCTTGACACGACGCGCGGGGCGCTCAGCATCGTCCCCTCCACCCCGCCCTCCTTCAGCGCCGCGGGATCACCTTTCGACTCCCTATCGAGCTCGACATCCGACCTCGCGCTCCCACCACTGAGCCCCGGCGCAGTCGACACGCCCACCTCGCCCGGCTTTCTCCTCGCGATCGCGGACTTCCCGCTCCCGCCGGCGTCGTTGCCGCTGAGCGGGGTCGTGCCCACCGGCAGCTTGGACTTGCTTATGAGGGGGAGGAGGGAGGATGTGTTTGGCGATGGTAGGGAGGAGGATGGGGAGGTGCGGTCGGCTACGCCTGGGAGTGGGAGGGGGAGTCCGGCGGTGGCGGGTGAGGTGAGGGGGTCGCCTGGGAGGGTGGGTGTGGGCGGGGTGCGTTCGGTGGAGGGGTCTCCGAGGGGGGCGGGGAGGTTTGAGGGGATGCAGCAGCAGCAGAGGGCGTCGCCAGTTGGGATGTATGGTGCTGCCAAGTCTGATGTATCGTCCTCGCAGTGGATGGACGAGGATGAGGAGGATAGTGATGATGATAATGACGACGACGACGAGCAGAGCGATGGATCGTATGGGTCTGGTAGTGCTGCGGGTGGGTGGAGGAGGCCTGCTGCGTCGGACGAGGGCGGGTGCGATACGGAGTATGAGGACGCGGTGTCGATGTTTGGTGGGGCGTCGGAGGAGGATTATGAGGATGCGGTGTCGATGCTTTCGGGGGTGTTTTATAGTGCGCGGACGAGTTTTGACGAGTAGGTGGGGGTGCTCTTTCGTGGCGAGGTCTTGGTGTTTCAGTCATTCATGATTCATTCCTTTTTCATTCGTCCTTCCTTTGCTTTCATTCATTTTTGGTGCTTATCTTTTCGATTTCCCGTGTCGTCTTGTGGATCCTATCTACCCTACCCTCTCCTTTCCTTTATTATCGCTCTCTCTCTCTCTTGCTGTCTCTCAACCCCTATTGTACTTCTAGAACCCCCTAAAACGCGCTATCACTGATCAATCGCATGAACGAACTATCTATCTGCTAGCTATCCTCCTTCATAACTGTACTCCCCCTGCTCATTCAGCTCTATTGTTATTATCTATAGGGACTACTAGTATTTAATTGACTCTCCTTGGCCAATTGGAATGCAGATGTTATTGCTTCGGGCTCTGCGCACTCTTTATGCTTGCGATTGAGTGTTCCAAACTACTTAGCAACGCGCCAAGGCGCAGGACATGAACCTTTGGACTTTCATGGTCTCCAAGTGCCACTTCCAACCTTTCTGCAAGCCACTCTGAGAGACTTACAGAAGCACACCGGTGACGACGATATACATCTCTGTGGCTTCGACACTGCGTCACCCGGCGTCGAAGCCACCGCCCGGTATGTATACATAGGGAGAGCTGCGCATGCTCACCTTAACAAGCCACCCCATCATCGTTCCGGGCGACAGGCCTTCGTGCGATGCTCGCCCCACGGGTACAGTAGCTCATCTATACTAGAGGGACCGTGGTCAGGCGTGGTCGGGGGTAAACGATAATCAACGATATCATATGGAAAGACGGTGTGGGTGGTCCAGCGTACTGAATACAGGATTAGCTAAGGGTTAGGTTATATAAATGTAGACCTGTACAGTGTAGCAGGTCTAATATAAATGATGAATAATGATAAGTGGAAGGGGGGCGAAAGAGTACAGATCCAAAGGATGGTCAATGTTGAATCAATGAATGAATGATGGGGGTTGGATGGTGCGGTTAGTGGGTAGGTGGGGTGAAAGAATGTGGGGTAGTGGTGGTAGCGATAGAAGGGTCAATCAATCAACTGTTGCGAAAGGATGAAGTGGGGTAGGTGGGTCAAAGAGTGTGAGGCGTAGTGGTGGTAGCGGTGGAAGTTAGTTAATCAACTGTGGCGAAAGGATGGAAACCGGACGAATGGAATAATTATATTTGGAAAGGGGGCATAAAGAGGGAGGGAACGTGTGAGGGACAGGTAGGTAGGTAACGCCATTGAAAGAGCGAGCGATTGTGTTTGTGACTATTGCGAAATGGGACGGGTTCAATCAAGATGGGGAGAAAGGGGTAAGAGAAGGAAGTGCGAAAGAAACATGAATGAATGATGCATGTGTAGGAAGAAAGAAAGAAGGAGTAGGATGAAAGGAGGCGAATGTGGACCAGCCTAAAGAGCGAAGTAAGATTCAGGATCTTGATACTTGCCCTTGCCGGGCATGCCCTTGGAGGTAGCAGGCCCAAGGTGGTACTCGCGACGGGACGGAGTACCTGGGAAGGGGATAGTCGAGACACCTGTAGGCGTGGACACGGGGGTACGGTAGAACGCCATACTATACGTGCCGATCGCGTGGTCAAAGTAGCTCTTTATTTCGCGATAGTGGGCCACGACCTCCTGGGGCGGCATGAAGTTGTGGCTCTGCGTCAGCGAATCCACCGTATCGGTCGACGATTTTTGGACCTCGATGGTGATTTTGTTGTACACGGACTTCTGGACGAAGGTGCGGTAGCGCTCGAAGAGGGTGCGGCACGGCTCGCCCCAAGTGCTGCTGTCGATGTTGCGCGTGAAGTTCTGCGCTGTGAGTTTGACGGTCATGAGCGACTTCTTGGCGGCGTAGGCGATGGCTGGGTCTGCGTTGGGCCAGGCGCGAAGCGCGCGGTGCACACGGTCGCTCTCGGACTTTTTGCGTCCGTCGCCGTGGAACTTGAGCACTGTGTAGCAGAAGAAGTAGAATATGGCTTCGAGTCCTTCGAGGGGGTTGGCGGTCCTGGAGGACGAGGGCGGCTTGCTCTGGCCTAACATCATCCGCGAGAGGGTGCTCATGGACTGGAAGAGCCGGGGTCCCTGTGGAAGCAACGTCAGCGGAAGTGCCTTGGGGGATGAAATTTGAGGCTTCATACGTCATCACCGTCCGATTCCGCCTCCGTGGCAAGCCCCTTGGGTTCGACGAGCACTCCCCGACGCACCCCGCGGGGCACGATGATCTTGCTGAACAGAAAGTCGAGCCCAGCATCATTGTTCGAAGCTGCCAGAGCTCCGTAGTCTAGCGCACAGGTCAACTTTCTGCCGATCCGAGAATGGAGCGGGGATTCTCTCACCAACGAGGGCGTCGCGAATCAGGACCATGGCCTGGATCGGCGAGGTGAAGCAGGCCTCGTATTCGCTCATGGTGTCGCAGGTCGGGCGTACGAGGGCTGTCGGCTGCTGTCAGTTGTCGTCGTCAGGGGTTGATCGTCGAGGCCCTATGGCAGTGGTGCCCGTCGAGCCAACTCTGCCGGACTCAGGTCGAAAAACTGACGACTTGCAGGGCGGATGTAGGGGATATTAGGTAGAGGAGGAGGATGTAGTGCTGGGGTGGGAGGGAGAAGGAGCGGAAGCAACTGGGGGTGATGGTAGTAAGCGTTTAAGAGGGAATCCAGTGCCCTGACGCGTTTTCCGGCGCGGCGGCCAATTGTCCAATCGTGCGACGTGCCACCAGAAAGGACCCCTAAAATGAGATCACGTGGCCGCGTACCGATCGGCAGTTCCTCGTGTGGTCACTCTTGCCACCTCCTTGCCGAGCTCAGGGTAATTTCAGCCTCTGGCAACCACCACGATGCCTCCTGGCACCGCTAACATGTATTCGAGTGGCGGTATGAGTGAATGCTGGCAGCTGGTCACAGCAGATTTTCTTTGCTGCGCAAAGGAAATCAGCGAGCGTACGCTCACTTGGTACAACTGCAACCACTCTGAGCCTCGAAATCTGTGGTTTACCACCCACGGACGACCATGCTCACGTTGAAACATGTGAGGTTAGCGGAGGAACGTCGGGAGCTGGAACACGGGGAGGGAGGATCAGTGGTCTAAGCAAAGAGGCAACACACAGCGCCGTTTTGAGCTGGATCGTAGTAGACCGGATGATGGCGAGAAAGGGACCTTGTCAGCCATCAACACCGATGGTGAAGTGGTTATCATGCTTGCCTTCCAAGCAAGCGGCACGGGTTCGATTCCCGTTCGGTGTATGTCTTTTTGTTCCTTTTCCCCGCGTCGGAAGTCTTTTGAAGTTTGAAGCTTACTCCAGCCTCACTCGGAGTCACTCCTCCATCGACCAGTCGTCCCGGTACCCCCGGAACTTTCTATCTGAGGTCTGGGCAAGGTCTGGGGTCCAAGAGTTGCTGGCATGTGGAACTGGAAAGGATGCGTCTGGAGGGTTATACTGACGGATAAGATGGAATGTGAGACTGAAGGTGGATTTCCACACTTTCAAGCACCCAACAAAGCACGATGGAAAGAGGGCTACCGCCTTTGCACGACAAGAGTACAAATAATTGCGGTATGGGAGTCCAACACCCGGAGTGTACCCAACCAACAACTGCACATCTACGACATGCAGAGATCGAGTTAAGACGGTGTCAGATGATTAAGGTCACAAAGGTACGTACTCAGTAAGCCAAGAAGCCAATCGATTTTGAAACGGTGCTAGTTTCTCATCTTCCAGACAACCTCCAAAGCGACGCTGGAAAGCAAGTCGCGAGTAACCTCATCAAGCTGCGACACGCACGACCTGAACACCAGACTGTGTATCTTCCCCACCCCCACCTCTCCAGCGCCAGCCGCCCACGCTTGCAAGGCTTGAGCTAGGGCCCTAGCGTAGTCGACGTCCAGACCTGGTGTTGAGAGTGTATCCGTATTGACCCTGATGCTAGTAAGCGCAGGGAAGGGCGTTGGTACTTCAAGGGCCCGATCGCCGACACTGCTCGGCCCTTCATCTTGCAGAATTTGGAGGAAATAGTCATCCATGCCCCAAGCGTTGACGGTTAACTGGCGAAGGGTCGAGATCCTGGCGATGCATCCCCAGAATGACAAGGTCGGGCGAGTGTTAACTGATATATGTAGCACATTGCTTAGAATCCAACAATCTGGATCCATGAATTGGAGAGTGAAGAACGGGTACACAGGAGCTGGGGATGAGTGACCGAGATGTCCATCCGGGAGGACGGGCAGAACCATTTGAAAATGGCGGTCCAGCCTATCCACCCATCCTGCTACAAGTTGGTAGGCAACGAGTAACCCCGAGTCTTCCGAGCCGCGGACGCTCCCGGTACAGAACCGCGTTGTCATCCTCATCGTCTCTGGCGCTGACATGTGCGAGAATGCAATAGTCGTGGCGGAGATTACCCGACGGTTGAGCTCCGTCCTACTCATGTCAAAGGTAGCAATAACCAATCGCTCCATTTCCCCATGAAAACGCAGAGGTTCCAGCAGTGCTAGAAGAAGGGCAGTGTTCTCCACCTCGAGAACAAATCTTTTCAGTCGGGGGAGTTCGACTTCAGTTGACCACACCACTCGATCTGAAAGATTGGTGTTCGCCGCGGATCCCAGGCCGACTAATGTAAAAGTCGTTAAGTTCTTCAAACCCTTGAGGATGTCGAAGAATTGATGTACGTCTTCCTCAGTGAACGGACGGAGATTCCTGAGAACGAGTTCTGTGATGTGCGCGAGGCGAATCATATCAGACGCTCTTGGGAGTCGCAGCATTGCATGCCCGAGCTTGCGAATGCGAGGGAAAACGCGAGCCACATTCGGCAACACCCCATTTTCTGCAGATGACCGAGAATTGTTGCACGTCAGCTCGAGCGCTTCTACCCCTTCACATTGAAATTTCAACTCCTGAAGAAGCTTGAGGATCGCCATTGACGTGCCGCCCAGAACAACGCGCTTCAACCGCGTCTTCTCCACGTCCAAGATATGGCCTGCGGTAAACCAGTTCCCGTCTATGTCGTGGGCCTCAAGGGATACGTCCTGGGTTTCCCTCAAATGCCGTCGAACCAGATCCAGGTACGTCCTCGATGTAGTTCTTCGGACGTGGATCTCCATCCAGAGCTTGGGATCCGTGAACGCTGTTTCCCTCCAATGGTGAGATACCGCGCATATCGCTTGTTTGGTCACATTGGGGTCGAGTTTATGTGGGGTGACGCCGTCGGCCTCCAAAAAACAAAGGGCCAGGAAGAAGATATTGGATAGGAGCTCGGGAGGGATCCTTGAGATGGGCGACAACGCGTTTCGACGCCGCTTTAGGTCGAGAAGTTGTTGCTCGAGTCGCGCGATTTCGCGATCGAGCTCGATCTGAGATTCGAAAGTGGCACTAGACATTCTGAGGAGATGAAGGGGGTCTTGAAGTTGGATGTAGGAGTTGTTGGAAGTTGATTGGAACGACGAGACTCGGAGCCTCGCGCATGGTTTGGCTTAGTTTGGGCTTAGTACGCATTTTTCCACGCTCGAAGCGCGCATGCCAATGACAGAGCGCTTATTTTGGTTGCCGTCTTTGCCCTCCGTCCTCCCCGCTATGCTTTCTACATGCTGTACATAGACTTGTTTACATTCCTCACGGCCCAGACGCACTATAGTCGAAGAATCTACAACACGTAGTCGATGAGAAGCAAACAAACAAGCACTAACAAGAGAATACCCCAAGGGAGTTACTCTGTGGTTGAACAGGTATAAGAAGAGGGGGATAAGACGCTGAGTAATAAAAAGCAGTGCTCAGTGAGCGGAAACCATGCTAAAGGAATGCTACTCTCTCGTCCTCCAGACAACCTCCAAAGCGACGCTGGAAAGCAAGTCGCGAGTTTCCTCATCAAGCTGCGACATGCACGGCCTGAACTCCAGACTGCGTATCTTCCCGACCTCCACCTCTCCTGCGCCAGCCGCCCGCGCTTGCAAGGCTTGACCTAGGGCCCGAGCGTAGTCGACGTCCAGACCTGATGTTGACAGTGTATCCGTATTGATCTTGATGCCACAAAGCTCAGGGAAGGGTGTTGATACCTCAAGGGCCCGATCGCGGACACTGCCTGGCCCTTCATCTCGCAGAATTTGAAGGAAACAGTCGTCCCTGTCCCAGGCAGTGACGGTCAACTGGCGAAGGGTCGAGATCCTGGCAATGCACTCCCAGACCGGCCAGGTCGGGCAAGTGCTAACTTCTATACTTTGAACATTGCTCAGAAACCAGGAATTTGGATCGATGAATGGGAGGGTAAAAAACAGGGGGTAAGGAGCTGGGGCTGAGGCGTCGAGGTGGCCGTCCAGGAGAACTGGCATGGACATTTGAAAATGGTGGTCCCGTCTATCCACCCATCCTGCTTGGCAACTAAGGAGCTCTACCATTTCTTCGTTGGAATCTGTATAGGTCTCCATCGCCATTTTCATCGTCTCCGGCGCTGACAAGTGCGAGAATGCCATGGTCATGGCGGACATAACCCGACCGTTGAGCTCCGACCTCCTATCATCATAGGTAGCAACAACCACTCGCTCCATTTCCCCATGAAAACGCAGAGGACCCAACAGTGCCAAAAGAAGGCCAGTGTGCTCGACCTTGACCTCAAACCTCTTCAGGCTGTGGAGTTCGACTTCAGTTGACCATACCACATCACCCGAAAGATTGGGGTTCGAACCGCACTCCATGCTGACCAGCGTGAAAGACGTCAAGTGCTTAGCCCTCTTGAGAACGTTGAAGAAGTTGCGCATATCATCCGCAGTGAACGGAGAAAGATTTTTGAGGACAAGGTCTGTGATGTTGGCGAGGTGAACAACATGAGAGGCGCTCGGCAGTCGCCACATCTCAAGCCGGAGCTTGCGGATGTGAGGGAAAACGCGAGCCATATTCGTCAACACCCCATTCTCTGCAGACCCATCGGTATAATGGGACTTCAGCTCAAGTGCTTCTACCTCTTCACACTGAGACCGGGACGCCTGAAGAATATCGCGGATGGTGGGTGAGGAGCCGCCTAGGGTAACGCGCTTGAGCCGTATCTTCTCCACTTCCAAGATATACCGTACAGCTCCAGAGTTCTTTTCGATGCCATGCGCTTCAACATATACTTCTTGATTTTCTGTTAGATTTCTTCGAACAAGGTCCAGGTACCTCGTCGTTGTGGAGTTTCGTAAGTGGATCTCCATCCACAGTTTGGGTTCCGTGAACACCGCTTCCCTCCACTGGTGGCAAACCGCGCAGATCGCTTGTTTGGTCTCATCGGGGTGTAATTCCTCTGGGGTGACGCCGTCGGCCTGCAAAAAACGAAGGGATAGGAAGAAGATATTGGATAGGAGCTCGGGAGGGATCCTGGAGATGGGCGACAGCGCGTTTCGACGCCGTTTGAGGATGACGAGGTCTTGCTCGAGTCGCGCGATTTCGCGATCGAGCACGATCTGAGATTCGAAGGGGGCACTAGACATCCTGAGTAGACGGACGAGGGCTTGGGTGCAGAAGTTGTTGGAACTGGATTGGAAGAACGAGAGCCTCAGGCTCGCCCGAGCTTGATGGTGCTTAGTAGCTGTTTTCCCGCGCTCTAAGCGCGTAGGCCAATCTGAAGCATAGAGCGCTTATTTTGTTTGCATCCCTCGCCAGAGTCCAGACCCTATTCTTGCTACGCTTTCTCCATAGAATTTGCGTACAATCGGTAGAAACTAAATTGAAACCCTGAAACAAATAAGGAGGCCAACGCAAACCTATAAGACGGCTACTAGTTATAGAGGAGAAGGAACTAGAATTAGCAAGAAAGGTTCCCAAGAAGTTAAATCCAGGGCCCTTCCTATCGCACAATTTCTTAATCAAGGCTGAGTTGGGAGGTCCGAGGAAGGGATGCCACTACTGCATGTGCCATACGTCAAGGTCAAACATTAAAATTCCGAGGATGTTTTCGAGGTCCAAAGCACATCCAGGGCCACATTCGAAAGAAGGTCGTGAGTACCCTTGTCGATCTGCGATATGCAACGGTAGAAATGTGCTTCATGAACATGATTTGGAGTCAGGTCAGGTTCGGGAGAACTGTTAACCCGCGTCTTCAGCGCATTTGCCAACTCGCGACCGTAATCGATTTCAAATTGGGGGGTCCGATTGGAGAGGCTGAATACAACTTCGATGGAACGAAGGGCGGGGAACGATTTCGTTGTTTCTCCTTGCGAAGGACCATTTAGCAACCCTCCCTGTAGCGTCCGGATAAAGCAATCATTGGGCTCCCAAGCTATCAAACCAACTTTCTGGAGCATTGGAATCCTGGCTATCGTTTCCCAGAAAGAGAAAGTTGTGTATACGTTGATTCGGATAGTATGGAGTTTCGACAGAAGCCATCCTCCGGGATCCGTGAATGGGAGCGAGTATAGGGTGCGCAGATCGGGTTCAGAAGAGCGCGCCTGCGGAACGACGACCACTGGCATGGAGGCCAGCAAAGTGCGAGTTGTACCATTCCATTGCGCAACGAAAGCGACGTACTTAGACCCCTTTACGATTCCATCTGGTCCAACCCCTTGCTTCACCATGAGGATCGGGGGCGGGACTGTATGGGAAAATGCCAAGTTTAGTGCTGAGGCGTCTTGGCTAACCTCACCACTAGTGGTTCCAACCTGCCAGGGTGATGCGAAGTTAATCATATCGGCGCGCTCCATGTCTGTTGGAAGGTGGATCGCGCCAAGCAGGATGGATAGTATGTCGTTGTTGGGCGAGAATATGCTGATCTTTTTTAAACTGTTCAGTGTAATGCCGTTAGGCCATGGACCGTACGGAAAATTGGTATGCGTGGGATGGAAGCTCAGGAGAAGTGAGGTTATAGGTCCTGCCCTCTTGAGAAATCCGAGAAATTCATGCATGTCGGCGACACTCAACTCACTGACCCTCTCAAGGGAAAGGTGAGTGAGGTTTGAGAAGGCAAGTAGCTCGGAGGCCCTCGGCAGTGCCCACGCGGTTAGGCAAAGCCTGCGGAGTTGAGGGAAGTCCCCAGCGATGGTCTTCATGCAAGGGACCCGCACCTTGACCCAGTCTTGTGAGTTTAAGCCAGCACATTTCATCTTCAGAACCTCCGTCCCCTCGCTCCTTAAATCCAAGTCCTGAAAGGTCCGACGGACCACAGTTTCGGAGGCACCCAGGGAAATCCGCACCAGCGGCCGTGTGCTGCCTAATCTCAAGGCGCGCTGGACACCATCTGATATCCTGATGATATTCTTTGCCTCGAGATAGATGGGCAGGTTCTCCGGCATATGCTTCAGGGGGAAGTCCAAGTACCGAATGTTGCTGGTGTCCCATACGTGGATCTTCTTCCAAACATCCGGGGTATTGAAGGCCGTCTCTCTCCAATGATAGGAAACCGCGCAGATGGTGCGCTTGGTATCTTCCGGGAATATCTTTCCCCTCCCGAGTGCCCCCTTCTTGAAGAAGCTCAGTGCGAAGAGGAAGGCCCTCGACAGGACCTCGGGAGGGAGCTGAGAGATAGGCAACAGTCCATTTCGACGCCGTTTGAGGGCGATGAGATCTTGTTCGAGCTGAGCGATTTCGTTATCGAGGTCGATCAGTGTTTCCCCGACGGTGGAAGACATGGTAAAGGAGGACGAGGACGAAGGATCTGGTAGGTGTCTGGGGATTAGGAGGTCGCTGGCGCCAATGGTGGGAGTGAGAAGGAGACCTGGCAATTACTGGTCGCCAGTCGTCTGATGCTGAGTCAGTGATGGGAAGTTACCACGCTGTGAGTAGGCGCCCGGCCCTCGTCTATGAGGCCGCCTTGAGGCCCAATATGCTTACTTACTATCCTGACCCACCACATCAGCCTGAGAGCTATGGAGCTGGCGATCAGTGGTTCGATGCTGATCAAGTGGTCGTGAACGAATAGTGTGCCCACATCGTCATCATATCCAGCATTTCTCGTATCAACTCACCCTGGGCACTATCTAGTCGTTCATACCCTCTGAGTTGGCCTAAGAGTCGCAAAATTGGATCGCAGAGTAACCATACGCCCATCACCCACCCAAAATCCAGTACATAGCATAATTTACACTTCAAATACAACGTCCATCGCCTTAAACGCCGTGTTCCCCGGCCACACCCTAACAGGCACCTCACACTCCACCATCTCAAGCTTCACATTCCGCCACCCCTCCTCTCCCCCTCCAAAATCCACACCCTGCCCCACACCCCCCGCAAGGTTCGGCTTAATCCCATCGTACCCCTCATCAACAGACGCCTCCTCCGATATACTCTCCTCATACCCATCACTGAACGACGACAGCGACCCAGTAAAGAACCCCGACCTACTAGTGCTCCTCTTCGGTTGATGCCCATCACTTACTCCCTCGCCTTCCTCCTCATCCTCATCTCCCAACTCATCACCGTCATGGTACGACCTCTCACTAGCCGGAGAAAGATACGAAGCAAAGAACGCCGTCCACGACGTCGACCGCGCCGAACTCAACAACGGCGGGCTCCCCATCCCATCCATCGAGCCCATCGCACTTCCAGAATTACTTCCACCACCACCTCCTCCAAGGAAAAGAGACGCCGGACGCGCCTTCCTCACCCGACGAGGCGGTCTCGGCTTCTCCAGCGGACACAAAACCGGCAGTGCTTTCCACCCACTGTCCCAATCACCCCTCGGCCCATCTCTCACTAAGCCTTTAAACCGCACCCCCTCCGTGCCAGGATCCGTATCCTCGCCCGCTACTGCAACCAGAAGGCTAAGCCGGACCTTCCATTCGATACCCCCAAACGACGTAGTACCACCAGGTGCTATAACCATGAACATAAGTTTAGCGAATTGAGATCAGTTGGATGAAGACGCACTGTTACCCCCAGCCATCGTCTTCGGTGTGCCGACACAGGTCTGGAAAGCCGGGCTTCCATCGCTGGGTATATCTAGGGAGAACGTCGTCCGTAGGGTATTCATTAAGAACGACGAATAGTGCTCTGCATATGTCCGACGCAGCTGTCTGTTAGCCGAGGCGGGAAGAAGCGTGGAAGGTAGAGATTCATGAGCTTCCAAGAACGCTGCGATCTTCAAATAAAGTAGCATCAGTATCGAAGAAACGAGTAGCAAAGAGAAGGCCAACGAACCTGCAACACCCTTGATCTACCCCTCCGCTCGTTGATCTCGACCACACCACTAATCGTCTCGCCTAACCTATAAGACGATTTCGGGAATGTCAAGATAGCCACCTTCACCCCGTCCTTGGTCACATCGTACGAGGCTACAGCGAAAATGCTCACATCAGCAACGAGACGTTACGCACAAGTGTAATACAGAAACACACCTTTCTTCTGGGTTCTCGTCAGGATCTCAACAGCCTCTCGACACCCACCACCCAGCGTGCCTTCTCCACTATCACTCGCGTCGTCTCGATCGATCGACCCAAGGTCCAGGGTGGCCGGCCTTCGGGGTGTCAGTCTAGGTAGGCTCTTGGACAATGCAGGTGGAGTAGTTGGGACCTCTGGAGCTGGACCAGGTTTCGGAACATCTTCTTCCAGTGGGAGTTCAGAGGCCTCTTCTTGTGGCTCGGGTAACCGATCTTCCCTTGAGCGCCTCTCAACATCTGGGTCTACCGCAGAGCTCGTCGAGGGCTGTGGAGATTCCGGGGTGCTTCTAGTCACACTGGCATTATCATTGGAGCTCGCATGATGCTTTGAGCCCTGTTGAGACCCCATTTCCGAATGGTCATCCAAGGTCGTCGTCGAATGTGGCCGCTCCGACTGGTTCGACGACAACGACGTCGAAAACGAAGACCGAGAAGACGAAGGCGACGGCGGCAACGGCGGTAAATCTTCCAACGACACCTCCCTGCCCGCTTCCTTCTCTTCCAATATCGGCGCAGCCCTTCCACTCGTCGAAGGCGACGGCGTCCTCGGTGACCCACCCGGACTCTCTTCCGCCCTCGGCACAGGTGCAGGCTCAGGCAGCGTCTGCAACAGCCTCTTGGTATACCTAACAAGGTCCTCCAACCCCTCCTTGTCTTTCCCTTTCGACCTTGATATCGGCGACTTCGCTGACGACAGAGTCGCGCTGGGCAAAAGCCCCAGCCCCGTAGGTGCGTTGTCGTCGGTGTTTTCGAAGACCTTGGCTTGCGAGCTGGGCATTGCCAGATCCATCCTTTTGTCCACTGGCCACAGGAGGTTATACGGTTTCGGTGGGCGGTCCACTAATCATTTATCATAGGCCACCGTCAGAATCCAAGGATCACCAAATAAGAGAGAATAGGGCGCACCAACTACATTATTGTATACCCGGATTGGCACTTTCATCAACTTGCTCACGTTCACTGAGCCTCCATGGTGTTCGGCGCCTGTAGGGGTAGCCTCGCCGTCGGATGGTGCAGACAAACCAGCAGGTTGCCCAGCTCTGCAAAGCCCCACGACAAGTTCATACGAGAACCGCAAGGCTTTACCACGGAATGTTGGCGGGAGGTTGTCGGGCAGATTCACAGTGTAAGTATCTGTGGGCCAATACATTATATAGTCTGCTCTTTGTAGCACGATAGTATAGACACTCACAGCTCCGCGACTCCCCAGGAGCCAGATTGAGATCCACAGCCAACATCGCAGGTTGAACTTCAAACGTCGGCAACGGCACCTCAGCGTCAACGTTATTCACCGCGTCCCCACCGATTCCACCTGATGCACCCAAACCAATCGCAGACGCGGTCTCCGTCCCACTTCCGCCTAGTATCCAAGCCACACTACTCCTCCGACTGTGTGTAGGCGCCACGCCCGCGCTACTACTTCCCCGCCTTGAGCGATTATGCGGCACGACGCCATTCCCACTGCTCGTCGGCACTCCTGGTCCCAGACCCAACCCAAGCCCCGACGAAGCAGTAGGCGTTTGAGGTGACCGAGGCTCCCCGCCCTCGCTCGCATTTGACGCAGTGGAAGACGACCGCCAACGCGTGTTATTGCCTTGACCTCCAGAGGAGGGAGACGGCGATGCCATGCTCGCCGGCGTTGGAGCAAATGTTTCTACAAGTGACGGCGACAACATAGAAAGTAGAGCTCCGGTTAAAGAGCTTGACCTGCCGTGACCCTTGGACACCTGACGCCCCGCTACAGTCGTTGGTGACGCGAGGAATTCGCCACCTGAAGGCGTCCGGTTCAACATGGAGGAGTTGATGTCCATGCTCCCACCGCCTACGACGTTGCGCTTCAGCAAGCTTGCGCGGACGTGCTTTAAATTGTGCGCTTGTTCTGGCGTGAGGGTGGCGCCGGCGACGGGGGTGATGACCACAGAGCCTGTAAGCTGGGCGTAGGAATACAGGATCAGCTCGTTGTTTATTTGAGGGGGGAAGGCGGAGCGGGGTGCTTGGAGATGCCGGGGGTTGGAAGGTGGGTATCCGATGCCAATTTGCGGATGCCGAGGCTGCGACGACTTGGATAGGGACGACGTAGACGAGGGTGGGGGGTATCCATATAGGTTGAACCTCGAGGGGGAGGCTGGTTCTATAGAGGGTGAGCCAAGAATGGGTGTGCTGGGGTAGGAAGGGCGTGCGTTCATAGAGGCTTCGGCGATTGGATCCAATGGGAGAGAGAAGCTGGACGTAGAAGAGGTAGGGGTCATGCTTGGAGGATATGCTGAGTGCGCGTCGGAGGCATAGTGAGAGGGGTCTACAATTGAGTGCTTTCTTGCGTGGGGGTGGTTCTGGGATAACGGTAAAGTGTCCGTGCGGGGTATCGTCGAAGGAACTAATGGAGATCTGTGGACTGTTCACCACCATTAGCGCAGCCAGGTAGCCAGGCTATAAATCACGTACACGTTGCAGAGTCTTGGAAAGACCGCTGGTAAGGCCCTGCGGAAGGCGTCTGAGACAACTGCGCCTCGACGTCGGGAGGTGCGATGGACACCGAGAGCGACTTCCCCTGCAACTTTCTCTTCGCTAAGCTCGGGTCCTTTCCCACCAGCCCTCTCCGTATCGGTGCATCTGTATTGCTCTTGCTTCGCGTGACTGCAGGCGCCGCGAGCGTTCTGGGCGTTCCTGGCGACGTTGGCGGTCGGGAAAGCGGGGCAGAGCTGATGGAATGTGCACCGCGTTTGTGACCATATATAGGCGTTCTGGATGGTCCTGGCTCAAGTGAGCGCGTATTCGTGAAGGTTATGGTAACAGAGAAGGGTTCTCCGGCGAAATATGCTGATTGGGAAGGGGTGATGGCGACTCGAATGCCTGCATCTGGGTCGGAGGTAACAAGATTCGGCATTGTAGACGCCTGGAGCACTGAGGCTGTTGAGAAGTATAGTTTTGTAAGTACTCTCGGTCTATGTCCTCCCTAGCGTTCTGAGCCTATCATGGGGGCGTATATCCGTCCTCCCAAGTGTGTTTGTTGTTCGCGCCCGGGTCCACGCTAAAGTTGCGCCACGCTGATCTTGAGTCACTAGGAGCTGCATGTAAGCCATTCCAATACGAGAATATCCGCACTGCCTTACCTGGGCTACTTCAAGACCTGAAAACCAAAAACGCGATGGTGAAGGTAACGGAGAAAGGTATTCAGGATTCGGATGATCGCTGTCGTGGCGATCGTCATCGTCCAATCCGGTAATTCTGCCCCTATCTATATTTCCGACCCCTGATTTTCAGGCCGCTAACGCCACTCGAAAAGGCTTAAGCACATCAGGCTATACAGATTCTGTCTACACTTCTAAGAGCAGTTTAATAATGAAGAGCTGGCTGTGTACTCAGTTTTTCGGAGGCACCCTCGATTCAAGCGCCTGGCATCGCGCTTGACAGGATGAACTTCAAGTTCTCGCCCCCCATGCTTCTGCTCCCTGGATGGCTTTCTATGCAGAATAGAGGTATACTCTCAAGTCACCAATGTCATACAATTGCTAATGGTAGATAGGTATAGTGCTGCACTCTGCGCCCGCTTCAGTCAGAGCGTGGAAACGGCGCTGACTCAGCTCAAGCCCGGACAAGGTTTGTTCGACCCAGGTTCGACCTCGCACATTGCACAATCAACCAAGACTCAGCGCCAGCACTGAGCTTCTGTCGACCGCTCAGGTCAATTCAAGAACCTGGATGTAGATGATCTTACCCTCCTTACCCTGGAAATGTTTCATTCATGACACTGTATGTTATGAAGCCAGCTAAGGCCACATCTTCCAAGTGGAGACGAGGCGGTTGAAAACCGATAGGGTACCGGGTACGTCGTCCGTGGTATGCTACTCAAGCCGATACCGTCGCGTGGTCTCTCATTCGGGCGTCTATCTGATTCTCACGCTAAACGATACAGAGGTCACCTCCACAACGTGTCATTCCCATTCATGCACCTCTCTGCAGGTCGACTGACGAAATTATTCCCTGTTTTTTACCCTCCTATATTCATCGATCCCAATTCCGGGTTTCTGAGCAATGTTCAAAATATAGAAGTTAGCACATGCCCGACCTGGCCGGTCTGGGAGTGCATTGCCAGGATCTCGACCCTTCGCCAGTTAACCGTCACTGCCTGGGACAGGGACGACTGTTTCCTTCAAATTCTGCGAGATGAAGGGCCAGGCGGTGTCCGCGATCGGGCCCTTGAGGTATCAACACCCTTCCCTGCGGTTTATGGCATCAAGATCAATACGGATACACTCTCAACATCAGGTCTGAACGTCGACTTCGCTCGGGCCCTAGCTCAAGGCTTGGACGCGCGGGCGGCTGGCGCGGGAGAGGTGGAGATGGGGAAGATACGCAGTCTGGAGTTCAGGTCGTGCATGTCGCAGCTTGATGAGGAAACTCGCGGTTTACTTTCAAGCGTCGCTTCGGAGGTTCGCTGGAGGACGAGAGAGTAGCATTCCTTTTGCATGGTTTCCGCTCACTGAGCACTGCTTTTTATTACTCAGCGTCTTATCCCCCTCTTCTTATACCTGTTCAACCACAGAGTGACTCCCTTGGGGTATTCTCTTGTTAGTGCTTGTTTGTTTGCTTCTCATCGACTACGTGTTGTTAGGTTCGGTACCAATCCCCTCCTTTCGATGTTTGGTATAACCAAACAAACGCCTTTTATGGGCGTTTTTCGAGCTCAGCTTTCGAAGGATATCAGAGGATATCCGGCCGCGGCCGGACCGAAGCAAGGGGCTTGCTCCGAATCTAACGTGTTGTAGATTCTTCGACTATAGTGCGTCTGGGCCGTGAGGAATGTAAACAAGTCTATGTACAGCATGTAGAAAGCATAGCGGGGAGGACGGAGGGCAAAGACGGCAACCAAAATAAGCGCTCTGTCATTGGCATGCGCCCTTCGAGCGTGGAAAAACGGGTACAACGTGGAATAATATGTTACTTGGTCAGAGCCTGCCTCAATACGAAGTGAATCAAGAGATCACAATAGAAAGGGAAATGAGACCAGAGAGGCGACATAATGCGTCCGATTACTGGGAAGGAGGAACGTCAGCTCTGTCGTTCTCCCCGAATGAAGTTGATGAGACCGACCATTCCAAAGATGCCCATGATACGCTTGCCTAGTGGGATTTTCAGGTCCTTGGCCTGTGCAACGAGGCGCTGTAAGCGTTCCTTCCGTTTGGTAGGATCGCCTCCGCGGGACTCCTTCATCAGCTCCTCTAACTTGCGGCGGAGCTCTCGAGCAGCGTCGGTCTCTGGGAGTATCTTGTTCCTCCTGACGAGTTGATCCTGCATCTTCAGAATAATTCCGTCGATGTTCTCGTTCATGTCGGCTACTTCGTGCTGGTCGAAATAGCGTTCCAAAATCCGATGGATGATGCCCAATGCTGATTCGGGAGTGTTTTCAAGACGGGCCAGGAGGGCACCTTCGGATTCCTCTTGAGGGAGCATATCACTCCAGAAGTTGGTTCTCAGTTCGAGCTCTCTACTCTCGCCCGCTTCTGGAGGACAAATGTCCCATCGAGTCGTGGCGAGAATAATCTTCGTCAAGCTGTTCTGCCCACAGAGTCTCTGAAAGATCTTGATGTTGGACCGGTCGTTCCTGGTGATGTGGTTGGGATAGATAGGGAAGAGATAGACCACGCCGCCGACCCTCATCTTGGAATCGTACCTAATCTAGGAGATAAGAGTAGTACTTTGGGAATGCACATGAAGACACATACGAGGAAGCCAGCCAGACGGCAATGCGACGTAGAATCTCAGAGTCACTGAGATTTGTGTCATCGAAGCCGGGGGTGTCGACCAGCACGAGACGCCGCCCTTTCACCTTTGGATGTAGATCCGAAAGCAATTTCGGGACATCCACAATATAGTGGGCGAGCTGGTCTGTACACGACTTGAAGCCGTTGCTCGTATTGGCTGGTTTTGTTCGAACCCCAAGCTCGCTCAAAACGTTGTTGACGAACTAGAGTCTGTTAGTGAGGTCGCCCGAGTGTGCGAGCTTCGAACTCACAGTGCTCTTCCCGACGCCTGTCGGTCCCATGATTCTGCGTCTTCCATCAGCACTATAGGTGTAAAGTTGAAGGGAGGAAGTACTTACGGGATGACAATGTCGGTGGTGCGACCCACTCCTTGTTCCATGACAGTATCGTGTTCTCTGCGAAACTTCGCGAGGTCAAACTTCTTAGGCATGCTGACTCTGATTAGGATGAACGACGAATAATTCGTAGGTAGGAGATGGTGGAATGGGTCCAAGTCCGAAGTCGTCGCCTCTCAACGGTCACTTACGCGGCCTCGTGTATACCGCGAACTGGAAGCACCTGCGGCGTCTCTTGTGTATGTAGCCGATCAAGCACTGCAAGCATGAGGCTAGGACGGTTTGGGCTACATGATACCTGAGGGGCATCAGCTGAGGCTCCCGGCTCTGCCACTCCTTCACTCATCGATTATCCCCCGGCGGGGTTCCATTTGCGAGCGCCTGTTGCCTCCAGTCTGGAGTGTCGAAACGGCTGTCCCTGTAGGGCGAAACTCCGCAAGGGAACAAATGAATGGGAGATAAGGATCACACACGAAGGGTGATATAATAACCAATCCGGTGCCAGAGGAAGCTGCATACAGCGCATCGTTCATTTCCCCAGAATTGGCGCCGGTGCCCAGTGACCATCTTCAAAGGCTCGTCATACACTCGTTATGGTTATACACAACCTGAGGAGTGATTTATTGGATCCACGAGGCGGACGTCATGCTCGAGATCCGCTATCATTATCGCCTCATCGTGGAAGCATGGGCCCAGAGAGACGGCCTCGTTAAGCGCCCAACCACGACTGTCGACATAACCCGGTCCCCACAACCCCGCAGCTCTCAACTGGTTCCTCCCCGCCATTATGCCTAAGCGACGCCCACAAACAAAGGAGGGCAAGGACATCAAGAAGTTCTTCAAGGGCGCAGCGCGCGAAGTTCAGCCGGGAGACGTATTCATTCCGTACGTCGTCGTTGTCCAGCGCATATGTGTATTTTTTGACTTATGCCTTCCTGAAAGCGTCCTTGGCCCGACAGGTCCCGGGAAGAGCACAGTACGGACAACGTCTCCTGTGGTTACGCTTACTTGACTGATATCTCCAAGTTCATCAACAACCTCCTGGGTCCGGACGCGCCCAGGAAAGCCGCAGTTAGCGACGGATTCGATTCCTGCACCCGTACCTGCAGCATGTACTTTCTGGATGGTCCTTTCGCTAGGACGGAAAGTTACAATCGGGTGAAGGGTCGGATTATCCTCGTCGACACTCCTGGGTTTGACGACAGCAGTATGTCCGAGTGGGAAGCCCTGGACGAAGTCAGACTGTCAATCCTCTCCCTGTAAGTCTCACCCACTGCGGTTATTATGTCAATTCTGATTGCTAGTTTAGCTATAAGATGAACATTGAGGTCGCTGGGGTGATCTATATGATGCCGATATTCCCTCTCCGTGCAACGCACACCGACCAAGACAATTTGGCGTCGTTTCAAGATCTCTACGGCGGGAACGACTTCCTACGCGTCGCATTTGTCACGACTAGATGGGATATCGGAGGTAGGGGTGCCACGCCAACTCCGAAGGAGTTCGAGGAACGGTGCGAGCGGGAGCAACAGCTGCGAGCGGTGTTGGGGGGGGCAAGAAGGGATGCGCACAATGCCCTCCTTCTGCGGCTAGCCGATAACGCGGGGTCGGCTTGGGCCGTAGTTGACGCGATCATCCAGCGGTTCGCTAGATCACAGCCAGAGCAGGGCATACGACTTAGTTATCTTGAGAAGCTCAAGGATGAAAGGAAGGGTCGGCATTCTCGTAGCTCCGTAATTAGCGACGCTATAGTCCGTAGTTTTCGACGGTTCCTTCGGTTTTGATGATTCTTCAGTGTCGTACTTATGCTTATGTACTCGTCTGACCGGGATGGATTTTACTCTACTTTCTAGCATTCTCTTAATTGACTCCTAGGACTGGAGTATGCGTTATGCTTATGTATATGTACCAGAGCTCAATATGGTCTATAGTTGTAGTTGTTCCGTATTTCAAACACGCGCGGAATGCGTGTCATTGCGGGTCGCCGCCGACTCACCCACGATCACACATATATACAAGGTGATAGCTTTGGCTTCCTGGTCGCCCCCTTCAATCAGACACTTCCAATATGCCGAAGAGTAGCCCCCAGCCCCAACTACCTCTCATGAACCTTGAAGGAAGCAAGGATGACATCGTGATCCCGTACGTCGCCTCCTAGAACGAGCGAGGAACCTCCGTAACAAGCGCTTTGTATAGGATCATGGGCCCAACTGGTGTAGGGAAGAGTACTGTACGCTCAGCCCCTCCCCCTATTACCTGACCATGACCAACTGGCTACTAGATCATCAGCAACGTGCTCGCGCACTTGGGCTCGCCTCAACACATCCCGACAAGTGATGGATTCCAGTCGTGCACATCCACTCTTGCCGCGTATTCGGCGGCCTTACCACCACATGTCACACAGCAGTACAGCCTCGCAGAAGGCAGGCGACTCGTCCTGCTCGACACGCCCGGGTTCGACAACACGGAAACGAGCGACACCGAGATCCTTCGACGCATCGCCCAATGGCTAACCGTTTCGTAAGTCGCCGTTATCGATACCAAGAGGCTAGTGAGGACTGACCATCCGGGAACGATGCAGCTATAACGCCGATATGAAGGTTGGTGGGATTGTCTATATCTATCCCATCTACCCTGGCCGTATCACGCGCAGTGATTGTGCCAACATCAAGATCTTCCGCAAGATCTGCGGACCAGGTGGCTTGGAGAAGGTCATTCTCGCCACCACGAGGTGGGACATCTGCCCCAAGGATACGGCCGACAGCCGTGAGCGAGAGATATCCGCCAACTTCTGGAGCGACAAGTCACATCCAGGCCCGAGAAACCCTGAAATGGCACGTCTCGGAAGTTCTGCAGAGTCGGCGTGGGGAGTCGTAAGTACCATATTGGAGAGGATGGAGAAAGAAGGGGTTGTCCTTGCGCTGCAGAGGCAGCTGGTCGATAGAGGGCAGATTTTGCAGCAGACGGACGCTGCCCGAGAGCTGCGAGCGAAAATCATGCAACTGCTCGAAGACGCAGATCCTAGAACAGGAGACTCAGGTCGGCGTCAACGGATCGATACACTTGCACGAGAGGCGAAGGAGCTGAAGATCCCTTTGACGAAGCGCATCCAATCTTTCTTTGGGCAGGTCAGTTCTCGAGGCGTCCGATAGAAATTTCGCTCACCAACCACTAGTGATGATGTCTGAGTTTCCGACGAACTCTTCCACCTTCCTCGATAGGTCAGTATCTCGTCATTTGAGGTGTCAATTCGCGAACCCACAAACCAGCAGTGACCGGCTCCAACAAGTCATACATCACATCACATTAGTACACTGGATTCCTGTATTCAATCGTGTTTTCACCGTAATATCACACTTCGGCATTGGTGTGCAGAAATAAGCGCCGGAAGATTGTGGCTGTCACTCTGGAGCTATCACAGTGGGTCACTCTGAACCGAGATCAATTGTACCGGAAGTGAAAGAACATTTTATTTTACCCTTGTCGTGAAGACCAAGAACGGCGGTCATGGTTGAATCTATTTGAAACAATGGATTGAAAAGCAGCGGAGTCAGAAGATGTCGTCGTAAACTGCTTTATTGATGGATAGGATACATCGCACCGACGATTTCTTTTCGGCCATGCGTGCAAGTGTAGGGTAGTCGAATTGGATGGAAATTAGGAGACCGTTGTGCCGAACCGAGTTGAAGGACGCGCCACTTGAACCTCGCGTTCTCAATCCTCGGAAACAACGTCCTGCTGCCTGCAAACCCACGAAAATATATCAGCACACCACCCACCGACAGAAATAAAAGGCGATAACGCACCTAGATATCCTCCCATCCACCTCAGTACCTCGATAGCGCCTTCACATCTCTCCTCCATCCCCATCCCTCCCATTAATACATCATGGCACCTCAAGGACGCCTTTCACATCTTCTTTCCATTCCCCGATTCAGCCCCTTCTCTCTCACCTCCCTAGACTTGGCATTATCCGCGAGGAGGTCCAAGACGGTGCGTTCGGCGCCCGTGGCGATGTCGGCGCTTGCGCGCGAGGTTATTCTTCCTGCGTAGGTTGCTTCCTCTGCTCATACATAGCATCAGTAAACCTGAAATTGGTTGGGAGAAGGAGGAGGGGGGAACTTACCGAGATAGATAGTCCGTTCGTCCCAGTTAATAACAAAACTCCTCCTCAACGGGCTCGCCCGTCCCCTGCCCCTCTCTCCAAACCCACACGCACTCCCCTCCACCCATACCTTGACTCCCACCCCGACTCGAATGTGCACTCCACCACCGACACCGCCTCCGACCTCTCCGCTCGCGCGCGCGACACCGCCCTGGGACTAGTACGTGCAGGTGATCGCCGGCCACGGCGCTCGTCGAAGACGTGGGGCGCGATGCCAGAGATGACGTCGCACGGGGAGGGCCTGAAGCGGGCGATGAAACGAGCCCGGAGAAGAGGATGGGGGTTGAACGTTGAGAGGCGGCGGGTGGGCGGCCGTGGGACGGCATGGCGGTTGTCTTGAGGTCGCGATTGTGCTTGAGATGGGAGGTGCGGTGTGGATGCTTCAGGCTAGGGCGGTTCGAGGCTCGGAGGCGACATCTTTATGGGTGTCGATGAGTCGGCTGAGATCGAGGAAGACTTGGATGATGTGGTTGCAGACACAGGGCTTTATCGTGGGAATGTCGCCGGCAGTCTGCAGCGCATGCCATCCAAGTACCTTGCGCGCTAAACCCTGCTAAAGCACCCTTGACGATCCCACGTCCCATCACCAGGCAGCACGCTGCAACAACGACGTGCGGTGGAGGAAGAGTCGTCGGAAACGAGGGTAGGCGGCGGCGCACTTCGATTCCATGCGGCTATATCCCTGTCGTCGTCGTCGCCGAGCTGCGTTACTCTGGATTCGTGTAAAAGGTATCTTAGCTCCATCTCTTGGTTGGATAACAAGTTGAAGCTGAGCATAGTACATACAACGCACTTTGCCTCGTTCCACGGGGATTCGGGGACTCGGTGATCATCCGATTCACACAAGGGCCACGTTGCGACAAAGCCCGCCTTGATCCCAGAAGATTCAACAATGGCTCATTCTCGACAGCAACCTTGACTTCGGAGGAAAACAAGCGCCCCAGCGCCCGATCTCATCAAACCCGGGGGAGGCAGCCGACGTGGACGCCATCCTTAATTGTTGGGTTTGTATACGCGGTCAGTCAGTCTTGAGTCAGTTACAGTCAGTTGGTTTACAAGCCAACAACAAGAAAGCAAGTATTCAGCCAAGGGTGATAACCTAGCCAAGTTCAACTGAACGGGCCTACGTAGAACAGGCACCCGCCTTACGGTAACCTGATTTCAGAAATCTATCTATCTAGAGTATCCATCTCTTATGATCCACCGAACTGGCGGGTGGTTGGAGGGCGGGGTGGAAGGATACCGCACGTAGTATGGTATGTTTGTGATTGCCCTCTCTCCCTCAACTAATTCGTATCACGGTCGCCTTTCAACCCCCCTCACTCACTAATCAATCACTCACCCCAAACTCTGAAAACCAGTTCCAGCATTCCGCATCCCTTTCTCCCTTCAGCCACCGGCGTCCCTTCCACCTCCAACACTCCCAAGGGAGCACCGATGGCAAACTCCACCCATTCGATAACTCAATATGTTGGATCCCAACAAGTTCATTCCGGAGCAAACTCGAAAGCCTCTCATAGATGCAACCAAGCAGAATTTGATTCAGAATTCAAACACTACTTGTGGCAGTGAGTGCTACAGCCCCGTGCCTGAGGGCGCTGGACCGTCTTTGGAACGGCAGGCACGGGCGCTTAGTGCCCAGCGTAGATGGTTCGAATTTGGGCGCCCGGGGTGTGAGCTCCGATTCAGTGGACTCGCCATCGAGTCGGGTATGCACGGCTGCAGGTAGGTAGGTAGGTATATGTGTGGCTAGGCTCTGCCCAGGCTCGGAAACCCAGCTTGCTTCGCGCGATGGAAGTCTACGGTGTTCTGGGGGCATATGCCAAAAATTGTTCCCGACGAATTATGAATAGCACGCAAGACGGTGTGAAGGGTTTCGCTCAGGGAAAGATACTGTGCTAACGTACTACGCGCCCGTGCACGTTGGAAGCCGAATTTTGAGCGTTGGGTAGTAGACAGGTGTAGCTTCCAGGGCCCATTCGATCCTTGGGTCATTTCAAAAGACGTACTACTAAGCGCTCGCACGCTTCAGAGTCCTGGATCCATTCCGCACGCGAGAACCGGCGGGCAACGCTTAGACGATACATAGCCGCTACAGGCATGGATACGGATCTCTACAAGTACTTTCATTTAGGTACACGATACACGATACACACATAGAAGAGGATAGGTATGGCTGAACGATAGATGCGCCGGTACATCAATGGATTAGATCGAGGTTGAGTCAAGGTTCCTCGGGTGGTGCCTCGAGGTCGGTATACCTATTGTAGTATCTTTCCCACTCTCTCCAAAGCACCTGAGTGAACTTGGGAACCCTCCAGCCTTTCGCCTTTAGGACGTCCGTAACTTTTTTTGTTGAAAGCCTGCAAGCAGAGCAACAGAGATACCACGAGCACTGATAGTGGGAGGGTATCAGTTATGCAGAGAAAGAATGTGTCGACTAATTTACTTACTCCTTGGTGTAGTACCGCGAGCATCCGGGTAATTATTGTTTCCCACCGAAATTTGCGGTTGCTCATATCTGAATTCTGATGCCACTCAGCATATGCAGCAGCCCATTGCTGGAGATCGCTTGAGCGGATATATGGCACTACAGCCTTCTGGAAAGAAGAGTTTGGTAACTCGTACAGTGTTATTAACAGTAGTCGATAACGCTCTCGAGAACCAGCGTGTCGTGCAAGACATTCAACATCTAAAAGCATAAAAGTATCAGTTAGGGGCACAGCGGCGTGGAGGAGGGTTTACGTTTGTCCAGTGTTTGAAAGAATTGTTGGGCCACCCAGGTGAGACACTCTTCTTCGGTGAGAAACCTTTTGCCGCACCTTGTTGGATCCGCGATGAAATCGAGGAATGACTTGTGGTAAAAAAAGTACGGCTTTCGCAAGTTTTCCTCGGAGATCTGGGTCGGTAACAGGGAGGATAAGGGGCCCAACGCGTACTGTTCTTCGCCAGGGGAGGTCTCCAAGACGAGCCGAAGGAGCCACACTGGAAAATGGTCCCGCCACTCAGTATTTAACCGAAAATTCCGATATTCAAGTTGTGCAGCCCGCAGCCACTTCATTGAGAAATCGGGATCCGGACAAGTCTCCAATACTAGTCGATATAACTCATCCAGAGCCTCGAGCGGGTTGTGTGATGGGCGAACCTGCTGCTGCGCTAGGATATGCTGAAGTCGTTGATGTGGCGTGGAAGGCTTATCGCCCTGCAGGTGATGTTGGGGTGGCTGTGGTGACCCCTCGATATATCGCATGACGGTCGCAGCGTGTATGAACTGACCTGACGCATTCCGTACGAGGGTCTGCTTCACTCCCTTGCCCGGCCATTCCTCAGGGTTGATGTTGAGACGACGACAGATTGTGGAGAATTTAGCGTCATAGAAGAGGGCTATATCAGCATTCGGGTGGTATTTGTCGTCGAGGAAAAGTTCCCGCGTGCAGAGCTTTCCTTCCGTGGCAAAGAAGTCGCATATGTGCATTTCTGGACGGCTGGCAATGAGGATGCGGAAGGGGAACGAGGGGTTGCTGACGGCAAGGAGGAGAAGGGACAGAATTTCCGTCTGTTCATCTTCTTTCCGTCGAATAGAAATGTACCCCATTCCGTTAGGAGAACCAGCGGTGACGGCTTGTTCGAAATCGCACTCGTCGAGCCCGTCGATTATGATGACTCGCGGAGTTGCTTTGGCACCACTGTCATGCTCCTGCGCCATGCTGAAGAGAGGGATCAGGACCATGGCATTGAACTGCTCTTTCAAGTTCTTCGTAAAGACGATACCGTCATCCTGCGCAACGGATGATAGGATGTGACCGCGAGTACCCGTTAGGCCGCTATGGCCCATGAGTTGGAAGGCCAAGGTTGGCACGAAGTATCTCTTCGTCCGCCTACTCTCGGAGCCAGAGAACGCAGAGAAGAAGAAGCTGGCTGCAAGAGTTCCCTTTTCCTTGCAGGCGTCTGTGATGGTGCCCAGGATAGCAGTCTTCCCTGTACCGGCTGGCCCCGTCACCCACATGATCCTCTTCGACGGGGTATGCCGATCCTCGGCATCTATCCAGCTCATGATGTCCTCCTGCACCGCGACCCTCGTCTCCTTCATGCACTTGGGGGCGTCACACCGCTCGTTGGAGTCGTGGATGGCCCCAGGCGCTATGTTTCTTCGTAAATCTGAATGCGGTGCAACGGTACTTATGAGCAAACGGGCGGCGCCGAGAGCAGGGAGACATAATTCTCACATCTCAGTCCCTCTGCCTCGTCGATGGCTTTCCTTTCGTTCTGCCCTCCAGGTGCGTGTTGATTGAGACTTCCTGAATCAGGACGTTTGTTGAGCTGTGTACTTCATCCCAAGTTCCAACGAAGGCCCTGCACTCACCGAGATTATCGCCAAAGATAGCGTTGCTCGCATGTCCTACATGGTTCTGATGAGTCAGACTCACTGGACCATTGTCTAGACGGTGTCAGGAAGCCAGCGCTGCACGTTCATATACGTTGGACTTACAGTTGTTTACAATCATCGGGGTGGCCTGGTGCTTGCTGGAAATCATGGCCTCAGCCTGCGTACCGCGGAAAAGCGTTTCAGCTTCGAGTTGTGCTTCACTCATTGAGGTAGTCGTAGTGGAAGGGGAAGGGGGACGGGAATCAAACGCGCTTGACGGTTCTGGTGAGAGCAGGAAGAGAAGGGGGCAGGGGCTTGCCTCATGTCCTGACAGACCCGTTCCCGCCACGTGTCCATGGAAGCTGTGCCAGAAAATAGGCGCCCAAGTTGTGAGGGCGTCAGGCGTTGTTTGGTTTCCCTTGTGATCCAAACATCGTAAGAAGGCGGGCGACGTTGGACGGACGTTCCTCGGCCCAGTCCGTCTACTACACTTACCTCCACTTCCTTCAGCTCTCGCGAAGCATCGAAACCAGTCATATCCAGAGCAAAAGGCCTGCCGCTATGGACCATACCATCCAACCCAATCCCGCACGGCCAACTGGTACATAGACACTGCGGGTTCTCTTCCACAGTCGATCCGCTTGCGAGCTACCTCGTCCATTGGGCTCGCCTGGCAGTATGAAACATGGGATCAAACTCGTTGACCTCCTAGAAGTGTGGACTTTAACTTGAAAGGCTTGGGGCCTGTGGCCCTAGCCTAAGGTGCGCTAATGTGTGAGCTGCACACTTTCAGTTCAAGGTCGGGTTTGATCATTCGGAATGCGGTCGTCCTCAGATACCAGGGCTCCTCAGATATACTTAATAGGACTTCGAAGCGATGTCCAACCTCCTGGTAAGTAGGCACGAGGCTGCACGAGGCCGGTGTGACACGACCCGGGATGGAACATGTGCCCCCTGGTGTCTGAAACCGGCCGCTGAAGTGCCTATATCACCGTGAACCCCCTCTCGGATCGTGTCGTTAACACCTTCAGTCGTGCAGCCATGCCTCGTAGTCCCTTCGACGTACACAAAGCCAAGTGGGTAAAGAACGACGATGTGTACATGAAGGATTCTCGTCAAGACGATATTGTCATTCCGTAAGCCTTCCTAGCTTGGAAAGCATCGATACTAACGCACGGGTATCTGTAGGGTGATGGGAGCTATGGGAGGGGGGAAGAGCACAGTTTGTTGCCCTCATAGACATTTGCCACTTGCCGGCTGACGCCTTCCTCCAGTTCATAAACAACTGCTTGAGCCACTTCGGCACCAATGGCCCGCTCGCCCCCACCTCGGCTGGCTTTCACCCTGGGACGTCGAAGGTCGCGCATTATACGGCCACTTACCTCACCACGGGTCGCCGCTTGGTGTTAGTCGACACCCCTGGATTCGATCATGGGCAGCTTGAGGCTGCTGAAGTTCTCCGTCGCATCGCAGTGTGGCTATCGGCATCGTAAGTGTATGCTGCTCTGCGCTATTCTGATATCTGATACCCACCTTCCTAGGTACAGCGATGGAGTGACCGTCGCGGGGGTGGTGTATATCTACGACGTTGCTTCGATCAGATATACCAAGGGACATGAGCTGTGCATGGATCTCTTCGAGAAACTGTGCGGATGCGACTCACTATCTGGAGTCATGGTCGCCACCACACGGGTGGGGACCATACCTGACGGCCTGGAGCCCGTGCAAGAACAGGAGCTTCGGAACGAGTGGAAATCGCTCCTCGAGGGCCACCCTTGTGCAGAGATGTTCCACTTGGAGAATAGCACCAGCTCTGCGGCATCGTTGGTGGGCAGAATTTTGGAGCGGCAGAGTAACGGAGTCCTTCTCCAACTTCAGAGGCAGATTGTGGATGACAATAAATCCGTAGACAAGACCGAAGCCGGTCGCTTGGTAAAACAGGGTTCTGGCGACCAATGGTTCAAGGTGTGGAAGAAATGGTATTCGAAGGTGTTAGATAGATCGTAAATACGACGTCGACGACACGAGAGCGCTTTCATAGTTGACCATACCTATAAGCGAAGCTAACGAATGGCACCGCAATTGTCACATAGGGGTGACTGTATTATTGTCGTGTAATTGTACACGGTATTCGCTTGGGTATTCGATTGAGTTTGTATGTGGAAATTATGGGCGCCTGCGAACATGTTCGTCGACGATGCAGGGGTGAGCGTTGTTGAAGATGAAGCGTGTCTGTTGTGGGATGCATGGGGGTGAAGGAGATCGGAGGTTGCGACGACCGTGGACGAGGAGGCCGCGTATGGATTCAGGTTATGATGAGGTCGTGAGGCGTAAGGATGGTGGGATGAGGTGTTTGGGGAGCATGTCCGGTCGTAGGGTGCGTTACCTGGCAGTGGAAGAGTTGCCGCACTCGATGATATGGGGTGTAGCAAGGGTCCTGTAAAGACCTCATCCGCCGGAGTACTGGGCGCGGTAAAGTAAAGAGTTCCAGTTCGGCTGGGAGGGTCCATCAGGTCCGAAGGACTGCGAACTATGTACGGCGCTTCTGCCCTCAGGTGGGAAGCAGCGAGTTCGAAGCTAGGAATGTGGGACTGAAGGTCACGTATGATGTTGGGGTCCATGATGTCGGGGTTCTGCGGCATTGGACAGATGCAGGTATCACAGTGTCGAGATTCCGGGACCGCTTTGTAATCTGTCGGAACGTTTGGATCGTTGTCTGGGTACATCTTGACTTGGGACATGATGTCTGACGATACCCCAGGCTATTCGTCTTTTAGAAAACCAGCGCAGGAAGGCGACGTCTTTTAAGGACTCACCGGATGACGGAAGTAGGCAACCATGCGGGCAAGCGGATCGCCGAAGCTACTCGCTGAGCTCTTCTGGGCAAGGGCAGCGACGAGTGCCTTTGCAGCAGCGGTGTTCGAAAGCAGACTGCCTTCTTCGACAATCTCTCTTTGAATGGCGTAAACAACGGGCTCCGACTCGAACTCGACACAATGACGGGCGATCTCGTTCAAGACGTTCAGTGCTGATTCCCTCGTGTCCTCAAGGCGCATAACGACGCCTCGGCCTCGCTTGTTAGCGAGCTGGCCCAGAAATGCACGCCATAGTTCTGCCTCTCTATCATCTCCCATCTTAGGGGGACATATGTCCCAAATTATGGCCCTCCGGGCAGACCTGGACACGGACCTTTTAATTTTTGCCAGAGTGATCTAGGATATGCACGGGCTACGGAGAGTACAGGTGGAAAACAATCTCACTCTGCAGTGTGTACTTAGGCGCGGTCTTCAATATGTGTATCAGTGAGGGTTATTACATACAGTTCTCTATGCGTTCTCACAACTCGCTGACGCACGCCTAGCGGCGCGCTCACGCTCGTTGACCATGGAGTTGGACTTTAAATTTGAGGATATTAAGGATTGGGAGAGGTTATGAAATTTTAGTTCAACTTTCGCTCTCGTATTCACACCTGCAGTTCAGACCTACCCCTTTCGAGTCCGCTTTCTGGAACATCTTATTCCATTAACCGTATTAACTGCATTTCGCAAGGCATAACAGTAAGCCTCCCTCCGCTATCCATCCGAACGTGACTCACAGGGTAAGAATCTTTCAGTCAAGGCACCGATCCCGCTGATTCCGAAGCGGGGCAAGCATCAGCAATCAATGAGTTGGGCAGCAGTTTGAGTTGAGTTTGAGCCCGCACTGGAATCCTTCCCATTGACTTGGGACGTGTACTACGGTTCGGAAGTTTGAATGATACATAAAGATCCTATGCCGCCTCGCGCTGTTTCAAAGGAGAGGTTTCTGGACTCTGAGCGAGCGCTCCATGATCCCTGTCAGTGTCACGCTCACTTTGCCCAGGCGATGCTCGACAATCTTATCTTATCTCTGTAAATTTCTTTTTTTCTTTCATGATCGGCACGGAGCCTAGCCCTGCCTAGCCCCAATTCTTTTGTCCTGCAGGCGGAGTTGAAGAAACAGAGCTGAGAATGAAATAATTGATACGCGAACAATTGTTGTTGTGGGGACAAACCTTTCCACTTCATTTCATTTCATTCATTCAGTGTCCAGGAACTTCGTCGTGATGGTTATGACGCGCGCAAGGTTCTGGGTCCCGCAGATCTTTTTGAAGACTCGGAAGATCGCGAGCTCGTTCCTGGTAATGCGACCGGGGTAGATGGGATACATATAGATGATTGCACCCAGTTTCAACTTGTCGTGATGTCTATGAAGCGGCGTCAGACGTGGCAAAGGCCGGGGAGTACGAAGTCCACTAACAGAGATGCAAGCCATACTGTTATCGAGCGAAGGAGCTCGAACGAATGCTCGGGAGTGCCATGTGAGTCCAAACCAGGGGTGTCCACAAGTATCAGACGGCGGCCACCTGCTCTGGTGCCTGCGACCCCACGACTCGGAAGGTCAACCACATAGTGCGTGATTTTCTGCGTGCACGCCGTAGAACCTTCACCGATGTCAGGCATCTGACTGTGGGTGGCGTCCACTCCGCTGAGGACATTCCTGATGAACTACGAAGGATGATAAGCATCACAGACCGGGCCAGGACGGGGAGTGGCGAAGACTGAAGACACACCGTGCTCTTGCCGACTCCGGTAGGCCCCAGGATTCTGAGGGTAGATAGGACCCCCCTATAAGCTAATATAGCCCCGATCATCATGCGACGAAAATTGGTCCAAAATACCACCCACCCCCGAGATATATGTGCCGAATACAGATGAATATGTGACCCTTCCCCGATATATATGTGCCGGATCCAAGTTCGTCGCCAGCGACCTCCGATTTTCATGCGCCGAATGTTGGCCATGCTCGCGACCTCCGCAGGGTGTCAAATGGGTCCATTGCGTGGGTGATTGTACCACTCCGGGAATAATATTAGAATCAACCCTGAAAGCAATTCCAAGAGGTGAAACAGGCCAAAAACAGGCACCCAGCGAGCCTTCAAATTCAATGGGGTGGGACGGGTGGTCAACCCGTCACTCAGAGTCTCACCAACAACCGACAACCCTCATCGCACTCAACAGGTTCAACCAGCTTCGTAATCGCAGGGGGATTATATCTGATTGTATTAGGGTCTTGGAGGCTTTCGTGGCGGGTAAGGTTGTTGGTCCAACGGCTCTGGTGATGGAGGAGGTAGATGAGTCGGATCGGAGCGCGACGACTAAGCCCTGCCTTCCTCAAGCTGCTTTCCCATAGGACACATTGCATTTCTTCTCCCTACACCTCTCTTACTGGCTTGAATCATATTTATTAAGCTCTCAACGCCAAAAAGTATCTCCAGAGCTCCGTTCATACATGCGACGAAAAATACCTGAAAACAGTAGGTCCCGATACTTATGCGCCGGAATTTCCGGATGTAGCCGTGACGAATTTCGCCTTTTTTTGGCTGTTTTGGATCGGAGTTCTCTCAGCATATAGGGGGGTCCTGGGTAGATATCATCTGTTTGCGTAACATCATATCGTCGTAGATAATCCTTACAAAATGGCCGTCACAGGTTCTTCCGGTTCTGATGGACGCAATACAACGTCGTCCGGCCGCTTGAGCGACTCAAGTCTAGTCTTCCTAGCGCCTAATCTTCGCATGGCGTTGTAGCCCACCTCCTGAAGCGGTGGAATGTTCGCAGGGCTTGGGCTTACATATAAGCGCCGAACGATTAGATTAGATCTGGGAGCCGGTAGGGAGTGCCATTTCTCCGCCCTGATTCCTCTTGGCAAGTTGGACAGTGTTGATCCAGTCAAGATCCAGTAGCGTTGCTCTTACGATGAGCAAGTGTACGTATATCATGATTTGACCACCGGGATCATGTAGTGAATACTGACAGATATGGATAGATTTGGCCTAGGCTCAACTAAGCCTCTGCCTCAAAAAGGCGACCCTCGCACGCCTCCCACGGGGAGGTATGTCTTGCGACGATACTCTCGTCACATCGATTCCATCGATAATCGGTTCGGCTGGGGAAGATCCAGAGTCCTGCAGGATGGCGCTGCAGTTTCGGTTCTCAGCACGGTGGCACCTGGTGGCACCCTGCAGGTTGACGCGTGTTTTGGAAGCCGTTCACAATCAAGATGGTCTGTGTCGGGTGACATCTACTCTATTGGTGGATCAAGCCCTGCAGGACAGTTCATTTGCCAGTCGACTCCGCCTGACTGACATGAGGCGGATTGAGCTCGACGCTGGGTCTTACGCTCGCCTTACCTCCAGCCAACCCTCAACACCCTTCCAGTACGACTTATATCCTTGGTAACGACTACTATGCCCCGTCCGAAGCCCTACGACATAATGAGCCAAAAGTGGGTGAAGGAGGACGACGTATACATGCCTCGCAAGGAGTCACGATCAGATGATATTATCATCCCGTTCGTCCTTTCAATTCTCGTATTTCTGTTGTCTCATTTCGTGTACCTCAGGGTTATGGGGCCAACAGGCGTAGGTAAAAGCACGGTTCGTGATATATCTCGCTCGTCGTGATCAGGATAATGCGCTCATGTCGTTGCCAGCTAATCAACAACTGCTTGGACGCACTTGGGTCGGCGGACGGTAGAGCTCCTACCAGCACTGCCTACGCTGCTAGCACGTCGAAGGTGGCTCACTACACCGCAACTCTCCCCGCGGAATACAGCAATCGTCGCCTTGTCCTGGTGGACACCCCAGGATTTGATCACTACTCGTTAGACAACACCGAGATACTTCGGCGTATTTCTGTCTGGCTGGCTTCGTCGTAAGTTTTGCCGTACTTTCCATCATGAACTAGTCACGTTGACGGTGTATCTCAGGTACGGAGATGGTATGAAGGTCTCCGGTGTGGTTTACATCCAGAGCATCTCGCCAGACCGCATGAAGAGCAGCCACGCGTTTGCCTTGGACGTATTCCAGGCCATGTGTGGCATGGAGGTGCTATCAGGTGTTGTGTTTGCGACTACGTGGTGGGGTACGTGCGAGCTGAATGAGGAGGAAGGCCGGGAGAGCGAGCTTCGGGACAATTACTGGAAGGACCTGCTTCCTCCTGCACAGATGATACGTCTGTACAACACGCCCGAGTCGGCCCTTCTGCTCGTGCGAAGGGTTTTGGATCGACCCAACGCCAATCCGATGCGTTTACAGAAGCAGCTCGTCGAGAACCGAGCGACGGTCGCTAAGACGGACGCAGGGAAGGTCCTTCGCCCAGAAATGACCCTCACTGGGGCGTTCGCCAACTTCTTATCAAAGTTTTTGAAATAGATCTCTCTGTAGCGTACTTGTACTACAGCTCTTACTGCTATGTACATTGTTCCCTTGAATTCGAACCTGGACGTAGGTGACTTCACCCTGGAAATGTTCCATTCATAACACTGTGTGTTATAAAGACAGGGTACGCCACATTTTCTAGGTGGAGATGAGGCGGTTGAAAAGAAACTGGCAGAGTATATACATCGCCCGAGGTATGCTACTCAAGCCAATGCCTTCGCCTGGTCTCTCATTCGGGCTTCTATCTGATTCTCACGCTACACGATACACAGAGGTCACCTCCACGACGTGTCGTTCCCATTCATGCGGGCGCCTACCTGAAGGGCTCCTGACGTCAAAATCCTGGGCCAAAAACCCACTGATACACATGCATCCTTCTCTGGCAGCCCAAGGTGGAAGCCTCTGAAGGATGGCTCCAATACAGTCCAATACCCACTCTCAAAAATAACGCGCGCTTCGTTGTTCGGCCCATTAACTATCTCATGCATGGAGGATAATGCCTTGTAGGTTTTCTTCGTCCTGGCACTCTGAAGAGATCTGAGATAGAGTCTGACATGCGAATGTCCCAACAGATGAAACCCACAACAAAGCGGCAGGCGACGAGTCCCTCTGCGCAGGGACTCAAGTGACGAACAAGAGCGCCAGCCAACTTCAACCCAATCGATATGTGGGACACATGTTCATTCTGGTTAGATTTATCTGGCCCCACAGGCAAGCCCCGATGCGTTTGGGAACCGACCTGGATATTCAAGTGTGGAGTATACGATGAATGGGAACTCGGGATACCTGCCAGACGAAAGAAAACGTGCTGCCACTGGCAATAAACAAAGTTCATCACGAAGCTTCTCGAGACTCAGCGCTCACAACCCATATAAAGCCGTGCATCCTCTCGACCATCCCTCAAGTGTCTCCTCCCCCCGTCGTCTCAAAGCCATTTGGCTATAGTCACTCCTTTAAACCCCACTCTTTCACCCCCGAGGGTCAAATCAGAGATGAAGGCCTCCCTTTTCGCTTTCGGCGTCCTCGCCCTTCTCGCACCCTGCGCCTCAGGTCTCAGCTCCGGAATCTTCGCCGGCGATGGAAAGACCATCATCCAGCCTCCTAGTTACGACAAATCGAATCTTCAGAAAGGGGACGCGCCCCCGACGCCTACCCGCGTCGAGCGCATTACCAATGCCGAGCGCCTCCGCCGCCGCCTTCCCCTCCTCCCGCCTGCTGCCAAGCGGTCAAATGCTTGTTCGTCATATTTATTTATTGCCAGGGTTATCGTCGTGCTAATCAACTGTCAGTGGCACCTCGCGCTTCAGCAGACCGTGCTCGTTCGTCTTTCAACTTCCCCTTCGGCGTGTCATCAGACTAATAAACAGTCACTAGTGCTACCCCGCGCTTCATTTGCCCGCCGCGCCCGTTCGTCTTCTCTCTACTCTTTCCTCTACGAAAAAAGATACTAACGACCAACGATCAGCCCTTCCCCGCGCCTCGTGTACAGCGCTTCCCAATTCGATTGGGAGGCTCCGCATCCACCGGTCAGACGACGACTCTTTTCTCGGATACGTCGGTGGGATCTGGGACGAGCAGAACTCCTACACCTACAGCACCATCGCGGACGCACTGCGCGTCCAGCTGTCGCCATCCTCTGGAGACGGACCCCTCGAGATCATAGCCATTGATGGTGGCCCGGACCCTGCGTACCCTTACTTGGGTGCTGTTGGTGGGTCGGCGGGGTACAACTTCAATGCCAAGCAGATGGGGTGAGTTCCGTTCGTTTTGTGACGTTCTGGTATTGATCCGCCGGTCTGCTACGAGATATGCGTACCTTGCAGGAACAGGACATAGTGAGTTGAATATCCGGACAGTCTGAACTGCATCGCTCACCTCCAGAGTAAAGCTCCTGCAAACTCTCCTCCATCCTTCAACGCTGGCCACTCTATCCAAGCACTCGGTTATCAAGGCCCAGCCGAATCCACAGTCTGGTCCCTTGACTGCTTGTCCCTCCAGGTGACGCCCCAGTGGACAAACGCCGACGGCTGTAAGTCCATCCCACCGGTTTCATCGTCGGAAGAGGATGTAAGCTAACAGGTATGACGAGCAGCCCAGCCACCCACCTCGGTGTTTTTCGACGCAGAAGGCGGCTGGTTGGCTCTGGTCGGAGACTTTGGGGAGTTCACCACCACATTCCCGAACGAGGGAGCATTCCTTGTCGTATGTCCTTTTCTATGCTCAGTACAAGATCATCCCTAACATACCTGTACTGCTCCTCAGGACATACGCTTTGAGCCCGAGGTCTCTCTTTAAGCGCTGGTCCACCAGTATGGAGCGCTTTCCGAGCTTGCAATTTAAAGTGTCTGTACGGGCTTTTCTATGTAAAATATTCCCTATCTGAGCATGTATAACCTCTTCTGGAAGCTTTAACTTACATACATACTTTTTCCGAGATACACCTAATATGTTGGCTCTGAAATCCCCTCCGCGGAACTTGCAAGTTCCATGCTGAGATTTAAGCGCCCGGCCCACGAGGGTCCGAGATGTTCAGCCGCTGGACCGTGTGGCAGAATGCTGGCGCTGCCTTGTACCCTGCAGGTGTTGTATCACCTATGTAGTATTCTCGAGGCCTTGTATTCGTGGAATACAAGGACTTGGAAATCAAATATTTTCCATACCATGTTTGGGGACATGTTTTCCTCATATAAATCGATCCGTGCCTCTAGTGAAAGAGAAACAAAGAGCCACAACCACCACAATTTCCACCACCACCACCACCGCTACGAATCCCACCATGTCATCCATCGCCAAGCTTCCCTTAGAAGTCCTCCTGGAGATATTTCGCTTCTACGTAAATCCACGCGCCGGATTGGCTCGTCCTAACGATCCTAGAACCGATCGGGTCAAACGACCCCTCCTTGTGAGCCAAATCTGCCACAAGTAGAGGGAGCTCGCGACTGGGAGTCCCGCGTTGTGGACGGACACACGCTTTGCAACCTATGGGGACGACGGTCTTTCTCCTCTGTTCTTCCAACGGTCCTCACCTTTGAAAGTCGATCTGTCCGTCGACTTTTCCTGGGCTTCCAGATTCAGAACAACGCCGACCAGCCTAGAAGAAGCTAGAACATTTGTGCACCTACTAGAAGAAGCTTTTGAATCGTCGAAACAGTTCGGAGAAGAGCAATGGCTGCCGAACCGCATTCGGTCTCTCTATCTTGTCACGAAAAAAAAATCCGAAGCACAAACGATCCTGAGCTGGTTTCAACCCCACGCGCTCCCAGCACTTGAAGCGTTCTCAGTCCAAATAGTGTACCCCGGAGGTGCTTTCGACATGGGAGGAACCTACCAGCCCCTTCTACGCGAAACATTGACGACCCTCGACACACATCCGGAGAGTCAGATAGCCCACCCCAGCGTCGAAGGATTTCGAAACATCTTCTCCGTGTGTCCTCACCTCGAAACCTTGGTGCTCCACGGTCTCTACCTTGACCCGTACCATCCCACCGACGAAGATCTACACCCGGACGTGATACTAGTCAACGCACCGAATCTACGACGCCTCGCCGTTGCATCTCCGATTTTGCTGGAACCTTACACAGCGGTGACGTACTTTTCAAGTGGATGCGTACCCATATTCCAGGGTCTAATAGCAAACAACCTCGAATACCTCGAAATTGCGGGGAGGGAGTCTTGCTTTGATGCCTGGCGCTACCTCCTCCCATTTATCAAGCGCCGGTCAAAATATCAACTTGACGTCCACCAATCCGAATCGACAACGTCCCAGGCTCGTCCCCTGACACTCGTTCTTAACCTTGGAAATAAGCCCTCCCAATTCTACAACAGCCTTTTCGAAAGCTTACCACGAAACATTCATCTCCACCTCATCCTCTCGGATGCTTATCCTACTTTAAACTTGTCGTTCCTCAGCACCACTGTCCACATCCACTTAGAGGACATCAGGGGATCCATTTTTGAGGATCATTTCGTGGTGAAACGGTGCGGAAAGATGATGTCGTTCCTGGACTGTGACAACGGGATCGAGCCAGGATGGCCTTGGCCGTTCCCCAAGGGTCACAGAGTGCCCTTGTTGGACGCGAACCATATCAACGCCCACGAGGACCTGCGGCTGTACATGTCGGACCTGCGGCTATACATGTCGGAAAACTTGCAATTGGTGGAATTAGATTTCTGGGCCCTCGATGGTAGGCGGCGCCGTATGGACCTTTTTTACGAGTCCGACAATGACTCGCAGCCGGAAACCGTTGCACCCCGTTACACCTGATCCCCAGATTGTCAGCGGCCTTTCCCCATTATTTCTTCCCCCTAGGTGGGGTATTGAAGGGGATATAGGTTTCCGTTCTGAGGGTCCTGCACGAGAGGGTCGGATATAGCAAGGTCGTCGTAGTCACACACTTTCACTATTTATTCAAAATGCTTTGGACGGTGCCATGATACACAACGCACCAAGCAGCTGTCGCGAATATAGACGGTCGCCTAGTGCCCCATCCATCTAGCCAGAGCCTTCGCTCCAGGTCCCCACAAAAGACGATGGATGAACCTATTTCTGAGGACCATCTTTTGCCGAGAAGGTGCGGGAAGATGATATCGATGCTGGACTGTGACAACGGGATCGAGCCAGGAGGCCTTGGCCGTTCCCCGAAGATCACAGAGTAATACCATTGTCGGACACGAAATTTATCAACTATACCGAATACCTGTGGATGTTGGACAACGACGAAGATGACGACGACACCGGTGATGAGGGATCCGTTCAAGGCTGGCCCCTTTCGGCCAAGTTAACACCTATAAACCAGCCAGCGCATGTCGCGTAGGGTGACAGCGATCCGGATCCTACGACATCTAAAAAGTATTAAGTCAGGATCGAACTCGAGGAATTACAACAAGCAGATAGAAAGGAAAGTTCAGAGTCTAATTAATAAACTGACACGTTGTCCAAAGGCAAGCCAAAGGATTCCAGTAATGTTGACTGAATTATACATCATAATAGGATTTCGAAGAACGAAAGGCTAAAGTGAAAGGGAGAAAAGACACTTACACCACCTGTCCAACTACACGCATTGCGCCGCATTCCCGCAACGCATTCACAGGCAAACGGCAGGGATGGAATGAATGTCAAGTTGGGAAGGACATGGGAGGAGGGAGGAGGAGGGGGAAACGAAACGAAGCGCTGGAAAAAAACGCGCCTTATAAAGCATTGATCGGGGTACAAATACGGGCATACATCAAATGTTAGCCGCCCAGCGCACGGACCTCCTGAACAACCGAATCACCACCTCTCAGGTAAACCGGTTGGCAATGAGGCCCAGCATGGTGGGTAGATAAACGGATGGGGTGCGTTTGTCGGGCTTAAAGTTATACACACAACCGTTGACGCTCAGAAGAAGCGCTCTACAGTCACCATGCGATTCGTTGAACCCTTACGAGCCCAGAGAACAGCCTTGTAGTAAGTACATTAACTCGCGTCGAAGACGCATACCACCAACACATACACTCCCTAAATGCTAAGTACCTCCTTATCTCTCCTGAGTACTGAGTGGTGATAGCAAGCTCGTAGGCACCTACCCCAAGACTTCCTTCAGTTATGATTTAGAAGCAGCAACAAAAGAACTGACCATGATCTCAGTGGCGCAATATATATGTACAGATAGTAGTAGAAGCATTACTAGAACTCCGTGCTGGATATGTTTGGAGTAACCAAACATGCGGTCAGACGATACACTTCGAGGTACTGTATTGAGCGATTTATGGCTCAAGCCCAAATGACCTTGAAGGAGTTGTTTAATTACCTGAGTTCCCGCATTGCGAACTTTGTCGCATGTGGAGGTCGATGATCTTCCGACCTTCTCAACTATCCTTTTGCTGATAGTTTATACGTTAAGGGTCTCGCAAAGGCGTACAGAGCTTGGACCTCAGGATTCAGTACGCTGAACATGTGGATTAGATAGTCGCTCCACACGTCTGCGACGTGAGAACACGAACGAATTGCCCGCTCTTTGCCCATACAATGGTAGAAGTCCAAGCCTCGGGGTTCTCCACGGTTCGTCTTCTAGAATAGAAACAGCAGCAACGCAGAACCATCTCAGTCCTTTCGAACTGAGCCAAGATTGGGACGGAGGGGGTCACGAAGCTCGAGAAAGCCACAGATCAAGATGTCGAATCGTGATCTATTGTTGCTTCAGTCATTGAATTGCGGATGGAAGAAGATGAGCGGCGCTCTGGGACAGGGGATTGATCATTGGTCAAGCATTGGCCCATACTCTCCCTAGAGTATGCCTACCAGCCGTTATATTACCTGATCTAGAACGTAGAGGCTTGTGAGGATCACGGACAGGAAGGTTACTTAGGCACTTAGGGTTGCTTGATGTGAATTTCACCGCGATGTTGTTAGAGATCGCATGGACGATTAATTTCCGACGTGCAGGTATAGGAAGTGCCGTAAGGAGCCAGAGGTGATATCGCTGAGAGCCATAGCTCATTCCTACGGAACCTAGACGCAAGACCCTATCCAATTTTATTGTCCCCAGTAGCCGAGATGAATGCCATGATGGAGTCAGACGATGACGAGGGGAAGGCATTGACGGTTGTGCTTATCAGTGGCACCGGCGTCTAGATAATATGTCCTGGATCTGGTATTCGCAGATAACATTTCTGAATGCAAGGCCAGAGCCTTGGGGTACAGTCGCCTGATATAGCCCTTGGTGTGAGAGCGCTAGACCAGGCTGGGGTTGGAATCGCGTAAGACGGCGACTTGTGACTGGTACCAGCCTGAATTACAGTCGCGGACAGCCAGACTCGACAAAAACGGTAAATCACTGATGGGGAAAGATTCAACGAAGGAATTGGTCCAAAATTTTGGGAAGATGGTCAGAATCTCAAAAGAGCTCGAAAAAGGTGTCTCCGAAGTTTTTCCCACGCGTTTTAGCGAACGGCCAATATTTTGGGGGTCTGGAACACAACTATATAGGTACAAAATCACCTCCTCGGCGCCGCAAGAGCCTCGATTTGAATAAGCGCCCGGTTTGAAATGCATCGATGGCCCTTATACTGCCGCACAGCCCACGCAGCCGCCGACCCCTTCAGCCCGTTCTCGTAAGCAGACAGGAATCGCCACGAGCGATTGATAAATCGACGAATGACGTCGGTAGGACACTCGTTAAGATACTTGGTTGCCGCTTGCTTTGCGCTTTCAAAGGTCTTCTTCTCCACGTTCCGATAGCGGTATTTTGCCCAACCCCAGTACTAGACAAAAGTCATTAGCCATGTACAGAGACGATGTATTGTAGTTGACGTACCATCTCAATGGGATTCAATTCACAGTGAAACTTTGGCAGGAAAATGCATAAGTGACCGGCATCAAGAATAACTTGCTCGAGCTCAGAGATTTGGGTTGCAAAGTCGTCCTGTCGGCTGAGTAGACGAGCCATGCAGCACCTCTCATTCTCCAATGGGCAAACCGGATTGCACTTCGCCCTCATGCGCGACACATCAAAACCGCGCTCCTTGAGAACCGTCTCCAAACCTTTTGGAACATCCTTTCCATCTTTCTTCGTAGTCATCGACTGGGGCTTCCCTCGGAATCGTGGGTCTGGGTTATTCATAGGAATTATGGTGTCGTGCCGAGGCTTCTGTGCACCTCCATCGCTCTTGTTCATTTCGAAGGCTTTAAGCGCATCCTCCGCCAGCGCTGCATGTGCGGATGATTGATCAAAGACAAGCAGGGCCTGCTTACCGGGATTTGCTTCTTCAAATACCGGGAGTACGTCGTCCTTGACCTGCTTGATTAGCTGGTTCCTATCCCACCACGGATCGCCGTTGCTTCCCGGGTGAATTATCTTGCGTGCTTCTCGCTTGACCGACCCATCCTCGTTACGGACAACCAGACGCCCCGTGGATTCGAGAATATATTCGGAAACATGGATCAGCCGACCACGACTCTTCGACATGAGGACTTGCTGCCCAGGCTTGACCCTATCAAAAAGTAATTAGGGGGTACGTCCAAAATAAGTTTAAACCGATGAAGCAATGGGCACATACCAAAGTGAGCTAGCGTGCTCGTTTGCATGAAAGCAAGATTCGTCTTGAAAGACCGCGATGAGCTCCTTTTCTCCGGGATTGAGTGTAGGTTCTGTCTTCTGTAAGCTGCCATCCGGGCCCGGTGTGTACTTCGACATTCTCCTCTGATATTCCACCATTTTGGGAATGTAATGTGTGTTCCTATACTTCACAACGTCCTCCCTCTCATGTCCGTCCATGTAAACCCCCTTCTTTCGTGTCGTTTTAACCCACCCGAGCTTGACCAGCCATCGGAGAGCGGTCTTGGTGCAGAGAGGCGACTTCAAAGTAACACCCAGGCCGGGAAGAATCTCTCGATTGAGGCCGTCGCGAAATTTCTGGGGGGTAACCGATCCAATCTTCTGCGCAGTGAGCCAGTCTCGTGCACCATTTCGTACAGACTCGTCTCGGAGCAGGGAACCTCTGCTAGCACGATACCCGCCGCGCTTTTCAGCGGGCAGTTCCTCGTGTATTTGATAGTGCCGTGCAAGAGCTCGAATGCGTCGAGCAAAGTAAACCCCGGATCCGTTCACGTCGTCCTGCCACTGAATAGCGATTTGCCGACTCGCCTCCATTCGTCCAATTTTACGAAGGCGAAGGGTCGCGAAACTTCGGAGGATGATGTACTGATTTACCTGCGCCGCCGTGTACGTCTTAAACTTCTTGTCGAGACACTCGTTTATCTGCTTTCGGAGTACGTCCCATGGGCGTATTTCAACGGGCACAGGGTGGGCATCGTCCTCAAGTTCCTCCTCCCAAGATTCGCATGGCGCGACAGGCTCGAGGAGAGTGCCGTCTGGTGGGTGTAAATTATGCGCAGGTCGATTCCCGGGTGCGTCTTCATCCTCCATGTCCTCCATTTCGACGCTAGGCTGTCTCTTTCGCTTTCCGAGTGTCTCGCTGCTCGGAGGCACCACTGGTGGCATGATCACCTCACCAGAGCTGTCGTAGTCCTCGTCGAAGTACAGAGGAGGTGGAGTGAGTGATTCCTGACGAATCTCCCGGTCAAGAAACTCGAGCTGGATTGGACTTGGTGTCTCCTCGCGTATCGGGACGTCAGGGACTCCACAAGGGCCAGTATAGGCCATAGTAATGTCGATTTCATTGTCCTCAGCTTTTATCGAGGCGTCGCCGCTGCCAGATGGTGTTTCAAAGCTCGGGGAGGCGATGGGTGGAGACCGTGGAGTACTTGCTGCGCTTGACGATGCCTGCCGTCGTTGGGTCGATAAAAACCCATCCAGACTCGATTGGCCTTTCCAGGACTGTGCCAGTCGTCTCCTGGTTCGTTCTGCCTTCCGAGCTATGTCAGGGCCTGTCGCATACAACTTTGGGCGGTCTATATGTTGCATTTAGTGCCTTCTTGCACGTATAAAGTGTCTCTGTACCTTTTCTCTCTCTTTCCCTTCGTCTCTTTGCTTTAAATTGGGCTGCATCGAGGTAATCATCGTCCTCCTCATCCTCCACGTCCCCCAGATATCGACTCGGGAGCCCGCTCTTTGCAGCATCGACTATCTCCCTGTATATTCCTTCCCTCACTAACTTGTCTCCCCTCCATTGCCCATTCTCTTTAGAATCCTCATCATCAAAGTCCTCATCCTCACTTCCATCGTCCTGTGCAACCCACCCTGGCCTCGTGCTGTCATGGTGCGTGTTGGCAATTAAATCTTCGCATTCCGAGTCGATTTCCGGTTCAATTGGCTCGCTTTCTGGCACCTCTGCTTCAGGGATTGGGTTTCCCCGGTGACCTTTGAGATTGGTTAGACACTTTGGATTCACCGGTCGCTTTTTCTTGCCCATGATGAGAGTATGCAGGTAACAGAGGTTTGCCTCGTTCCATTCCCCCTGTTTTGCCCACCTCATGTTTTGTTGCTCTTCGGCTTTTAAGCCTGGCAGCGCCTCCAAGTCCCTGAGCCTCGCGCGCGCGCTTAACACCGTTTGACATCAGCGGACCCTTTCCTAATGCGGTTCTTGCCTATTTTATTCCGGAGGAGCCAACGAACCGATTGTCTCGAAACTTGCTGAACACAATGAGCTACTCAAAAGGAAGCGATTGCGCATTTTTCCATGATTTTAGGACCTTTTTTCACGGAACGGCCAAAATTTTGGACCCCAAATTTAGAAATCCCTCAATATCTCAAGAATTTCTCGACGGATTTCGCCCAAACTTGGTACATATGATAGACTATGTGAGATACGTCGTTTTAGATACTTACCGAAAGCCCTGAGAAAAGTCGCAAAAGTTTGTCGAGTCTGGCTGTCCGCGACTGTAGAGAAGCAAGAGAACGGGGATTAGAGTTTTGTGGGTGGTCCCATGAGTAGCTGCCGTCAGAACCGATTGAGAAATCGTAGAACATACAGAGAAGGCCCGGGCCATGTGACAGACAGGGGCGCGTGGTCAGCTGCCCACCCCGCTCCCAGGACCCAAAGATGGCGGAGGACAAGCTTACCCTGTCCCACCTCCTTCGACCTGGACCACCATCTCCCCATAGACTTGTTTTCTCTGCTAGTCTCTCTTTATCTCAATTAGACTGTACAACATCCAAGACGACCTTCAGACGAGAGACCCGATACCTAGATCCGAACCCTTGACCACTGCATCCAAAACTTGACCACCACGTCGCCTTCCTATCCTTTAATCGGTGCGCCAAGATTCTCTGACGCCCTGAACGCCTGAAACTCACGGAGACGAACCAGAAGACTGACAAGAACCAGAATTGTAGACTCTATACACAACAAAATCGCGCTACCCAGCCGTTAGGATCATCGCCAGGTCCAACGCCCCACTTACGCAGCACCAGAACGCTTCCCCGATGTCCGCACTCGACCAAGACTACGAAGAAGTCTACACGCAGTTCAATACCGCGTACTCGGGGCGACTGGCTGCTCAAAGCCTGTACGACGAAGACGATCGAAACAACCGATTCCAGCCCTCCTCCGTCACCGACACCACCGGCCGAACGTCCTTACGCGACCGAGCCGCGAGCCAGCCGCCTCGTAGCTCTGAGCAGGGATATCTCTCCTCCCCTGGATCACAACATTTCGTCCCATCTAGCCTTGGCGGCACTGGAAGTCCATGGTCTGGCTCTCGCCTCGTGAGTTCCAATGGCCGTGGCCAGCCCATGCCCATCCGGAGTTCTTCCCTCACTTCTCAGAACCAGAACCAATTTGGATCTGTCATGCGGGAGCGCGCCTTCCCATCCACACTCGAAGACGACGAGCCTGAAGACTATGACGAAGTCTACGACGAACACTTTGTCCCGCCGTCCCTCTCTCGCGGCCGATCCTACGGCCAGGAATTCAGCCGCAGCCGCTCGCAATCGCTCGCCAATACCCGCCCTGGACCCGTTGGCAGCCCATATCTCGGAGGATCGGCGATGCAGAGCTTTAACGAGTCATATCTCTCCAGCAACAACGTCCAATCGAACCCACTCAACATCTCATCAGGGGGTCGGGGTTACGACAACCTCCAACCATCAGGCACCAGCCGGTATGGCTCACTTGGGACGTTGGCGCGATCGCCCTCCAACAACTTCTCCTCCTCTCCCTCTCCTGGAGGCGTCCTCTCTGGAAATGGGTATTCTAGGCTAGGCCCCACCGCCGACGGTTCGAACATGAGTCCGTTCCGGAGGGACGTCGGGCAGATCCTGCTCGACGATGGCCCGTTCCGCGAGCTCTGGCAAGGTATGAACCCCCCGCGTGACGAAAGCGGCGGCGGTGGCGGGAGCGGTACCACTAGCAGACGTCACAGTGTCAGCGTCGTTCAACCTCGACGTGGGCTTGTCCAAGGCTTCAACGCCCCCGATAACGACACCGGGAACGACTCGCCCTCCCTCACGAAGTACAGCACGTCCGCCTTCCCCCGCCGTGGTCTCGTCTTGTCGGACGACGACTTGGCTGACGACCTCGGAATGCTCAACCTCGGACCGGGCGATGCTACGCCCCTGGGGTCGAACTCCCAACACCCTCCAAGCCAGCCGGCGTCGCTGCCTATATACGCTCCCTTGTCTCGTAGCCCACCATCAAAGGAACTGTTCCAGCCCATGGTGAACATCCCGGCGAACAGCTACAGCGTGTCACGCGCCATCGGTACCCCAAGCGATAATGGGAACGACAGCCCTGTAACCCGCACGAGCGGCTACTTCGAGAACGACCAATACTACGCTCCCGTCAGCAAATCGGCGCAGCGAACGCAGCAGCAGCACGAGTTGACGGCGCGCTACGTCCCCGGGCACGGTATCCAGTACATCAACGCCAACGGCCAAATCGCTGGCAATGGGAACCCTCCGGGTCTTACCCTCAACCCACAGTACAACCGAGCGAGGGCTCCTTCGTATTCGAGCCAGTCGGGCGGTCTCACATCGCCGATCTCGCCTAGTGGAACCCGCTTGATCAACCCCCAGCAGCAGCCGTACTACCCTCAGCAGATGCAGCGCCGTGCCTCGGACGCCTCGCAGCCCGGCCCAGGAGGACCGCAGCCGAACCTCAATGAACTTGGCAAAGGCGTCCCGCTCTCCGCGGTGCCGCCCTCCTGCCCGCTCTACATCGTGGAGTTCAAAGCTGGGCGCACGGACCTGTTCTATCTGACGGACTTGTCGCATGATATCAAGGTTGGGGATGTTGTGATTGTGGAGGCGGATCGAGGGAAGGATTTGGGCAAGGTTGTGAACGATACGATTACGTTGGGGGAGGTGGAGGCATTCCAGAAGCAGCAGGCGGAGAGGGCTGCGGCTGCGGCGGGGATGGGTGGAGGGGGAGGGCAGGGGGACACGCCTACGAGCCCTGGAGGTGCGGGTGGGGCGAAGAAGGAGATTAACCCGAAGATGATCTATGGGAAGGCGTCGCCACACGATACTCAGTGCGTACAACACTTTTCCTTTTTCTTTCACTTTGCGTTTGTGATTCTGAGGCTGATTAATGTGCCGTGTAGGTTGCTCGCTACGAAGTTGGGAGACGAGCAGAAGGCGCTGCAGCTTTGTCAGAGTAAGGTGCGGGCGAAGAAGTTGCCGATGGAGGTTATCGATGCGGAGTACCAGTGGGATCGGCGAAAGCTTACATTCTACTTCGTCGCGGAGAAGAGAATTGACTTTAGGGAGCTTGTTAGGGAGTTGTTCAGGTACGTTTCATTCACTCGGCCTCTTACGAATGGCAAGAATCTAAAGGGCTGTCGTATTCTAGGCTCTATAAGACTCGAATCTGGATGGCGTCGCTCCAAGGCCCGAATGGGTATGAACAGTAGGCGCATTCGCCACTCTGGACTCTGTCACCATCGTTCTTCTTCCCCCCTCTTTTTCCACCTTTCTCATTTGGGTGTGCGTGTGAAAGCGCTTGTAATACTTAATGGATTTCCCTTCGTACTTCGTACTTCCCTTTCTCTGTTTCCATCCCTTCTCATTTCTCCTTGATAATATACCTCCCACCGGACTTAGATATGCAAACCATCTCCTCTTATCATCCTTCTCATCTTTTCCTTTCGTTTCCTATGTCTAACGTCTGCCATACCGCGACCCCTCCCCTCTTTTCCATTCTCAGCACAACCAGTCTTGCGTTTCGTTTACCTCCCTTGCCCTCGCGCCTCGCGCCTCGCTGCCCATTCATTCCCTATGATCACTACTATTACTTACTACCCCGCGCTCGTGTGCATTTGTATGTGTGTACTGCATCTGTTTCATGTCTGCCTTGATACCAAACCTCTTCTCTGGCGATTCCTTCCTCCCCCCTCTCGTGTCAGTACTATGATTATCTTGTTTCGCCGTTGAGATGGTGTTGTTCTTTTAATGATCTTTCTTTCGATTTAACTCTGTATTAGTAGTTTTTTGGTGGATAGGTTCTCTGACTGTTTTTTTATTTGCTCTGAGATCTGAAGTGTGTCTGAATCTGTGACGACCGGTGCAGCGGGCGAGCCTCCGACTTCGCGTTAAATATCCAAGGTGCATAAAATCATATACCGAGAAAAGAAGATCATTGAATCAAGCTGCATATGTGCATAGTCATAATCGACAAATTTGAACATGGTTTCCTGCGGCACCACGTACGACGAGACAACCCAAAGACAACCCTGCCTCAAAACACTTCGTCTTCATACATTTGCCAATACTCCGGATATTTCAGCTTGAGAGTCAGTCCACGCATATCCACGCCCTTCTCTCGAAGTTCCTCCAAGATATTAACCTTGGGCTCGGAGGAGTATTCAACGTCTACTTGGGTGATCTGGGTGAGCCCTGGGGCCAATTCAGAGTTGCGTGGGTTCGGAGACACTTTGTTGCGGCGTCGAGAAACGATGAAGTCAACAAGCGCATGCTCTGCAGCACCAGTGCGGTTGCGAAGCAGGGTATAGAGGCTCCGAAGCTTAGGGCACCAACGCCCTGCATTGGACTCGGAGTTGTCTTGCTCGGACTCGGCACTAGCGCCGTGTTCGAGCACCAGCGCTTCTAAGGTCGATGAGTCTCGTCCTTCCGGTGTTACGCCCGGCTCGTGGACGATGGAAGGCCCCGTCGGCAACTGCAACGTCAGGCTGGGGAATAAAAATCCTAGGTTGGGACCGGAGTCAGGCTTGGACTTCCAGAGTGGTATGAGGGTGAAGTGGAGGAGTTCTGGGAGGCGACCAAGGAAAAATTTCGGATGGAAGGATGGCTGGTCGAATATGTCGTGTCTTAAAACGAGGTTCAGGGATGTGAGCTGCGATCCGAATTGGAGAATCATTTCGACCACTCTGCTGCCTCGATCATCGTGGACCTGACTGTCTGGGTCCGTCTTCAGCGCTGCGTACTCCATTTCCAGGGATTTGAGGGATGGGAAGTTGAGCAGCGTTGCGAATCCAAGGGGAGGCGGATCGTCATGTAAACTCAAAGATTCCAGGCGGGAATGGTGTATCGCATTGCTCGGGGTAGTGAGAGGATGGTCTTGCGGGTTGATCAGGCGGTACTTGCAGCGACGGAGCTCTGGTAGCGACTTGAGCAATAGGATGAGCTGATCTAAGGAAGTGGGAGCAGCGCCATTAGAAAAATCGATCGCTCCTATGCCCAATGGCCAGCTCCTTAAAACGTCCAAAGAGCGAAGATCTCCCCAGTCGGACCCCGAAATGGACAGGGAGTGCAACGATGGGGTACTGAAGGCACCGCCTTTCAGGAGGCGCCGCTGCCCTGGTATATCAAAGTCAATGGCTGCCCTATCCATTCCGTAAGGGACCTTCAAATTGACGTCAATTCTTTGGAGACTAGGGAGCTCCTGGGGAGGGATGTGTAGGAGGCGCAAAATTGGAAGATTGAACGGATATAGTTCCAAGTCGAATTGGAGGACCTTCAACCGGGAGGAGTAGGGTAGAATGAGGTCGTACAAATCGACGTAGTACTTCCCGAAGAACTGTATGACGCCCTTCGCGACGGGGTTCACGCCCATTGGAAAGCCACTGCCTCTATCATCGAAGTGGACATCCAGGGGGCATTGCGCGGAGCGCGACAGCCAGAGCGCGACAAGTTCTTTGCGAATTTTTGTCGCTACGTTCCATTTCCGCAAGTCATCCTCCGAAACCCGATAAAGGTGGCCGAGCCGAGGACACTCGACGTGTATATTGGACCATAGGATAGGCGCTCCTAAAGCGATCCGACGCCAATTGCTGCTCACTTGACTGGCAACAAAGGCAGGATGTTTCACCGAAACGCATATGTCCCACGTCGCAAGGGGCTCAAAGACCAATGGGAGCAGGAACTTGAGAAGAACTTCATCTGGAATATGGAGGGTATGATCGTACTGAGGTTTACTCAATAGATCGGTCGCTTCTCTGGGCTCGGGGGCTGACTCGTGGTAAAGGTGGGCCTCATACGAAGGGGAGGAGCTCATGATGGTACGATCTTGAGAATGTTTAAGCTAATTTCCGGACAAGAATATTATATACCGGGGCTTATCTATCCATCAGCCCACGCTCAGAAGACCAGGTGACCAGTTGTTGTACAGACTTCGGTGAGCATCGGGTTCAAGGTGGCTTCAAGTTGCCTCGAATAGGAAAAAGGTTAATTTGAGAAGCACGAGGGTGAGCACTTACTGATCCCAAAATTTGCGTGTTCTCTCCAAGCACTCCAGAGTCCTTGAGTAACTTAGTTTTGCCGCTAATGCCGCTAATTGCTGGAATGCATGGGTGGTCCTTCGGTTACATTTAGGCGCCCGTGCCTGCCATCTCGCGTTGGCGAATCAGCTTGCTTTCGTCCATGCGTGAGTGGTGCTCAAAATTTAATTCGCCTTAGGACAATGGAAGAAGGCTAGAATATAGTATATAGTCAAGCCTATAGCTCAATGCCCTATAGAAGATTGGGCACATCAGTTTCTGCGTAAGCGCCCGCGGCGGAAGCAAGCTACCAGGTCACTTTATAGCACAGCGCCGAAAGTCCACCTCAGTGCCAGAAAATGCTATTTAGAGCAATTTGAAGGTTCAAGACTGGGCTTGGAGAGGAGTCGTCAGGATTGAAAAAGAGTAGAGGACTCATCCGGTCAAAGGCAAAGTGAAGAGAGCTCAGGCACGTAGGACGCAAGATATTTTCAAGTCCTAAAAGGGACGCTAGAACGTGTAGGTCTTAAAGCCGAAGTTTAAGTGGATTGTGGAAAGGCTGATCAAGAAATAGAGTAGAAGCATGGGTCAGGATACAACTATTTTCTGTGACCATCTAACATTCTCGGAAATCCGCCGCAAAATTCCAGAGGTTACCCCGCCCAAGTTTGAATGGCATTGCTCGAAAACCAGACAATCCAACTTTTTGCCACCCTGCGTCCCAAGAATAGCACCCCCGAGGGCAAGAGCGTAGACGATATCCCATCTTGCAGCGCATCCACGAAACTCGATCTCAATGTTGCGGAGTGCAGCGAAGCCGCCGGCAGGTCGAGTCCGAGTTGAGCCTGGATTTTGAGGATTGCTTGCGGCATTAGATGATAGGGCGCTCCCCCGTAAGGCACTGAGGAATCCGTCATCGTTTTCTCTAACATAAAGCGTCACTGTCTCGAGGGTAGGGATACATCCCAGGACTTGCCAGACGGCGGCAGTTGGATAGTGATGAATTCTGATGCTACGGAGGGCGGAGAAGAGCCAGTCATTCGCATTGCTGTGCGGGAATGGACAGAATAACGACACTTGAGCTTGAGCTGGCGCCGGCGTGATGCTAATTTGGACGTCCAGCTGGGGCCTAGGATCACCTTGCGCTTGGCTGGATTGAATCAGGAGAGGGGGGATGGCGGAATGGTGGCCGTTCGGTTGGTAGACAGCATAAACGATGACCATCCTGGGGGGAGAGACTGCTGAACAGGCGAGGTTCAGTGCGGATGCAACTTTCCGTGGAGCATCCGGAGGGTGGTTGCTGCAGGAAAGGTCGAGCACCTGGATCGTGGGGGGAATGTGCAACGCCGAGAGCAGGATGCAAAGGGGAAGACTGCTGTTGGATTTGATTCGAAGGGTACAAAGTCGGGGCAAGTAGATGGAAGAATGGTAGTGAAGGTCTTCGACCAGCCGCTCCCCGTTCACCGATGTTGATCCAAAATGGATGTGAAGGAATTCAAGCTGAGGAGAGATTTTGAGGAAAGCGAGGAGGTCGCGCATGCTTTCCATCGTTGCGAGAAGCCCGGGTTGGATGGATAGGTGGGTGACACTCGGGCACCTGATCCAGGGAAATGGGTTATTGACCCAACCGTTGAGTTCGACCCTTCGAAGTCTTGTAAACGTCTGAAATGTTATCATGTACCAAAATTCTTTTTCCAGGACGAGCGTCTGGTGGAGGGTCAAGTGGAACGTCTCCACCTCCTTGCATACATGTCGGATGTGGCTTAAGTTAAAGACCATTAAAAAATCTAGCGGCAGTGCGTGGAGGTATATCGCCTTCACCTGCCTAGACCTCAATCGCTCCCCGAAGATATGAGAAGCAGCGGAGCGCTGAATGGGGCCTGGCGCTTCAATGTAGAGTGGCTGGTTCTGCGAGTTCCTCAGGGCCATATCGATGGACTGATGGCTGGTGTTCTCCCGCAAGTATATCTCCGCCCACAAGTCGGGGAAGTTGAGCGAGGTCTCCCTCCAACGTTGTGAGACGTGCGTAATTGCAAGCCTTGTTCGTTCGGGGAACACGTTCGGGAGCCGATGGCCGCTTGCGTCCATGAACTGCAAGCTGAGGTAGAAGATTTTGAATAGGAGTTCTGGAGGAACCTTTGAGACCGGGGAGAGCGCATTGCGCTGCCGTTCGAGGGTGTTAAGCGACAAGGACAAACGGTTGAGCTCTTCTTTCAGTTGATCGATTTCCGCGGTCACTTGCCCGATTTCCGCGGTTACATCGACTTCTTGCTGGGTTTTGACCGGCAATGTCATGATCCCACGCCTGGGAGAGGTATAGGCGAGAGAGAAAAGCTCTGTGCTTGAGTAAAGGTTACTGGAAGAGAACAGCAGCTGGTGCCAGTGAGGGTAAGAGTCAGAATTGTATCGCAATGCTGCTGGCAAGTGCTGGCACTTTCACAGACTTTGATGCGTCGGCGTTCAGAAAATTGGCCGAGGGGAAGACACCACCAGGACCCCCCTATATGCTGAGAGAACTCCGATCCAAAACAGCCAAAAAAAGGCGAAATTCGTCACGGCTACATCCGGAAATTCCGGCGCATAAGTATCGGGACCTACTGTTTTCAGGTATTTTTCGTCGCATGTATGAACGGAGCTCTGGAGATACTTTTTGGCGTTGAGAGCTTAATAAATATGATTCAAGCCAGTAAGAGAGGTGTAGGGAGAAGAAATGCAATGTGTCCTATGGGAAAGCAGCTTGAGGAAGGCAGGGCTTAGTCGTCGCGCTCCGATCCGACTCATCTACCTCCTCCATCACCAGAGCCGTTGGACCAACAACCTTACCCGCCACGAAAGCCTCCAAGACCCTAATACAATCAGATATAATCCCCCTGCGATTACGAAGCTGGTTGAACCTGTTGAGTGCGATGAGGGTTGTCGGTTGTTGGTGAGACTCTGAGTGACGGGTTGACCACCCGTCCCACCCCATTGAATTTGAAGGCTCGCTGGGTGCCTGTTTTTGGCCTGTTTCACCTCTTGGAATTGCTTTCAGGGTTGATTCTAATATTATTCCCGGAGTGGTACAATCACCCACGCAATGGACCCATTTGACACCCTGCGGAGGTCGCGAGCATGGCCAACATTCGGCGCATGAAAACCTGTGGGCAGATGGCCGATACTTCGCACGGCAGTTGTTCCGAGGCATTTTGCCTCCCTTTGCTGGAGACGGTATGCAAGGTAGACAGCTAACGCGGTGTATTTTCAAACTCTCCCGACCCATACCCATCCGGTACTCTCCCTCCCACTTGGCCTCCATGCTCAGTGATGATACCTGGGACTATATTTGGCTTTGCGCAAACTGGGAATGATCACGCAGGCTTGTACAAGGTTCAGCAACTCAAATGCGGTCTATACTTAAGCAATGTATATTTCTCAAGGCTTCTTTCTGTGACTTTTACAGTATTTATTAGACAACGGTATCACCTAACAATCTACTTTGCAGGGATGGGCGCTTATTCAAGCGCGCGCGATGAGATTTGTTCGGTGTTGGCTGAGAATGGGCTTGCCAACACGGGCTTCGCACTGCCTCTCATCGTCCCCCCAACTTACCCCAGAGGGTAGTAGACACTGAGCCGAGTGGCGTTCTCACAGAGGTCGCAATGGGGACGGACGTCTAGTACCTGTATGGGACGCCAAAGCGACGGGTAAGGAGCTGGTGTGACCGCGTCTGTCTCCCGTTCCCAAACTGCTGTTGAGGCCCCTTTCGTCCTGAACCGAGCGAGTCGCGCCACCACATCCAAGGTCGGTGCACTCGACATGGGTATATCACAGCAGATTGAATGATCTTACAATAGCAACGTGGTCAGTAAGTAGTCACACATCACAACACCGTGCAGACATGCTCACCTTTCATTCCAGCTATCGGCGCAGCGCATACACCGAGCCTCCAAAATCACCGTCGAAGTCAGCTTACCTCGATGCGACGCGCACTGTATCTGATCGAGGACACCCCGACACGAGCTTGACGACGGCAGAGGTGGACGGCGACTGAAAGCACGGTCTCGGGCGGTGAGCACGCATCCTGGGGTGCACCGCAATGCGAGGGGAAACTGGATCGCGGAGAGGTGAGTAAATCGATGAAAGCATAGTTGAAGAATACTGACCTTGACCCTTCATCCCCTACGAATTCTGTCTCCACTCCAACCTCGCTTTGAGGAAATGGTAAGTCAGTTTGTATTGGCTATAGCGTAGCGGTAAGTCTAACACACCTTGGAGCGAAGATGCTCACGCGCGCTCTGCCGTCCAAGATTGGCCTGCCTGCGATACGCGGTGGGTGCGCGATGGTGTGTGTCCGTTCTGCGCGCGTCGTTCCCATCTCGACTTCAGCATCAGTGAGTGCACGTTGACGGAGTCGAGATTAAAGTACTCACCGAGCCTGTTAATCCAGCCCATCCCTACCCGCCATCGCAACGCAGCTCCAAATGGCTCTGGGCTTACGCCGCTCTGCCAGCTGTCCTTGATGGTGCGAACGCCGGGATGCGTTCGGTCGCTCTGGCGGGTTCTTGAGGTCCGGATGCCTGGGTCGTCGCGAGCCTGTCACCACCAATGTGGGCAGAGTTGCCGCAAGTCGCTCCTCACGCGAGGGCCGGCCAATCATCTGAAGCCTCTTCCGCCGCCAATGGACATATACAAAATCCCGGTCATTATTGTAAATGTTTTCCAATGGGCGGTTGGATTGAACGTGAAAAGGGAACGACGATGAGGAGATGGGCGGTGTGCGACGAGGGGACGACTTGCCCGACGCCCGCCGTGCATGACGATGGCGGCCAATGAGGATTGTGATGGCATATGGGCAGCGTAAGGGAGGTGGTCGAGAGGAGGTAGGGGAAGCACCCGGCGCGTTTGACTATAAGTAGAACAGAGGGTGCTGCGGTGAGTCTCTTGTTTGCTAGCCTGCATCGGAACTTACCGTTCACTGAGGATCCGGTTGTCGCACATCGCGACAGGCGAAGGTGCCTGTCGGCTGAGTTATAGTAACTTGCAAGCAGTGGACCCCGGTTCCATGCCAACGTCGTCGTTGCCGTCTGAGCGAATCCGAACTCGCTCAATGCATCGCGTCCTCCAATTTACTCCCCATGCACGACGTCGATCTCCAATTCTCAGTCACGACGTCTCCCACCTGGCTTATCGGATTTGGTGTTGCTCGTCGTGGGCGGGCGTAGGCGGCATCGTGAAGGTATAGGTCGATGACCGAGGGCGAGGAGAATGGGGTGACAGGTAAGAAAAGGACGAAAGAAGAACAAATCCGTAAGTCAATGTCAAGTTCGAAAGCCAATCCGAACGCACCTTCCACAAGCCCTGCACCCCCGGTATCATTGCCAATAACCTCCGTTCCGACCTCCAAACTAATCCCAGTAACTTCGTTAGCGAGCGTCTTGAGCGAGAAGCGTGCAACCACAGGCAACCACCCACCAACAAAAACAAATGCGAGGGTGGACTGCAAGCGACGACCTCGCGTTCAGGGACGGCGGACGGTGGCCCATGTTCAGGCAGCGCCGGCGCCTGCGCTTGGAGGTCCTCCATGTTGGGTATCATGAGGGGCGATAGTAACGAGGTGAGTACGCAGAAATAGAATGGTTTCCCATGACGCGGCACGGAACTGGCGGCAGGACGCGGCATGCGGATGTAGCCGGCTTGGCACTGATGGATTGATGCACAGGGAGAGCTCACGGCTTGGCACTCGAAATACCACTGCGAGAGTACCCGAGTCAAATGCCTCGGAATCGGAGGTCGCTGGCGACGAACTTGGATCCGGCACATATATATCGGGGAAGGGTCACATATTCATCTGTATTCGGCACATATATCTCGGGGGTGGGTGGTATTTTGGACCAATTTTCGTCGCATGATGATCGGGGCTATATTAGCTTATAGGGGGGTCCTACACCACCTCCCTTCCATTTGGCCATAAGCCATAGAAGCCAGACAACCAGCATACTGGAGAACGGTGAGCATTTAAAAGCAGACGCACACGGGAGCCTATATCATGAAAGAAGAGTGTGACACAAAACAGATACTCAAAGACATATAATTCGATGAGATAGTAGAAAGCGAGATAGACTATTGACCCAACGAAGAAACCTATCTGAGAAACCAGCCGGTTGTCTGACAGATCTTGCGCATAAATGCGCGACTCTCTGTGTCTATACTCGAGAGGCAATCCACGAAAAATAGCTGATCCAACCTCGCATCCCGTCGCGTTCGAAGAGCAGATACAAGCGCCCGGGCGTACCCCACGTCCCATCCTATACCAGTACCACGGAACTTGGCCACAATCATGCAGAGCGCAGAAAACTCCCTAGCAAGTGGCCCCACCGTCGTTTCTGTGCCAGCAGAACTTGCACCATCATGCGATGCCCCATTCAAGTTGCCTTGCAGGGCCTGGATAAAACCATCGTCGTGCTGCCTAACCCAGAAAGACAGTTCCGTGAGCGTCGGTATACGTGCAAGGACGTGCCAAAAGTCCAAAGTTGGGTAATGTTCGATTACGAGCTTCGAAAGGGCGGAGAGTAGCCAGTCGCTCGGACTGGAGAACGGGAATGGAAACGACACTCGGTCGAGAGCTGGGGATGTGATGCCAACCTGGACAAACAACTTGTTCTTGTCATCACTACTGGCTTTGACAACGATACTATCCCTGCGTCCAGAGGAGTGCCGATTGGACGTGGATGGGTCGAGGATATGGAACAATTGAGGTGGAGAGACTCTTTTGCAAGCGATACGCAGCGCAGATGCGATTTGTCGCGGAGCGTGTTCGAAAGTGCAGGCAATGGCGAGAACCTTTATATTGGCGGGGATGCACAGCGCAGAAAGGAGGGTGCAAAGGGGGAGGCTTTCCTTGGAGGTGATTCGGAGCGTTGAAAGGCGAGGCAGACTGATGGAAGCGTTGTGACAAGCGTTTTCGACCAGGCGTCCTCCGCGGGCCCCTGGTGATACGATTCCAAACTCGATGTGGAGGTACTCGAGCTGAGAGGCAACTCTGAGGAAAGCGAGGAGGTCGTCCATGGTTTCCTTTGTTGGCAGAAGACCAGGTTGAATAGACAGGTGGGTGATGAAGGTGGACTTGATACAAGGGAACGGAAGATCGTGCCAGTCTCCTAGCTCGACGCAACGAAGTTTCGTAAATGTGGCAAGCATGAAGCCTCCCCAGTTTCGCCGGGGCGTCGGGCGAACAGTAGTGATCACCACGGGTTTCCCGCGGCTCCCGTGGCAGTGACCCGGACCCGGACCCGGGCATGACCCGTACCCGCGGTGCGCGGGTTTTCCCGTCAAAACGAGCCCAAAATCGGCCAAATCGGCCAGTTTTTGGGCAAGATATGAGCCTTTTACAAAAAGGCTCATATCTCGCCCAGTTTCTGCCCGATTGGGCCGTTCTTGGGCTCGTTTTGAAGCGGACGGGTCTGGGAATGATGACCCGGACCCGGCCCGCACCCGCGACCCGGCCTGCGGGTCACGGGTTTCCAAAACCCGTGGTGAACACTAGCGAACAGTATCGCCGTCGAGCTGGAGCGTTTCCAAGTCCCCACACCGGTGTTGCAAGACACTCCAAAAGGCCAGGTCCTCCTCCCCCGGGTATCCTCTAACATATATCCCCTTCACTCTCCTGGAGTACGATCCCTCCTGGAGGACGTGTAGTATACCCTGCCTGTTATGCCTGAGCGCCAAAGCCTCAACGTACAGAAGCTGCTCCTTCGAGTTCGTCAATGCCAGATTGATGAATTCCACCTTGGTCTTCGCCCGTATATATATCTCAGCCCATAGGTCTGGGAAATTAAGAGCGGTTTCTCTCCAATGATGCGAGACATGGGCAATCGCGAGCCTTGTCCGTTCAGGGAATGTGTTTGGCTTTCGGCGTCCATTCGCGTCCATGAATTGCAAGCTGAGGTAAAAGATTTTGGAAAGGAGTTCCACTGGCAGCTTCGAGACTGGTGATGGAGCGGCATCGAAGTTTAGTTTGACCTCAGGGATTTCGCCCAAGGAAAGAAGAGCTATGAGGGCGTCGGCGTCCTTTAAATTCGCAATCTTCGCAGTGATAGCTGCCTGGGATCCAGCAGCCGACGTCATGGACGCAGCGAGGGAGCAGGCAAGAGGGACAAGTCGAGGAAGGAAGGACGGCTCTCGAGGTTGGACCCGTGGGTCGACGAATAATGAACGGCGGAACGCTTGTACTTGTATTCTTTTGATTCGGGATGCCAGCAGAAAGATGCTGCGGAATCTCAAAGCAGCTGCACCCAGGCTAGTTCAGGCAAGCCGCAGTCAAGAGTCTACGATCATCCCGATTCCCGAACCTGATATTCGAAGAATGGCATGATCGACGCTGATTCGCGCTACCTGTCTTAGGGTTAGATGCAATGGCCCAGCGCAAGAGGTCCGCCACCAGCCGCAAGCCTTTCAAGCTGAAGTATACATTGTATACATATCTGGCAGGGTCAAGTCAGAGAAAAAAATCCCCAGTTGTTATAGCTGTCAGGGGAACCCAACAGCCGAGTAAAGTAAACTCGCCTTGACAGGCGAATCGACTTCGTAAGAGTGAACCCAAAGTGAACCCGCAGTCTAAGTCCCCGCCTGACGTCCCGGTGATAGGGCCAGTCATTTCGCTCTAGATATGATGTCGATGATTCACGAGAGCTGAAGGAAGTGGGCGTAAGTGTGGTAGATGGACTGCGCTGGAGGTCCTGAGGACCGTCGCCTGCGAAATCCCTAATTTGGTACTGTTATGTTCCCGCGCCATCGCCCACGGCGTCTGCCATGTGCACCTCTCGTTAATTAGGGTCCTCCCTAACCACCCGTCCGCCATCTACCTTACCTCAAGCACGCGTAGCAAAGCAATAAATCAGAAGTAACAAAATGGATCTAGGATCAAACTTTAGCGCGAAATTGGAGCCCTTCCTCCTCATGGCGAAGTCTGTCAAGGGCGCTGCCGCAGCGAAGCTCATTCAGGACGCTACATCTGCACCCGGTGTACTCGTTTTCAGTGAATTGCTGGAACTACCCAATATACAAGAAGTGAGTCCCATACCCAAGACCCGAAATCTCCTCGACTTTTATTAACTAGGAGAAGGAGGAAGACAGATGAGATGCTGATTGATTCTATGTAGTTGGGCAAGAGCGAGCAACACTCCAAGTTCCTCAGCCTCCTGCAGCTGTTTGCCTACAAGACGTACCAGGACTACGTTCGTACGTCTTAACGGGTCCCTAGAACATTGAGGTGCTGAACTAATCGACCTTACTTGCCATGCGGCCAACTAGAACACAAAGACGCGTTACCTCCCTTGAATAATGCGCAGATCACTAAGCTCAAGTACCTCTCCATCGTTTCATTGGCATCCGAGCGCAGGGTATGTGACACTGTACCACGTCTCCTACCATACTTGCTAATCCATTTCGTCGACTCGTCAACCAGATCCTCCCATACCCACTCCTCCTAGCATCACTCGACATGCCCAACGTCCGCGAACTCGAAGATCTCATCATCGACGCCATCTACCAAGATATCATCCGCGGCAAGCTCGACCAGAAGGAGGAGCAGCTCGAGGTGGAGTATACGATGGGGAGGGACGTCGAGCCGGGCAAGGTTGATGAACTCCTGGAAGCCTTGAGGAGCTGGTGAGTGGCGCGAGTCTCCTTTCTTCCCCTTCGTATCGCCTTCCATATATGCACTTGAGTAGGTTTGAAGATTCGGCTTGAGACTGGGCTGCTACCCTAGTATCGCCTTTTGGCTCCAGCCGTCTGCCCTTCGCATGCAAAACAGTCGATACTTCCACCCATCCCTTCGATTCGATCTCAGACCACGCAATCCCATTCTGACCCTTCTTCTTGATATAGGGCTTCAACAACAGCAGAAGTCCTCACAACCCTCGACGCCAAGATAACCGCCATCGCCAACGAAGCCGCCACCACCAAGACCCTGCAGGGCGAGTACGACCGCGCCCTCCAACAAACACTCAAAGAGGTGCACGACAGGCAGAACAACAAAGGCGCCGGGTCCTCGTCCGGCGGCAACTACACCTCCGTGGGCTCGTCGTCCTTCGTCGGGAGCCTTGCGGGGGGAGTGGAGCGGGCGTTGGGAGGGTCGCATAGGAGGGAGAGGGCGGAGAGGGAGCGTGATAGCGAGATGGGGATGGATGTGGATGAGCCTGGTGAGGGGAGGGGTGGGGGGAAGAGTCGCAAGTACGTGTTTTTGTTGGATTTGGGGATTGTGAGGATGGTGCTGATTATATTCCTTCTTTTGGTTTTGGAAGTAGGGTCTCGCAGGATTCTGTGAGTAAGCCCTTGAGGAAGAAGAATAAGTTCTAGAGGTCTTCGCTCTCGGTTTGCATGACCCTTTCCTGATTCTTTCTTACTTCGCCATCGGTCCAATTTGACTACCCTGTATTTGTACGCATGATTGAATGCGCAATCGCCGGCGCGTGGGGTGTACAACATCCATTGAAGGAATTCGCGCTTACGGCTTTACATATTTTGGATCTGCTGACCTCGTTCCTTATTCGCTCCCGTTTCTACACTGCGATCTATCTCTCTGACCTCCGTTCCACTAAAGTTATCAGCGTTCAGTCCAACCAAGGCTTCTTCTCAAGCTCGCCGCCGTCCTTGGTCTTCACGACAAGGGTAAAGTGCGCAACGTGACCCAATGTGATAGCAGCCTGGGCTCGAAAGTGCCAGCCACAATCTTCGGCGCTTATCTCTGCCTAATGTCGGGCACGCCTTCTACACGTGGCAGAAACGTGCCCTTCTGTTTATGAACACTTCGAGGTCGTTCGTTGCGCAGCCTCTCTCTTCCGCCTTCCCAACTGACTCGTCGAGCTAGCATCCATTCAGTTTCTCTTCCATCTCCATCTTGTCTCCATCTCGGCCACTGGCTCAATCATGAGTAACGCGAGGCTGGACGCTGACACCCTCCACCGGGACACGCAGGAGGCCAGCTCTAGTAATCACCCGGCCGCTCATGGGACTCACCACCACTGTAAGTCCACCGTGTTCCTCGCCAACCTCAACTCCTGACGCCATTTACTAGACAATGGTCCAGTCAATTTGACTCAGTACAATGTAGAACACGCGACCAATGGGGTGTTGGGCGATAATCATGGTGAGTATGCCCTCGTTGGGATCAGGCATACATTTCATTAAATACTACGGGGGTTAGGAAACATCGAGCAGCGAGGCCAGAACGAAAGGAAAGCCATCGATGAGGCAGAGGCACTGAGATGTGAGGATTATGTCTCCGTTCTTCCGGGGCCCGTTTGCTCACACCGCACTTAGATCTAAAGCAGAACATAGCACCTGGAGCCATCCACGACTCCAGCGAGCGCTGCGATGCGCCCAAGTGCATGAAGGAGACAAGGATCGCGGTGCAAGAAGACATAATGAGCTGGATCGATGCGGGAGATCAAGACGCGCAGCCGAAGAAGATCATGTGGGTGACGGGGCCAGCGGGTACGGGGAAGACTGCTATCCTGGGCACCATCGCAGACACCTGCAAGGAGAAGGGGACTCTCGCTGCCTCCTTCTTCTTCTCTGCCTTCTCTGGCTCGGTGGATAGGCGAACGAAGAGATGCTTGGTACCCACACTGGCCTTCCAACTCATGGGGCATGGTGACGCAGGGGGGATTCGCGAGCACGTCTTGTCGTCGGTCGCTCGGGATCAGGGGATGATCTTCACGAAGAACTTGAAGGAGCAGCTCATTGGCATGGTCTTGAACCCGCTCCTCAGCAGGGCGCAGGAACATGGCAGTTGTGCCAAAGCCGCTCGGCGAGTCATCATAATCGACGGCCTCGACGAGTGCACTATCGCACAGAACGACCCCGCTCGATCTACCAACGCATGGGGCCACCTGCCTATCCGACGGAAAGAAGATGACCAGAGGGAAATACTCTCCATTCTCCTCTTCGCGGCCAGCAACCCCTCGTTCCCCTTCCCAATCCTCGTCGCTAGCCGCCCGGAAGTCTCAATACGTGACTTCTTTGCTACGGACGGCAAGGCATGCACACAGGAGCTTTTCCTCGATGCCAAATACGACCCCGACGCCGATATAGCCCTGTTCTACGACGCTAAATTCTCGATAATCTGTCGTCGTCTCGGGATTAGCCCCGAGCAATGGCCAGGGAAGGAAGCGAAGCTCACCCTCATAAGGAATGCATCGGGGCAGTTTATCTACGCTACGACCGTCGTACGGTACATCGAGGGGTCGCCGCATTCGCCAAACCTTCAGTCGCAAAGCTCCAATAAGCCTTCCACGCCGCATGAGCGCCTTCAACATATCCTGAGGCAGGCACGGGCTGGCTCGCCACACAACCCGCTCGAAGCTCTGGATGCGCTGTATCGTCTATTATTGGAGACTTCTCCGGATCCCGAGCTCTCGATGAAGTGGCTACGGGCTGCACAAAAAGAAAATAATTTTCTGGGTCACCCTTTTCCAGTGTGGCTCCTTCGGCTCGTCTTGGAGGCCTCCCCAGGCGAAGAACAGTACGCTTTGGGCCCTTTATCTTCCCTGTTATCGACCCAGGTTTCCGAAGAAAACTCGCTAAAGCCCTACTCCTTTTACCACAAGTCATTCCTCGATTTCATTGCGGATCCAACCAGATGCGGCGAAAGGTTCCTCACCGAAGAGGAGGCTCTAACATGGGTGGTCCAACGATTCTTTCAAACGCTGGATAAACGTAAACCCTTTTCCTATGCCGCTTTACCCCTAACTAATACATGCTTTTAGATGATGAGAGTGTTGTGCGACTGAGTGATCGAGGGCCTTATCTAGACCTGTTGGCAAAATTAAACAGGCTACAAAAATCTTCTTTACAGACTGTGGTGCCATACATCCTCTCAAGCGATCTCCAGAAATGGGCTGCTGTATGGGCTGAGCGGTATCAGGATCTGAAGGGCAATAAGGATCTGCGAAAGCTCCTTTTGATGCTCGATGTACTACACCGGGGGGTAAGTAAATCAGTGGAGACATTCTTTCTCTGCAAAGCTCACACCCTCCCACTTTCAGTGCTCGTGGTATTTCTGTCACTCGTCTTGCAGACTTGCAACAAAAAAAGTCACGGACGTCCTCAAGGCGAGAGGCTGGGAGGTTCCCACCTTCACCCAGGTGCTTAGGAGAGAGTGGAAAGGACAGCTTAGGTATTGTGACCTCAGGGCACCATCGAATAACCATAGGAATCTTGACTCAAGCTCGATCTAATCCATTGACGCACTGGCGCATATACCATCGTTAAGCCACATGTATATAGTATCCTCTTCTACGTGTGTATCGTGTACCTATGTATTCATTCAATAATGTAATTGTAAACATACATATCCATCCTTCTGTAGGGGCTTTGTTTCGGCCAAGCATTGCCCGCCGGTTCTCGCGTGCGGAATGGATCTAGGCTTCCAAAGCGCGCCGAGCGCTTAGCACTATGTCTGAACAATGACCCGCCCCGTCAAAAAACCCAATGGGACCCAGTGAGGAAAACCAGACACAACGCCGATGGTGAAGTGGTTACCATGCTTGTCTTCCAAGCAAGCGACAGGGGTTTGATTGGGTGTATACCATCTGTTCTTTTTCCCTTTTCATTTTGTTTTTGGTCGACCGATTTTTGCTGGGAGTCCAATCGTGAACCGTCACAGTGTACAGCAGAGGGGCTGACCTCAGAGTGAATGTAAATCCGAGGGGGTCGGCCACCGGCCCCAAGCCTTTCAAGTTAAATTCCACACTTCGAGGAGGTCAAGGGAGTATGATCCCATGTTTTTATACTGCCAGGCGAGCGCAATGGACGAGGTAGCTCGCAAGCTGTGGAAGAGAACCCGCCATCTATGTGCCCGTGATGATTGGGTTTTGCAAGACGATGATCCGGATGGTATAGTCCATAGTGCTCTGGATATGACTGGTTCGATGCCTCGCGAGAGCTGAAGGAAGTGGAGGTAAACGAACTGGGCTGAGAAACGTCTCGGCACGTATCAATGTTTGGATCACAAGGGAAACCAAGCAACGCCTGACGCCCTCACAACTTGGGCGCCTATTTTCTGGCACAGCTTCCATGGACACGTGGCGGGAACGGGTCTGTCAGGACATGAGGCAAGCCTTGCCCCCTTCTCTTCCTGCTCTCACCAGAACCGTCAAGCGCGTTTGACTCCCGTCCCCCTTCCCCTTCCACTACGACTACCCCAATGAGTGAAGCACAACTCGAAGCTGAAACGCTTTTCCGCGGTACGCAGGCTGAGGCCATGATTTCCAGGAACCACCAGGCCACCCCGATGATTGTAAACAACTGTGAGTCCAACGTGTGCGTTCGTGCAGCGCTGGCTTCCTGACACCGTCTAGACAACCATGTAGGACATGCGAGCAACGCTATCTTTGGCGATAATCTCGGTGAGTGCGGGGCCTTCGTTGGAACTTGGGATGAAGTACACAGCTCAACAAACGTCATGATTCAGGAAGTCTCAATCAACACGCACCTGGAGGGCAGAACGAAAGGAAAGCCATCGACGAGGCAGAGGGACTGAGATGTGAGGATTACAGTGTCTCCCTGCTCTTGGCGCCGCCCCTTTGCTCACACCGTCATACCGCAACCAGACCTCATGCAGAACATAGCACCTGGGGCCATCCACGACTCGAACGAGCGCTGCGACGCGCCCAAGTGCATGGAGGAGACGAGGGTCGCCGTCCAGGAAGACATCATGGGCTGGATAGAGGCTGAGGATCGGGAGTCGAAGAGGATCATGTGGGTAACGGGGCCAGCTGGTACGGGGAAGACAGCTATCCTGGGCACCATCGCGGATACCTGCAAGGACAAGGGGATTCTCGCTGCTAGCTTCTTTTTCTCTGCCTTCACTGGGTCGGCGAATAGGCGGACAAAGCGATGTTTCGTCCCAACACTGGCCTTCCAACTCATGGGACATGGCGGATTGAGGGGGACCCGCGAACATGTCTTGTTGTCGGCTGCTCGGGATCAGGGCATCATCTTCACGAAGAACTTGAAGGAGCAGTTTATTTCCATTGTCATGAACCCTCTCCTCTACAGGCCTCAGGAATCGGGCAGCGGCGCCAAAGCTGCACCACGAGTCATCATAATCGACGGACTCGATGAATGCGACGCCGAACAGTACCAGCTTCTCCGACACATCGGCCAAGTCCAAGTAGGGGGGCCTGTGTTTATCCGACCGAAAGAAGACGACCAGAAGGAAATACTTTCGATCCTCCTCCTCGCCGCCAATGATCCCTCGTTCCCCTTCCGCATCCTCATTTCCAGCCGTCCTGAAAAGGAGATCCGTAACTTCTTCTCCACCGACGGCAAGACACGCACGCGGGAGCTTTTCCTCGACAACAGCTATGATCCCGACGCTGACATCGCCCTCTTCTACACAGCGAAGTTCTCTAAAATATGCTACGATCTCGGGATCAAACCTGAGGACTGGCCAGGGAATGACGCGAAAGTGACTCTCGTAAAGAATGCTTCAGGACAATTCATATACGCTGCAACTGTCATGCGATACGTGGAAGGAGCACCATATTCCAGCGCTACTCCAAACATTTCCGGTCGAACATCTACACCACATCGGCGCCTTGAGCACATTCTCGGTCTGGCCCCCACCACGCACAGCCCGCTCGAGGCTCTTGACGCGCTTTATCGTCTTCTGCTAGAGGCTTGCCCAGATCCCGACCTCTCAATGAAGTGGCTCCGAGCCACCCAACTGCAACATTTTCTGGACCACAAAGCAGTACCATGGCTTCTTCGCCTCGTCTTGGAAACTTCTCCTGGTGAGGAGAGGCACGCTCTGGGCCCCTTGGCCTCCCTTCTGTCCACCGAGATTTCCGGAGAGAACTTGCGAAAGCCTTACTCATTCTACCACAAGTCATTTCTCGATTTTATCGCAGACCCGACCAGATGCGATGGAAGGTTCTTAACCGATGACCAGCTCCTTGCCTGGGTAGCTCAACGCTTCTTCCAAACACTAGACCACCGTAAGCCCTTTCCCCTTTGTCTCTCTGATTTTGCTAATTCTTACGCGCTTACAGATGTAGCAGCTTTGCCGCTGCATGAGTCAAACTTAGGATACTATGGCACCTTTATAAGAATGTTAACCGACTTAACTCGAGCATCTTTCGAGGTCGCAAAACCGGATATTCTCTCCAGCGATCTTCAAAAATGGACCGCGGCGTTGACAGATGAGCAGGTGCCTTGGAAAAGCAACAGCGATCGCCCGTTAGCGCTAACCTGGATGCTCACTATACTGCACAACGGGGTAAGTGGCTCATTCAGGCATCGTTTCGACATGACTCTCTGACACCGACTCACGATCAGTGTTCCCGGTATCGTTGTTCTTCGTTCTGCCGACTTTCCACGAGAAAAATCGTGGACGTCCTGAGAGCAAAGGGCTGGAGGATTCCCAGCTCACTGGATATACTTTGGATGGAATGGAGGGGAGGGCAAAGATACACCAACCTGGGAATGCCAAGGGTATGACACAGTCATGCACTGTCGTATCGCTTTCTTTCGTCCGTACTTATTGCCGGGGCTCCTCTTTTACGATGTGTTGGGTTTCAGGTTCCAATTCCTTTTCATCAAGGCTCGAACTCGCTGTATCCTCCCACAGACCACAATATCTACTTTGACTCTCACATTTCGCGGTGCACCCTCGCGCGGATGCGCTCGCGCCCGCGAGCCTTGACGGGGAAGGACGCCTTCCACGCTTGCTCCGTCGTCGTCGTCTTGACCTGGGAGAACTTGAATGTGAGGGCGTAGTCGGTACTCACCTCACCCTCCGCGATCTTTGGGATACCGCCTACAATGGTCGAGAGCGAGAGATTAGATTAGGCACGCCGTGAGAACGAGTTAGGAAGCAGACGCACCCTTGAATTTGGCCTGGTATCCCACCTTGAAGCCGACTTTATAGTCCCACCTTGACGTTGCCACAGTCTTCTCGTTCAACTTATACGTGAGCATCTGCTCGGTGTCCGCGTCGTTCTCGAGGTACATGTTCACAAGTACGTGCGGCTTTTCGTTAAGCCTCTTACTCTCCTTCAAGTCGTACTCAATCTTCTCAACCTCGAGCGGCCGGTAGTCGAACTGCCAATACTGCTCGCTCGTCCGATCCGCATGCGCAGGGCCTTGCGCGTCCGATATGTCGTAAGCTCAAGCTTCCCGTCCTTGATGTAGACGAGGCTAACGTCCCCATCGCATTCGCGCACAAGGCGGAAGAAGCCTTCGTAGTCGCCGCGTCCGGGCTCGAGGTCGATGATGCTGGTCGCGCTCGTGGCTCACCCCAGTTGCGTGGCTCCCATCGCCCAGGGTGAGGGGAAAGGCCTCGCGGGCGGAGCCGACCTATACGATCTTGCCCGCGGCCCTCGAGCGCTCGTCGGACCAGGACTGGTCGTCTGGGATGTCTGTGCCTGGAGAGGCACTAGCGAGCGTGAGGGTGGTGTGCATGCCCTCAACACCGCCCTTGATTAGCGCTTGTTTACCAGAGAAAGAGAGGATGCGTGCGGCGATGAGGCGTGGGGGGTTTCCCAAGCAATGCTAGACTTGGGGGAAACTTGCCTCAAGCTTACGAGCGGTCTATCGCATTGACGCACGCGGAACTGGCACATTCTTTATATCCCACCTCATATTTACCCGTCTTTATGTATGTGTGTAATACTCACTTGGTGCCCAGTGGTGCGGAATGCATTCCCCGTTCACGGGCGCTTAAATACGCTGGCATATCACGTCGGGCGACAGTCACCCTGTAGCAAGCATACCTCAGACTAGCTCTCAAGATATCAGAGCACGTCATGTTGCCGCTCACCCTCACAAAAATATCATTAGTGCGTATGCATTGTGTGTGATAGTCTTGGGTGTATCGACTGACTCGGCCGTCATACGTACTGGCAAGCGTGACCGACGGATGCGGGAAAGGCGAGCCAATTCAGGTACGAAAAATAGCTAGAACCCCTGTGCCTTTCATATTCTCTAGGTATGGGCCTGGGGTAGAAGTCAAAGACAATACACTATTTAAATAAGCTGGCTATCGTCGAGGGGCCAGAATCACAGGGGCATGCGACGTCCGACACAGGCGGAGTTTGGTGCATAGCCACAGCACTCCCTCATCTTCCTCCTCCTCCATTTGCGAGCCTTCCTCAACACCAACGTCCTCCTCCTCCTCCGCGATACCGGAATCCAGGTCTACGATGGTATTGACGCCGACAACGTCGATGTCGCCTCCAGGCATCGAGACCCCCTAGCCCACAGCGTCCACATCGCACAAAAACAACCGCAACCACAACCCCGCAACCGTCGGCTCTCTCAACACCCGCTTCAAGCCTTCCCCGCGCGACGTCGTCTCCGGCTTCGCCCCGGGCGCGGGTGGAGAATATGCGCAGTGGGCGGTAGAGTGTGGGTGGGCATCGGAGTACGAGGTAGGGTTTCATTGGTGGAAGTGGGCGAAGTGCGTGTGGATTTGGAGAGAGGTGACGGGGGAGAGCGAGTTGACTGAGGCGGGTGTTGTTATTGGCTGGGACGAGCTGACTGTCTATCTTGGTCAGTACCTTCTCCCCTCGTTTTGTTCAAGTTTGCTTGCTTCTTTCTCGGTGTGTCTATGCAGCGGGAATCTGCCACTTGCTCACAAAAGTGTCTCCAAACCTCTCCAAACCAAAGAGGCCCTTCAATATCGGCAGACCGTGTATACCCCAGCCTCCCACCCACTTCACTTATCTTTTCACTTCTTTTACCACTCGTCCTTCCAATATATTTCCTTTGCCTCCTCCCTCCTCTCAAACATAAAGCACATACTAACACCCTATTTTTCGCTTCCTAACAGAGGAAGCAACCAACGTAGGCACGATAACCTCGCGCGGAAGCAGCCATAGGCGCTAAACACACCGTTCTCGGAGACTGCCCTGCGATCCCGGACCTCCTGGCCGACAAGTCCAAGTCTGGGGCGAGTCTCGGCGGCGATATGAAGGGTGCGAAGAGTAAGCGTGGGGCGAAGGAGGGTGCTGCTGTCCAGGTACCGAGATGGACGCGGAAGGGAGGGATGTTTAGGTGCGTTTTCTTTTCTATTACTTACACGTTGGATGCGGGCATTGATGTTTTGCAAGACGTTGTTCCCGAGATGCGGAAACGCGAGGTTGTGGCGCGTCGCTGTCTGTTTCCATAACTCTTTCCAGATTAATTTATTCGCTTTCGGTCCAATTCGACTACCTCATATCTGTACGCATGCCCGGACGAACGATCGTAGGCGCAATGCAAAACATTCATTGAAGCAGCTCCCGTTTACGACCTTATTGGATCTGCCGACCTCATCCCTTCTTCACTGCGTTCTCCACACTGCGGTTTCTCTGACCTCCGTTCCACCAGGTGTTGCATTTCAGCTCTAACCCTTCTGCTCAAGGTGCTCGCCGCCCTCGGGACTCCGAACAAGGGTAAAGTGAAATGTTCTTTCCCTTCAGAGTGTGCTGGGGAAGATCGATACGGTCGCAGCCCGGAATGGCGAGTGACAGGCACAATCTTCCGGCGCTTATCTCTGCATAGCCAATGTCAACACGCCTTCTCCGCGTGGCGGAAACGTGCCCTTCTGTTTATAAATGCTTCGAGCTCGCTCGCTACGCACCCCCAACCGAGTCGTCGACTTGACTTCGATTTCTGTTCTTTTCCATCTCCACCCCCACCACTAGCTCAATGAGTACCACAACGCTCGACGCTCACATCCTCCACCACGACACGCAGGAGGCCAGCTCTAGTAATCACCCGGCTGCTCATGGGACTCACCATCACTGTATGTCCACCGTGTTCCTCGCCAACCTCAACTCCTGACACTATTTATTAGACAATGGTCCAGTCAATTTCACTCATTACGATGTAGCACATGCCACCAATGGGGTGTTCGGCGATAATCACGGTGAGTATGCCCTCGTTGGGATCAAGTACATATTTCATTGAATATTACGGGGTCTCAGGAAATCTCAGTCAGCACGCACCAGGAGGCAAGAACGAAACGAAGACCGTCGACGAGGCAAAGGCATTGGAATGTGAGCCTTATACCTCCCACCTCTCGATTAACGCTTACATATTTCCAGTTCTCATTGCGAACATGGCACCTGGGGCCATCCACGACTCCAGCGAACGCTGTGACGCCCCCAAGTGCATGAAGGAGACGAGGGTCGCCGTGCAGGAGGACATCATGAGCTGGATCGATGTGGGAGATCAAGACGCGCAGCCGAAGAAGATCATGTGGGTGACGGGGCCAGCGGGTACAGGGAAGACTGCTATCCTGGGCACCATCGCCGACACCTGCAAGGAGAAGGGGACTCTCGCCGCTTCCTTCTTCTTCTCTGCTTTCTCTGGCTCAGTGGATAGGCGAACAAAGAGATGCTTGGTCCCCACACTGGCTTTCCAACTCGTGGAACATGGTGGGGCTGGGGGGACTCGCGAGCACGTCTTGTCGTCAGTCGCTCGCAATGGGGGCATCATCTTCACGAAGAACTTGAAGGAGCAATTTATTGCTATGGTCTTGAACCCGCTCCTCAGCAGGGCTCAAGGGCATGACAGTGGTGCGCGAGTCATCATAATCGACGGCCTCGACGAGTGCGATATCGTCCAGAACGACCCCGCTGACCCTGCCCACGCAAGGGCGCAGGTGCCTATTCGACGGAAAGAAGACGAACAGAGGGAAATACTATCCCTTCTCCTCCTCGCCGCCACCAACCCCTCATTCCCCTTCCGCATCTTCATCGCCAGCCGCCCGGAAGTGGCAATACGCGACTTCTTCGCCGCGGACGGCAAGGCATGCACACGGGAGCTTTTCCTCGACGACAAATACAGCCCCAGCGCCGATATCGCCCTGTTCTACGACGCTAAATTCTCGACAATCTGTCGCCGTCTCGGGATTAGCCCCGAGGAATGGCCAGGGAAGGAAGCGAAGCTCATCCTCATCAGGAATGCGTCAGGGCAGTTTATATACGCTGCGACCGTAGCACGGTACATCGAGGGGTCGCCGCATTCCCCAAAACCTCCGTCGCAAAGCTCGAATAAGCCTTCCACGCCGCATCAGCGCCTTCAACAGATCCTGGGGCAGCAATGGACTGGCTCGCCAAACAACCCGCTCGAAGCTCTGGATGCGCTCTATCGTCTATTATTGGAGACTTGCCCGAATCCCGAGCTCTCGATGAAGTGGCTGCGGGCTACACAAACTAAATATTTTATGGGCAACCAGTTACCAGTGTGGCTCCTTCGGCTCGTCTTGGTGGCCTCCCCTGGCGAAGAACAGTACGCGTTAGGCTCCTTATCTTCCCTGTTATCGACCCCGAACCTCAGCTGGAACCCGTACTCCTTTTACCACAAGTCATTCCTCGATTTCATTGCAGATCCAACCAGATGTGGCGAAAGGTTCCTCACCGAAGATGAGACTCTCACCTGGGTGGCCCAACGATTCTTTCAAACACTGGACAAACGTAAACCCTCCTCCTGTGTCGCCTTTGCCCCTAACTAATACATGGTTTTAGATATTGAAGGTGTCGCAGGACATAGTGAACAAAAGCCTTATCTAAACCTGTTAATAACTCTAGACGGGGTACCAAAATCTTCTTTCCAGACTGTAGTGCCATATATCCTCTCAAGCGATCTCCACAAATGGGCTGCTGCATGGGCTGACTGGCATCATTCAGATCTGAATGACCGCAGAAATGTACAGCCGGTAATACTCTATATGCTCGATTTACTACACCGAGGGGCAAGTAAATCAGTTGACACATTCGTTCTCTGCAAAACTGACACTCCCACTATCAGTGCTCGCGGTATCTCTGTCGCTCGTCTTGCAGACCTTCAACGAAAAAAGTCACGGACGTCCTAAAGGCTTTCGGCTGGAAGATTCCCAGCTTCACCCAGGTGCTTATGAGAGAGTGGGATGGAGACTACTGGAGGTATAGGGACCTCGAGGTACCATGGGAAGACTAGAGGAATCTTGACTCGATCTAATCCATTGACGCACCGGGACATATCCTATCTTTAAGCCATATGTATCTTTCATCTATGTGTGTATCGTGTACCTTCCACACCCATGTTTCTGTAGGGACTCTGTATCGCCTAAGCATTGCCCGCCGGTTCTCGCGTGCGGAATGGATCCAGGCTTCCAAATCGTACGAGCGCTTAGTACTACGCCTTTCTGAATAACCCAAGGCTTGAACGGGCCCTGAAAGCCACACCTGTCTACACACCGCTCAAAATTTGGCTTCCAAATTGAACGCGCACGGGCGCTTAGTACGTTGGCAGGCAGCACGGTATCTTTCCACGAGCGAAACCCTCCACACCGTCTTGCGTGCTATTCATAATTCGTCGGGAACAGTTTGCCATATGCCTCCAGAGCACCAGACTTCCATGGTGCGAAGCAAGGTTGGATTTGCAGCACAGTCGCGGCAAGTTCCCTTTGAATCATGGCAGGGTGTAGTCACTCACAAACCTGACTAACGACCTGCATACGTACATACGTATCCATGCTCGAGCCGAGTGAATCCGCGTTCACAGCCACAGCGCCCAAATTCCAACATCCACGCTGAGCCTGGGCGCTTGCCGCTGAGCGCTAAGCGCCCGTGTCGCCCGTGCCCGCCTTTCCACGCAAACCGTCTAGGGCGCTCAGGCACGGGGATGTGACACTCACTCAGTATCTTGAGGAGCCTTTGAATTTCCAGTCGAATTCAGCTTGGTTTCACCGCTGAGAGTGTTTTGGGTCTGCACTGGAATGAGCTTGCCAGGATCCAGCATATTGACCTCACTGGCGGAGGGATGGAGGGGTCGGGTTTGCCATCTGTGCTTCCTTGGGAGTGTTGAGGGCGGAAGGAACGGAGGGAAGGATGAAGGAATGCGGGGCGCTGCAACTGGTTTTCAGAGTTCGGGGTGAGTGATTGATCAGTGGGTGAGGACATCAAGCGGATTATGTGCAAGGCGAGTGGGCACGTCCGTCCGGGATCAGGCGAGATAGATAGAAAGATTTCTGGATTCAAGTTATCGTAAAGCGGGAAGATTGAGGGGCGATTCTGGACCTCTGGCCTAGCACTCTAACTTCCCACTCTGGACCCTGTCAATCTGTTCAACGGAGACCTTCTGAATACACTTAATTCAGTTCAGTTAAATTTGGCTAGATTATCACGCATAGCTGAATACTTCTTACATGAGACTGATTGTCGGTGTCTAAAAATGATGTCGCCCAAGACTCCTCGCCTGTCTCCCCCGGGTTTGATGTTGGTTTGACGAGCTCGGGTGCTAGGGCGCTTATTCTCCTCCAGCGTCAAGGTCGCTGTCCAGACTCCAGAGTGGCAGGAACCGGTTACCGTTATCACGGTTGGGCCATTGTCGAATCAAGGCGGCTTTTTTGTTGATTCTTGTGCGAATCCCTGAATCCCCGTGGAACGACGCAAAGTGCCACAGTGTTTGTTGACCTTGTATCCGGTCTGGCACTTTAATCTGCCGCGGCGCTGAACGACGACGGGGGTAGGCTACTACGTGTGATCAAAGTGTGCAGCCGCCTACCCTCCTGACGAGTCTTTCTCCACCGCCCGTCGTCGTTGAAGCCTGCTGGTTGCGGTCCGCGGACGAGACGTGGGATCTTTTTGGCAGGCGCGGCTCCAGGAGACGTTCCCACGATCAGACCTTTGGCTGCAGACACATCATCCTCTTCCCGGAACTCTTCCTCATTCTCACCGGACTCATCGACGCCCATAACAATGTAGCCTCCAGGCCTCGAAACCACATAGCCAGAAGCGCACCTCCCCTCCCAAGCACAAGCACAACCCCAAACACAACCACAATGCCGCCTCACCCGCTGCCTCTCACCCCCATCCCCCTCCGGGCTCGTCTCCATCGCGGCATCGCCTGCTTCAGGCCCTCCCCGGGCGACGTAGAAACCAACACACCAGAAGACGCTGAAAGCGAGAGGGGCGTACCATTGGCGGTGATGTAGCCTGGGATGGAAACCTTGGCAGGGTTTCCAGTGCCAGAGCCGGTAACCTCTGAGCGCACGACACGAAGATCTCAGGAACACCGGTACCGAAGTCAAGGGAAATCTGCTCGATGCAGACGAGGTACTGCAAGACAGGGTCAGACGTCGAGCTGGAAGGGGAAAACAGCGAGAAGAAGCTTACCTTGCCAAGGGGAGTATTCTCGGTTGTGCGACGAGAACACGACGGGGTTGAATGACTTTACGCCCCATTGTCTCCGACGAGCTCCGCCAGCGCTGGTCTTCCGCGTGTAGTCCTAGCGCGCCTTCCTGTGCGCGGGTGGAGATGAGGCGGAGTGGGAGGTGGAGGCACCATAACGAGCCATAACGTCGCGACTCGCGCGTAGGCGTAGACATGTCGATTCAAGTTGCCACAGGCGCCGAACGCACCGTCTTGGGCGACTGCCCCGCTAGTCAGGATCTCCTCGCTGATAATGCCGAGTCTAGGGCTGCTCTCGGCGGCGATACGAAGGGGGCGAAGAATACGAAGAGGATGGGACAATATCCAGGTGCGTTCTCCTCTTTTATTTCAGTCACTGGGTGGTGTTCTGATGGATTCGTGGTTCTGCAGGGCGCTGTTTCCGAGGATGCAGAAACGCGAGGTTGTGGCGTGTTCTTCTCGGTTTGGACTACTCGCTCTTAATTTCCATCCAATTCAACTACCCTACACTTGCACGCATGGCCAGCAGTTTACATATACGACTACAGTCGCGGACAGCCAGACTCGACAAACTTTTGCGACTTTTCTCAGGGCTTTCGGTAAGTATCTAAAACGACGTATCTCACATAGTCTATCATATGTACCAAGTTTGGGCGAAATCCGTCGAGAAATTCTTGAGATATTGAGGGATTTCTAAATTTGGGGTCCAAAATTTTGGCCGTTCCGTGAAAAAAGGTCCTAAAATCATGGAAAAATGCGCAATCGCTTCCTTTTGAGTAGCTCATTGTGTTCAGCAAGTTTCGAGACAATCGGTTCGTTGGCTCCTCCGGAATAAAATAGGCAAGAACCGCATTAGGAAAGGGTCCGCTGATGTCAAACGGTGTTAAGCGCGCGCGCGAGGCTCAGGGACTTGGAGGCGCTGCCAGGCTTAAAAGCCGAAGAGCAACAAAACATGAGGTGGGCAAAACAGGGGGAATGGAACGAGGCAAACCTCTGTTACCTGCATACTCTCATCATGGGCAAGAAAAAGCGACCGGTGAATCCAAAGTGTCTAACCAATCTCAAAGGTCACCGGGGAAACCCAATCCCTGAAGCAGAGGTGCCAGAAAGCGAGCCAATTGAACCGGAAATCGACTCGGAATGCGAAGATTTAATTGCCAACACGCACCATGACAGCACGAGGCCAGGGTGGGTTGCACAGGACGATGGAAGTGAGGATGAGGACTTTGATGATGAGGATTCTAAAGAGAATGGGCAATGGAGGGGAGACAAGTTAGTGAGGGAAGGAATATACAGGGAGATAGTCGATGCTGCAAAGAGCGGGCTCCCGAGTCGATATCTGGGGGACGTGGAGGATGAGGAGGACGATGATTACCTCGATGCAGCCCAATTTAAAGCAAAGAGACGAAGGGAAAGAGAGAGAAAAGGTACAGAGACACTTTATACGTGCAAGAAGGCACTAAATGCAACATATAGACCGCCCAAAGTTGTATGCGACAGGCCCTGACATAGCTCGGAAGGCAGAACGAACCAGGAGACGACTGGCACAGTCCTGGAAAGGCCAATCGAGTCTGGATGGGTTTTTATCGACCCAACGACGGCAGGCATCGTCAAGCGCAGCAAGTACTCCACGGTCTCCACCCATCGCCTCCCCGAGCTTTGAAACACCATCTGGCAGCGGCGACGCCTCGATAAAAGCTGAGGACAATGAAATCGACATTACTATGGCCTATACTGGCCCTTGTGGAGTCCCTGACGTCCCGATACGCGAGGAGACACCAAGTCCAATCCAGCTCGAGTTTCTTGACCGGGAGATTCGTCAGGAATCACTCACTCCACCTCCTCTGTACTTCGACGAGGACTACGACAGCTCTGGTGAGGTGATCATGCCACCAGTGGTGCCTCCGAGCAGCGAGACACTCGGAAAGCGAAAGAGACAGCCTAGCGTCGAAATGGAGGACATGGAGGATGAAGACGCACCCGGGAATCGACCTGCGCATAATTTACACCCACCAGACGGCACTCTCCTCGAGCCTGTCGCGCCATGCGAATCTTGGGAGGAGGAACTTGAGGACGATGCCCACCCTGTGCCCGTTGAAATACGCCCATGGGACGTACTCCGAAAGCAGATAAACGAGTGTCTCGACAAGAAGTTTAAGACGTACACGGCGGCGCAGGTAAATCAGTACATCATCCTCCGAAGTTTCGCGACCCTTCGCCTTCGTAAAATTGGACGAATGGAGGCGAGTCGGCAAATCGCTATTCAGTGGCAGGACGACGTGAACGGATCCGGGGTTTACTTTGCTCGACGCATTCGAGCTCTTGCACGGCACTATCAAATACACGAGGAACTGCCCGCTGAAAAGCGCGGCGGGTATCGTGCTAGCAGAGGTTCCCTGCTCCGAGACGAGTCTGTACGAAATGGTGCACGAGACTGGCTCACTGCGCAGAAGATTGGATCGGTTACCCCCCAGAAATTTCGCGACGGCCTCAATCGAGAGATTCTTCCCGGCCTGGGTGTTACTTTGAAGTCGCCTCTCTGCACCAAGACCGCTCTCCGATGGCTGGTCAAGCTCGGGTGGGTTAAAACGACACGAAAGAAGGGGGTTTACATGGACGGACATGAGAGGGAGGACGTTGTGAAGTATAGGAACACACATTACATTCCCAAAATGGTGGAATATCAGAGGAGAATGTCGAAGTACACACCGGGCCCGGATGGCAGCTTACAGAAGACAGAACCTACACTCAATCCCGGAGAAAAGGAGCTCATCGCGGTCTTTCAAGACGAATCTTGCTTTCATGCAAACGAGCACGCTAGCTCACTTTGGTATGTGCCCATTGCTTCATCGGTTTAAACTTATTTTGGACGTACCCCCTAATTACTTTTTGATAGGGTCAAGCCTGGGCAGCAAGTCCTCATGTCGAAGAGTCGTGGTCGGCTGATCCATGTTTCCGAATATATTCTCGAATCCACGGGGCGTCTGGTTGTCCGTAACGAGGATGGGTCGGTCAAGCGAGAAGCACGCAAGATAATTCACCCGGGAAGCAACGGCGATCCGTGGTGGGATAGGAACCAGCTAATCAAGCAGGTCAAGGACGACGTACTCCCGGTATTTGAAGAAGCAAATCCCGGTAAGCAGGCCCTGCTTGTCTTTGATCAATCATCCGCACATGCAGCGCTGGCGGAGGATGCGCTTAAAGCCTTCGAAATGAACAAGAGCGATGGAGGTGCACAGAAGCCTCGGCACGACACCATAATTCCTATGAATAACCCAGACCCACGATTCCGAGGGAAGCCCCAGTCGATGACTACGAAGAAAGATGGAAAGGATGTTCCAAAAGGTTTGGAGACGGTTCTCAAGGAGCGCGGTTTTGATGTGTCGCGCATGAGGGCGAAGTGCAATCCGGTTTGCCCATTGGAGAATGAGAGGTGCTGCATGGCTCGTCTACTCAGCCGACAGGACGACTTTGCAACCCAAATCTCTGAGCTCGAGCAAGTTATTCTTGATGCTGGTCACTTATGCATTTTCCTGCCAAAGTTTCACTGTGAATTGAATCCCATTGAGATGGTACGTCAACTACAATACATCGTCTCTGTACATGGCTAATGACTTTTGTCTAGTACTGGGGTTGGGCAAAATACCGCTATCGGAACGTGGAGAAGAAGACCTTTGAAAGCGCAAAGCAAGCGGCAACCAAGTATCTTAACGAGTGTCCTACCGACGTCATTCGTCGATTTATCAATCGCTCGTGGCGATTCCTGTCTGCTTACGAGAACGGGCTGAAGGGGTCGGCGGCTGCGTGGGCTGTGCGGCAGTATAAGGGCCATCGATGCATTTCAAACCGGGCGCTTATTCAAATCGAGGCTCTTGCGGCGCCGAGGAGGTGATTTTGTACCTATATAGTTGTGTTCCAGACCCCCAAAATATTGGCCGTTCGCTAAAACGCGTGGGAAAAACTTCGGAGACACCTTTTTCGAGCTCTTTTGAGATTCTGACCATCTTCCCAAAATTTTGGACCAATTCCTTCGTTGAATCTTTCCCCATCAGTGATTTACCGTTTTTGTCGAGTCTGGCTGTCCGCGACTGTATTCGATCTACTGATTTCGCACCTTTTCGCACCTTTTTCTACGCTGAGATCTCTCTGACCTCGTTCGGTAAAACCGATATCGGTTCAGCGTGACCCAGTGTGATAGCAGCGCAGACTGGAAAGTGACAGCCACAATGTTCCGGCGCTTATTTCTGCATACCCAACGTCGAGCACGCCATCCACACGTGTCGGAAACGTGCCCTTCCGCTTATGAACGCTTCGAGCTCGTTCGCTGCTCCCCCTCTCTCTTCTGCCCCTCCAACTGAATCATCGAGTTGACTTCTATCCCTGTTCCTCTTCTATCCTCACCTCGACTGGATCAATGAGTAACGCTAGGCGCGACGCTAGAATGCTCCGCCGGTACACGCAGGAGGGCAGCTCGAGCAATCACCCGGCTGCTCCTGGGACTGCCCATTACTGTAAGTCTACCGTTTTCCTCGCCAACCTCAACTCCTGACGCTATTTACTAGACAATGGTCCAGTGACTCAATACAATGTGGAGCATGCGACCAATGGGTTGTTCGGTGATAATCGTGGTGAGTGTACCCTCGTTGGGATCAAGCACACATTTCATTGAATATTGCGGGGGTCTCAGGAAACCTCAGTCAGCACGCACCTGGAGGCCACAACGAAAGGAAGGCCATCGATGAGGGAGAGGCACTTAGATGTGAGGATTACGTCCCATGTGTCTCGGCGCCCGTTTGTTTACACCACACCGCCCTTAGATCTAATGCAGAACATAGCACCTGGAGCCATCCACGACTCGAACGAGCGCTGCGACGCGCCCAAGTGCATGGAGGAGACGAGGGTCGCGGTGCAGGAGGACATTATGAGTTGGATAGATTCGGGAGACCAAGATGCACAATCGAAGAAGATCATGTGGGTGACGGGGCCAGCGGGTACGGGGAAGACTGCCATCCTGGGGACGATCGCAGATACCTGCAAGGAGAAGGGGACTCTGGCCGCCAGCTTCTTCTTTTCCGCGTTCTCTGGCTCGGCGAATAGGCGGACGAAGAGATATTTCGTCCCAACACTGGCCTTCCAGATCATGGGACAGGGTGGCGTAGAGGGGACTCGTGAGCATGTCTTGTCGTCAGTCGCTCGCGATCAGGGCATCATCTTCACGAAGAACTTGAAGGAGCAATTCATCGCCATGGTCTTGAACCCGCTCCTGAGCACGGCTCAAGGAGCTGGCAGTGGTGCCAAAGCGGCTCCGGGAGTCATCATAATCGACGGCCTCGATGAGTGCGATATCGCGCAGAGAGACCCCGCTGACTCTCCCCAAGCAAGGGCGCAGGTGCCTATTCGACGGAAGGAAGACGATCAGAGGGAGATACTCTCCATCCTCCTCCTCGCCGCCACCAACCCCTCGTTCCCCTTCCGCATCCTCATCGCCAGCCGCCCGGAAGTGGCAATACGTGACTTCTTCGACACCGACGGCAAGGCATGCACACGGGAACTTTTCCTCGACGCCAAATACGACCCTGACGCCGATATAGCCCTCTTCTACGATGCTAAATTCTCGACAATCTGTCGTCGTCTTGGGATTAGGCCCGAGGAATGGCCAGGGAAGGAAGCGAAGCTCATCCTTGTAAGGAACGCTTCGGGGCAGTTCATATACGCTGCGACCGTCATACGGTACATCGAGGGGTCGCCGCATTCGCCAAACCTTCAGTCGCAGAGCTCGGATAAGCCTTCCATGCCGCATCAGCGCCTTCAACACATCCTGGGGCAACAACAGGCTGGCTCGCCAAACAACCCACTCGAAGCTCTGGATGTGCTCTATCGTCTATTATTGGAGACTTGCCCGGATCCCGAGCTCTCGATGAAGTGGTTGCGGGCTGCACAACTTGGAGATATTTATACCGGGAACCCTTTTCCAGTGTGGCTCCTTCGGCTCGTCTTGGAGGCCTCCCCTGGCGAAGAACAGTACGCGTTGGGCCCCTTATCTTCCCTGTTACCGACCCAGATTTCCAAGGAAAGCTTGCGAAAGCCGTACTCCTTTTACCACAAGTCATTCCTCGATTTCCTCGCAGATCCAACCAGATGTGGCAGAAGGTTACTCGCCTACGGGGATGCTCTAACCTGGGTGGCTCAACGATTCTTTCAAACACTGGACAAACGTAAACCCTCCTCCTATGCCGCTGTGCCTCTAACTAATACATGCTTTTAGATGTTGAAGGTGTTGCACGACACCGTGGTCAACAGCCTTATATAGATATGTTAATGAATTTAGAAACTGAGCTCCAAAGATCTTCTTTCCAGACTGTAGTGCCATATATCCTCTCAAGCGATCTCCAGAAATGGGCTGCTGCATGGGCTGAGCGGCATCAGAATCCAGATTTGAACGCCCGCGAAAATCCGCGGCAGATAATACTCTCCATGCTCGATGTACTGCACCGATGGGTAAGTAAATCAGTTGACACATTCTTCCTCTGAAAAACTGACACTCCCACTATCAGTGCTCGCGGTATCGCTGTCACTCGTCTTGCAGACTTTCAACAAAAAAAGTCACGGATCTCTTAACGGCGAAAGGCTGGAAGGTTCCCAGCTTCACCCAGGTGCTTTGGAGAGAGTATGATGGAACCCACAGTAGGTATTATGACCTCAGGTCACCATGGAATGACTAGAAGAATCCTGACTCAAGCGCGATTCAATCCATTGATGCACTGGCGGATGTACCATCGTTCACCCATATTGTATCCTCGTTTATGTGCGCATTGAGTACCAACATGGGGTTGATGTTCTGATTATTCAATAATGTAATTCTAGTGGTCCATATCCATGATTCTGTGTAGGGACTATGTACCATCTAAGTGTTGCCCGCCGGTTCCCGCGTGCAGAATGGATCCAGTCTTCCGAAGCGCCCCGCCGGGCACGGCGCTTAAATGTGTTGCGACGCCGGGTGGTATCAGGCGACAACAACCCTTGTAGTGAGAATACCTCAGCTGAGCTTGCATAAATCCCTTGTTGCTGCCCAACCTCACATACCTCTCGTTCCATCTGTGTGGCAGGTGCGGGAGCGGCGCACCGGGACGTTTAAACCAGGTAACTTCACAGTCCTTTACCCTATGTATCCTCCATCGTGCCGTAACCCAATGTTATGACCTTCATCCCTTGGAATACGGAGCAGGGTCGTCGATGGTAAGTGTTACAGGTGGCATAAGAAAAGTGTCCAATTCACAACGAATAAGTACTTACATGGGGAGCCAAACTCGAGAAATTTTACTAGCGGCCGTAACAAAGGATGCTATCAGGTAACCTACCCCTCGTTCAGTTGCTGCTGAAGAAAGATATCAGTACGTCGTGACCCAGAGCTGCGATAACGGCACAGAGCGAGCTGGAGCGATGGTCGAAATTCTGGGCGCCTATCTTTCAGCACAGCTTCTAATTGCTCCACGTGGCGAAAACGTGCCTTCACAGCAGTGCATGCTTCAACCTCATCGCTTCCTCTCTCCGACTCTGCCCACCACCAGAGCCGTGGAGTGCTTCCGAAATTGTTTCTCTTGCGCCTCCACGACGACTAGCTCGATGAGTGAAGGAAGGCTCAAGGCCGGAAAGCTCCGCCAGGACACGCAAGACGCCAGCTCAAGCAATCATCCGGCCACTCCTCTGATTGTCCATAATTGTGAGTTTAACCTGGACGCCATCTGCTCAACTCCTGACACCATATACTAGATCATGGACCAGTGAATCAGAACAATGTAGGACAGGCGAGCAACGCCATCTTTGGCGACAATCGCGGTGAGTACGCCTTCGTCGCCGGGATCAAGTAAATATCTTGACAAACGTTATGCAAATCGCAGGAAATCTGAGTCAGTACGCGCCTGGGGGCCAGAACGAAAGGAAAGTCGTCGATGAGGCGAAGGCTTTGGATTGTGAGGCTCATCTCTCTCGGCTCTCGATTAGCGCTCACATATTCCAGATCTCATTGCGAATATGGCCCCTGGGGCCATCCACAACTCCGACGAGCGCTGTGAGGCACCGAAGTGCCTAAAGGACACGAGGGTTGCGGTTCAGGAAGACATCATGAGCTGGATAGAGGCGGGAGATCAAGACGCACAGCCGACGCGGATTATGTGGGTGACGGGGCCAGCTGGTACCGGAAAGACAGCCATCCTGGGCACCATTGCAGACGCCTGCAAGGAGAAGGGGACTCTCGCTGCCAGCTTCTTTTTCTCCGCCTTCGCTGGCTCAGCGAATAGGCGGACGAAGAGATGCTTAGTGCCGACGCTTGCCTACCAACTCATGAATCATGGAAGCATCCCCGGGCTACGGGAACACATACTATCATCTCTCGTACAGGACCCGCTTGTGTTCAAGAAGGACATGAAGGAGCAGCTCAACGCTCTGGTATTGAAGGGTCTTTACAGGGTGACGCACGACCTGATCGGCGACGACGATGGCGTGCCTCGCGTTATCGTAATCGACGGGCTCGACGAGTGCGACGTCGAGCAGTACCAAGAGTCCTCCAACAAGTCCAACCCAAGTGCGCATGTACCTACCCGAAGGAAGGAAGACGACCAGCTGGAGGTCCTGTCCCTTCTTCTCCTCGCCACCCGTCACCCCTCATTTCCCTTCCGCATCCTCATCGCCAGCCGTCCGGAAGTGACTATACGAGACTTCTTCGCCACGGACGGCAAGGCATGCACACGGGAGCTTTTCCTCGACGAGAAATACAGCCCCGACGCCGACATCGCTCTGTTCTATGACGCTAAATTCTCGACAATCTGCCGTCGTTTCGGAGTCAAACCCAAGGACTGGCCCGGGAAGCATGTGAAGCTCATCCTCGTACGGAATGCGTCGGGTCAGTTTGTTTACGCAGCGACCGCCATGCGATATATCGAAGGGTCGCCACATTCAACCGGAGGACATGAGCAGGAAATCGCAGGTCAACCCTCCACACCACATCGACGCCTAGAGCATATCCTAGGACTCACCCCGTCACATTCCCATGATGGGAAATCTTCACATAACCCGCTCGAGGATCTCGATGCACTCTATCGTCTACTTTTGGAAACATGCCCGGATCCCAAGCTCTCAATGAAGTGGCTTCGAGCTACTCAAATTCCTCGAGAATCCCCAGTGTGGCTCCTTCGGCTGGTCTTGCAAGGCTCTCCCAGTGAAGAGCAGTACGCGTTGGGCCCCTTATCTTCCCTGTTACTGACCCAGATTTCCGAGGAAAACTTGGGGAGGCCGTACTCCTTTTACCACAAGTCATTTCTTGATTTCATCGAAGATCCAACCAGATGTGGCGAAAGGTTCCTCACCGAAGATGAGGTTTTCAAATGGATGGCCCAACGATTCTTTCAAACACTGGACAAACGTAAACCCTCCTCCTATGCTGGTTTGCCTCTAACTAATACATGCTTTTAGATGTTGAAGGTGTTGCACGACAGAGTGATCAACGACCTTATCTACGACTTTTACAGGAATTGGACAGGGCACCAAAATCTTTTTTCCAGACTGTAGCGCCATATATCCTCTCAAGCGATCTCCAGAAATGGGCTGCTGCATTGGCTGAGTGGCATCAGAATCCAGATGTGAACGACCGCGACTATCCATGGAGGGTAATTTTCTGGATGCTTAATGTACTACACCGAGGGGTAAGTAAATCAGTTGACACATTCTTTCTCTGCAAAACTGACAGCCTCACACTATCAGTGCTGGCGGTATCTCTGTCGCTCGTCTTGCAGACTTTCAACAAAGAAAGTCACGGGTGTCCTGAAGGCGAAAGGCTGGAAGGTTCCCAACTTCACCGGGGTGCTTAAGAGGGAGTGGGAAGGAGGCCCTAGGTATAAAGACCTCAGGGCACCATCGAATGACCAGAGTAATACTGACTCAAGTCCGATCTAATCCATTGCCGCACCCGCGCATATACCATCGTTCAGCCTTGTGTATCCTCTTCTACGAATCTACATACATGTGCTCATTAATAATTGTAATTGTAGAGATCCATACCCATGTTTCTGTAGGGGCTATGCTTCGATCTACCAGTTCTTGTGAGCGTTCGGAATGGATCCAGGCTTCCAAAGCGCGCGAGCGCTTATCACTGCGTCTGAATGACCCAAAGCAGGTCCTGGGAGCCAGCGCGGCAAACCAGACACCACACCGATGGTGAAGTGGTTATCATGCTTGCCTTCCAAGCAAGCGGCACGGGTTCGATTCCCGTTCGGTGTATACTATCTCTTCTTTTTTCTATTCATTTTTCGTTCACTCCGCTTCCCGCAATCGCAGGGCCTGGGGGACGCCAGGTATGCCAGGAAACTTGGGCCCTGAGATACCGCCCTGAGATACCGTCCTGGGCCCTGCATGCGCGAACCACGGATCGCCAATTGGATGGGTGCGTCATTATACATACTCGTACATACTGGACTCGTATGAGACTAGATTGGTGACCGGACTCCTGTCGACCACGTCGGGCCCCGCCGCTATCCACCCTTCATGGAGGGGCATATCCAAGAAGCAAGGCAAGACGTTCGTTTGGTTCGTTGTACAGGTACACGCAACACAATACATAACTAGAGATTCAGACGATGAAATAGAGTCATAAAAGGATACGTAGACCCAGAACTCAGAGAGACACGGGATATTGGAAGATTCGATTCAGCGTCTGTGCAAACGATTATGTACGATAAGCTCTATGGACTAGTGAGATTGTGCGAGATGGTTGTCGAGAAACGATCGTAAGTAGTAGTAAGTAGGTAGATAATGGGAATAAGGAGACGAGGGAATCTATGCAGGGGTAGTAAGTAAGTAAGTATGTACTAGGCCGAGAGGTCGGTCGGTTGAACGATGGGTGATGTGGACGGAGATTGGTGTGGTTGCTGAGATGAGAGGTCAGACGTCGTCGTCGTGGGTGGGCATAAAGGATAAGATAAAAGGTCCCATGGAAGTAAAGCAGAAAGGAAATGGAAGTATAGCATGGCGCGGATGAGCACTGAGAATTGACTGAAAAGCATGTAAGCATGTAAGGATAAGAAATGATAAGGAGAAAAGGGAAAAGAGTCTAAAGAGTTCTATGCGGGAAGCAGGTCGGTATTCGATATTCAGATTGGTATTCGTTCATTCATTCGGTCTTCGCAGCTTCAGATTCGGGTTCAGTTTCGATGTTCAGGGTTCGACGTTCAAGGTTCGGGCTTGGATTAACTTGTCGATGCTCGGTCCGCTACGCAGCAGCAGCGACCACACCCTCGCGTTTCCGCATCCTCGGGAACAGCGTCCTGCAAAATACAATCAGCAACCGTCCTCCCACAACCTCTCAAACCGCAAAGAGAAAAAGCGAACACGACTCACTTGAACATCCCCCCATCCAACCGCAACCTCCGCGTCCATCTCGGCACCTCAATCGTAGTGTTCCCCTTCACCTTCCCTCCCTTCACCTTCGCACTCTTACTCTTCGCATTCGCACCCTTCGATTCGGCGCCGAGACCCGCACTGGATTTCGCCTTGTCGGCGAGGAGGTCCGGGATGGCGGGGCAGTCGCCTAGAACGGTGCGTTCGGCGCCCGTGGCGATGTCGATGCTGACGCGCGAGGTTATCGTGCCTGCGTAGGTTGCTTCCTCTGTTGGAGAGCGAAAGAGGGTGGTAGTTAGTATGTGGTTTATCTTTAGGAGAGGAGGAGAATATATAAATGAGGCGATGGGATAAGGGACAGCCCATATAGCCCAGCCAAGAACGAACGGACGCACGGCCAGACGTAAAAGCAGAAACCGGAAGCTCACCGAGATAGATAGTCCGCTCGTCCCAACTAATAACAACACTCCTCCTCAACGGACTCGCCCTTCCCCTCTCTCCAAACCCCCCTCCCCCACTCACACCACCACTTGCACCATTCCACCGCCCACTCCGCCTCCTCTCCGCCCGCGCCCGCGAAGACGCCGATGCACTGGGGCTGCGCGCAGGCGAGCGGCGGCGCCGACGCTCGTCAAAGACGTGGGGCGCGATGCCGGAGATGACGTCGCGCGGGGAGGGCTTGAAGCGGGCGATGGTGACGAGCTCGGAGAGGGGGATGGGGAGGGGGGAGGAGATGATGGGGGTTGAGAGGCGGCGGGTGGGGCGGGGTTGGTGAGGTTGTGTGGGTGCTTGGGGTTGTGTTTGTGTGGGGGAGGGAGAGGGGGATGGTGGTGTGGGCAGTTGCGATGTGGAAGCTTCTGGTTGTGGGGGCTCGAGGCCTGGAGGGGACATCGTCGTCGTCGTTGTCGTTGGCGACTCCATCGCAGACGTCACTTCAAGCATCGCGGAGGAAGAGTCGGACGTTGGCATTGACGAAGCTTCGCACTGGGAGGATGTGGAAGATGAGGGAGCGGATAACGGGAGAGAGCTGTAGCCGTTGCCACTGCTGTGCAGGGGAGCTTGAGCGTCTTGAGCGTCGAGCAGCGATCCCGTCGCCGTCGGCGGTGCGGGCAGGTGGGTATCACGCAGGCTATCACTCGAATCTGTATCTGTATCAGCATCGCCATCGCTGCTGCGTTCCGAAGGCGAAGGCGAAGGCGAGGGGTGCGCGTCAGGGGCCGTGTGGGTGGGTCGTGGGTGTCGGGCTGCTGAGGGTGCGTCTGCGTCTGCGGTATGTACGGGTGAGGACGAGGGTGGGGTTGGCGGTGTCCAGGATAAGCCGCAGGAGGTGGGGGACGAGGGTAGTGAGGTCGAGGCAGAGGAAGAGGGCTCCGCCACCGCCACCGACTCGGGAGAAACGAGGTCGATCGTGCCCTGCGCGGGTGTTGGGTCTGCTCTCAGAGTCATAGTGTTGGGTGGTGTAGGGGGTGCGCCTCGAGGTGTGTTGGGCTTTTGGTTGGTTCTTGGGGGAGATCGGACGCTGGTGGGTGGGTCGTGTGCTTGATAAGCCCGCAGGAAGCCCAAGACGGCAGGTGCAGTGCGTGCGTGCGGGTGCGGCGGGGTGCGTGCTCGGCTAGCGACCTCAAGGTGGACGGGGTTGACCTTGACCTCGAACTCAGACACGGACAAGAAGGAGGATAAGAGAGAGAGGGTAGTGGGCAAAAGAAAAGAAGAGTCGGTGGATAAAGTCTATTGAAAACACGTTACGAGGGTATCAACCGGCTTTATCAATTATGAAAAAGATAACAAAGGCACGAGAAGAAGCCCTGCGATGAGGCGATGATGCTATATGATGTCTTTCCACCCCCGTCTCTCAAACCTTTGCTTCCGAGCTATGGCGTAGCACATCGTCGAAGCCTTCGAGAAACTCCAGCTGGCACTGCCGACGGACGAGCCACGGATAATTGCAGGACGCCCCCTAGAGCAGAGCAGACACCCTGAACAAGGCCGGAAAATTGTGGGAACGTCGCCTGCAGCCTGCAGCGCGCCTGCCGTCTGCCGTCATGTCGTCATCATGGTACCTGTCGCGCTAAACCCTGCTAAAGCACCCTAAAAAGGCCCGCGTCCCGAGCACGCTGCACGCTTGCGGCTCCAACGACGCACGCTGGTCGGAAGCGAGGGTAGGCGGCGGCGCGTTTCGACTACACGCCGCTTAAGGCTCCTCCCTCCGTCGTCTTCAATCCTGCGCCGAGTGCAACACCGTATCCTAGCACACCATCTCTTGGTTGGATCAAGGTGAGCACCCGAGACAACGCACCTTGCGGGGATTCGGGGATTCGCACAAGGGCCAACAACAAACCCGGCGTTGATCCCAGATACAGTAATTCAACAATGGCGCCTGCCATTCTCGACGTCGGACAGCGACCTTGACGTCGGAGGAGAACAAGCGCCCTAGCGCCCGAGCTCATCAAACCCGGGGGAGACAATGTCAATGACATGGTGTATTGTTGGCTTTGTATATAGAGTAGCAAGCCCGCCCGCCGGGAGGTCAGTCAACTTGAAAGGTCAGTCAGCTAGTCGGTTTACAAGTTTACAAGCAAGCGAATGTTCAGCTAAGCGGGATAATCTAGCCAAATACGACTGAACTGAATTGGAGGCGTAGAAAAGTCTCCCACCAGAGTCCAGAGTAGGTTAGAGTGCTTGGCCAGAGGGCCGGTAGGTAGGTAGGTATGACGGCGTTGTGGTCCCACTCCGGAGTCCCCACGAACGCGGTCCTCTATGCCAATCGCGCTGCGGTGTTGCTCGCGCAGAAGGTGTAAGTCAGATATCGGAGCATGTTAGTCTCGAATGCACGAAATGGCGCGTTAATCCTGGTGATTAGGTATATGTATGCAGCGTATGATTGCAGAAAGGTACATTGTCATCGCGCCTCGTTGAGTGGGAGAGGTATTGAACTTGCGTCTTAGGCTGTAGAACTCGACCCAAAGTACGCCAAAGCGGGCAGGCTCGGTACAGCATCGCACGTACGTTCTCGTCTATCTATCTGCCTTCCTCCACCTTCTTGACCTCTACCGTAGGCTCTCGCGGCATGGACCGAATGTCTTCGCGCCTGGAAGATGGCCCTCGATTGTCTCCCGAAAGAGAACCTCACACCTGCACAGGAAAACATGAAAGCCCAGTTCACTCAGGGGCTTGCGAATGCCAGGGTCGCGAGGAAGAAGATTGAAACGAGCGCCGTCGCGGTGTCGGATTTGGAGAAGATGCCATGGGTCGTGGCGTCTGAGCTGAGGAATAGGAAGATGGCGTCCGGGAAGCCAGCCTCTCAATTTCCTTCCAACAACTCTCAATCCTCCCGCGTTACGACAACCTGAATCCAGAAATCTATCTATCTGACCATCTCGCTTGATCCACCGAGCTGGCGGGCGGGGTGGACTAAGGGACATCTTACTGTGATATGTTTGTGCTTCTGAGTAACTTGCTAGATGGGGGATAGATTGCTTGGAATTTCCCCTCTCCCTCAGCTAATTCGCATCATCCCGGCTGGGCCCTGGCTATGGACACCCCCACCCGTCTAACAACCGATATCTACTTACTTGCCTGAGGGACATAGTCGTTTCCTCCCGCTTTATGTACGACACCCTGAATCCATCTACTCAGAAAACCATCTCGCCTGATCGACCGAATAAATGGATAGTTGGATGAATTGCCCTCTCTCCCTCTTAATTCGCATTATCCCAGCTGGCTCTCGTACGGTATTACAACCTATCGAACGAACATGCCTGCTACCGTAAGGTAGTGGGTCTTAGGGCACCCTATCCCAGACTTTGGCGGGGATTTGGGGAAATGCGGTGCGATCGGACTCCGGTCTTCAGTTTAGTCTCCAAAGGTGGCTCGCGAGTCACCACGCACAACTTTGACTCGTCATGCGTCAGATTTGGAGAGGGTATATACCCTGCTGTGCTGAGGGTACATACTTACCCTGTGTGTTGTTGGTCGTACGTGCCTTGCATAGAAGATGTAGACCGTGTCCATACTCCGAAGCCAGCGAATATAAGCCCCATCTTGATCTTTCATTTTTCATTGCCCATATCTACTCTCTAGACTGGCTATTGTAAGAAGGTATCGGTACAAGGGGGGATAATATCAGGTAGCAGGTTGTGCCGCTAGTCGGCCTTATAGATGTTATTCAGAAGCATATCGAAGTATACGTTAAACCCCAGCTCGGAGGACCGTCTGCATGAGACGCGCGGGCGCTTAAGCGCGGGAAAACGAGGACCATTAATAAGCACCGCTAAACCTTGCGCGAGCCTCTCGTTGTTCCAATCAACTTCCAACAGCCCTTACACCCTAGCTCTCGTCCATCTACTCAGCATGTCGAGTGCCCCTTTCGAATCGCAGACCGAGCTTGATCGCGAGATCGCGCGACTCGAGCAGCAGCTCCTTGACCTCAAGCAGCGTCGAAACGCGATGTCGCCCGTATCCAGGATCCCCCCCGAGCTACTATCCAATATCTTCTTTCTATCCCTTCGTTTCTTGAAGGCCGGCGGTATCACAGAGGAAGTTGACCCCGATATGACCAGGCGGGCGATATGTGCGGTATCCCACCAATGGAGGGAATTAGCGTTCACAGAACCCAAACTATGGATGGAGATCCACGTCCGGGAGACCACCATCCGACGCACCACAGCGACGAAGTACTACCTAAATCTGGTCCGAAAAAATTTGCGGGAAACCCAAGATGTCTATCTCGAGGCCGGCAGAATCCTGAACCCCGGGGCCGTACGCCATATCTTAGAAGTGGAGAAGACACGGTTGAAGCGCGTTGTCCTAGGCGCCACGTCAGAAATCATCCGCGAAATTCTTTCAAGGATGACGGACGCTCAGTGTGACAAGGTAGACTCAGTAGAGTTGAAGTGCGACAATATCCAACGACCGGCAGATGTGGGTGTGTTGCAGCATATGCGCGTGTTCCCTCACCTCCGCAAGCTCTGGCATGAGCTGCCGCTAATCCCAAACGCCGCCTATGTTGGTCGCCTCGCCAACCTCACAGACCTCGTCCTCGTAAATCTCCGTTCGTTCACTGTGGAGGATGTGCACCAGCTCTTCGACATCCTCACGAGGGCTAAGCACTTGACATCTTTTACGCTGGCCAGCACGCAGTCCGCAACGCACAACCCTCTCCGAGTCTCGGCGGGTGGTGCGGTGCGGACAACCGAAATCGAATTCCACCACCTGAAGAGGTTTGAGCTCCAGTTGGGGCTGACTCCGCTTCTTTTGGCACTGTTAAAACCTCTGCGTTTTTATGGGGAAATGGAGAGGGTGGTTATTGCTACAGATGACATTAAGGGGGTGGATTTCAACGGTTTGGTCATTTACACCATGGCCCTTGCATTCTCGCACATGTCGGCGCCGGAGACGATGAAGATGGGGGTGAACCCTGAAGTCCTCTATACAAAGTCGGACGGAGACGCAGCCCTCCTTACCTACCAAGCAGGATGGGTGGATAAACCAGACCGCCAGTTGTACATGGTCTTGCCAGTCCAGGAGGACATCAGCGACCCCTTCGCAACCCCAATTCACCCGTATCTCTCTCTCCCATTCGGGGATCCACATTCCTGGCTTCTGAACAATATCCAAGAGATGGAGGTTGGCACTCGCCCGATCCAGCCGGTCTGGGAATGCTTCGCCAGGATCCCGAGCCTTCGCCGGTTGTCCGTCACTGCTTGGGACATGAACGACTATTTCATTCCAGCCCTACGACTCAAAGGTTTTGAGAGTCCAGACAACCCTCCCAACCCGGCTCAAGTAGCAGCGCCCTTCCCTGCGCTTCTCGACATCAAGATCGACATGGCGGAGCTAGCAACATCAGGGCTGGACGTCGAATACGCTCGGACCCTGGCACAGGCCCTGGGAGAGCGGGCGGCCAATGGCTCAGAAAGGGAGGACTCGGTGAGGCGGATCTGCAAGTTGGAGTTCGTCTCGTGTACGTCGCAGATTGACGGGGAAACTCGAGACTTGCTTTCAGGTGTTGCATCGGAGGTTTGCTGGAACATGAAGAAGAAGTAAAACGTTGTATCTGTCCTTGATTTCTATCCCATGCCCATGCTTAGAGAATATGGAAGGCACCAAGATTCCAGCTATTTTTTGTACCTGGAATAGTGCGATATTCCCGCCCCTGTGCGCCGTTCCCGCGTCCGTTGGTCACGCTTGCCACTGCAAGCATGACGGCGGAACCGGTCGATACAGCCAAGACTGCCACACATAATGCATACACACTGACGTGATATTTGTGAAGGTAAACTGTAACACATGAGGAGTGTCCTTCTGCGACCTGATTTGAGGTATGCTGGCTACAGGGGTGGTTGTCGCCCGACACGGACATGGCAGCGTATTTAAGCGCCCGTGATACAACTGAATGCCTATCTGCATTGCCACATACTCACCGGCAGGTGGATTCAAAAGGTCTGCGTTACACTCTCTCTCTCGTCGGACTCCCCGGGAGTGGGACAGAATCGCTTCTTCCCGCTTTGCGATAGCTTGATATTCAAATACGCGGAAATTCGACCACACGCCTCACTGCTCGAATCTGGATAGCGTCTATTCTAAGTCACCCGCTGTGCATTTTACTCTCAGTGCTGCGCCTCTCCTCACTATCCAATATTTGAACGGCAGGTGCACCTGCGAGCGGACTAAGCGCCCGCAAGCTCAGGATGACGACGGGATCCATTCCGGACGCGACAACTGGCGGTAACAGCTTAGACGATATATATCCCTTACAAACACATGGATATGGACTTTGATAATTGCATTGTCGAACAATCGGAACATGAACTCCACGTCGGTACTCAATGCACCCATAAAAGAGTATACAATATGGCAGAACGATGGTGTATGCGCGGGTGCGTCAATGGATTAGATCGAGCTTGATTGAAGATGCCTCTGGGGATTCGATGTTGCCCTGAGGTCCTTATACCTAAAGCCTCCTCCCCACTCTCTCATAAGCACCTGGGTGAAGTTGGGAATCTTCCAGCCTTTCGCCTTTAGGACACCCGTGACTTTTTTTGTTGAAAGACTGCAAGACGAGCGACAGAGATACCACGAGCACTGACAGTTGGAGGATGTCAGTTTTGCAGAGAAAGAATGTGTCCACTGATTTACTTGCCCCTCGGTGTAGTACCTCGAGCATCCAGATAATTACCATCCGCGTTTGTTCCCGCTGGTGGTTGTTCATATCTGGATTCCGATGCCACTCAGCCCATGCAGCAGCCCATTTCTGGAGATCACTTGAGAGGATATATGGCACTACAGTCTGGAAAGAAGATTTTTGTAGCTGGTGGACATATCTTAGCCGTCGATGATAAGGCTCTTGACCACCGTGTCGTGCAGCAACTTCAGCATCTAAAAGCATGTATTAGTTGGGGGCACAGCGGCATAGGTGGAGGGTTTACGTTTGTCCAGCGTTTGAAAGAATCGTTGGGCCATCCAGGTGAGAGCCTCCCCTCCGGGGAGGAACCTTTTGCCACATCTGGTTGGATCCGCGACGAAATCAAGGAATGACTTGTGGTAAAAGAAGTACGGCCATCCCAATTTTTCTCCGGAAATCTGGGTCGATAACAGGGAAGATAAAGGGCCTAAAGCGTACTGTTCTTCACCGGGAGATAGCTGCAAGACAAGCCGAAGGAGCCACACTGGGGAGTCACGGTCATGATGAAGTCGGATAGCTTGAAGCCACTTCATTGAGAGCTCGGGATCCGGGCTAGCCTCCAATACTAGACGATAGAGCGCATCCAGAGCTTCGAGTGGGTTTTTTGGCGAGCTAGCCCGGTTCTGCCCCAGGATATGTTGAAGGCGCTGATGCGGCGTGGAAGGCTTATTCGAGCTCTGCGCCTGTGGGTTGGGTGAATGCGGTGACCCCTCGATGTACCGTACGACGGTCGCAGCGTATACAAACTGCCCCGACGCGTTCCTTACAAGTGTGAGCACCGCTTCCTCCCCTGGCCATTCCTCGGGCCCAATCCCGAGGTGACGACAGATGGTTGAGAATTTGGCATTGTAGAAGAGGGCTATATCGGCATCGGGGTCGTACTTGTTGTCGAGGAAGAGTTCGCGTGTCGAGGCTTTGCCTTGCGTATTAAAGAAGTCGCGTATGGCCGACTCCGGGCGGCTGGCAATGAGGATGCGAAAGGGGAATGAGGGGTGGTGGACAGCGAGGAGGAGCAGGGATAGCACCTCCAGCTGGTCGTCTTCTTTCCGCCGGGTAGGCGCATGCACACTTGGGTTAGCCGGGCCAGGAGCTCGCTCGACATCGCATTCGTCGAGCCCGTCGATTACGATGACTCGTGGCACCGCCTCGTCAGCACCGCCGAGCTCATCTACTGTTCGAAGTGCGCTCAAGACCAGAGCGTCAAATTGCTCCTGCATATTCTTCGTGAAAACTATTGGGTCCTGCACGAGGGATGATAGTATGTGTCCGCGTATCCCGGGGAAGCTTCCATGATTCATGAGCTGGTAGGCAAGCGTCGGGACGAAGCATCTCTTCGTCCGCCTATTCGCCGAACCAGAGAACGCAGAGAAAAAGAAGGAGGCAGCGAGGGTCCCCTTTTTCTTGCAGACATCTGCGATGGTGCCCAGGATAGCTGTCTTCCCCGTACCCGCTGGTCCCGTTACCCACATGATCTTCTTTGACTGGGCGTCTTGATCTCCAGCGTCTACCCAACTCATGATGTCTTCTTGCACTGCGACCCTTGTTTCCTCCATGCACTTGGGCGCGTCGCAGCGCTCGTTCGAGTCGTGGATGGCACCAGTTGCCATGTTCGCAATCAGATCTGGGAATGTGTGAGCGCGAACTGGGCGGTGGGAGATAGGGACCTCACAGTCCAAAGCCTTTGCCTCATCGAACCCTTTTCCTTGGTCCTGGCCTCCAGGTGAATGCTGACTGAGGTTCCCTGAGATTTCAATGCCATATGGTTGAGATGTCCCCAGGCCAACCAACAAAGGTACTCTTACCATGATTATCCCCAAAGATAGCATTGTTCGCCTGGCCTACATTGTACTGGGTCACTGGACCACTATCTAAATGGTGTCAAAGACTGAGCGCTGCAGCAAAGTGCACGCTGGACTCACAATTGTGGAAAATAATAGGTGTGGACGGGTGCATGCTTGGCATGGCCCCAAGCTGCGCGTCCTGGAAGAGCGTTCCAACCAGTTTGCTGCCGTATTCGGGGTGTAAGGTAGGGAAACAGATTTTGAGGGTGCTCAACAGAATTGGTTGGCAGAAGAGAGTTATATGGGCTTGTTCAAGTTGTTGAATCAAGTCCCAGGCACTTTCCCTTTCCCGCCACGTGTACTAAGAAGCTGTGCTGCAAGATAGGCGCCCAGAGGATCTCCGAGCCACCCCTCAGGCTTCTTCACCGTCATCTTTCCGCTGTGTTGAGCGCCAACTTTTTGTGGCTCGTGGTCTTTTTAAAAGGAACGAAACGTCGGTGGATTATGGGACCGATAGACTCGTCCATGTTTGGTGCGGCGGCAACACTCTTTGCCTTCGGCTAAATTTCTGAACTCCGCACCAAAATCCAGGCATGATGTTCTGCTGCGTGATGCAGCGTTCTTTGTACTCTGTCCTCCATCAGCAGCCGTCCTCGCAAAGTTGTTTCCCCGTGGCAAACTTCCTCTCACTGGCTCTGCTCTCCCTCGATCTTGACTCGGAACCTCACGCGTCGAGCGCCAGACGGCTTCGGAGCCTGTCGACCTCCTGCCAGCACCAGACTACCAACTCTCCATGTCTTCGTTGGCTGGAGTCGAGACAGGCACAAATTACGGCGAGATAGCGATCTCGGAGGAGGACCTTTCAATGGCGGAACTCACCCTCGAGCGACGCTGTGCCCCCCAGCCCCCTTCACCGATATCGACGCTTCCCGTGGAGCTTGTTTTCGAAATATTCTACCTCAGCTTGCGATGGGCGGATGCGAAAGGACATCACAGGAAGGACACCTATCCAGAACGAACGAGACTCGCGATCACCCACGTTTCACAGCTTTGGAGAGCAACCGCCCTTCGCTTCCCCGAGCTATGGGACGAGATATATTTTCGAGAAACGACTAAGAATCAGTTCCTAGATCTAGCCTTGAGAAACTCGCAGGGCCGACCGCTGTACCTGTCAATTCAGGGCTCAAAAGCTGCAAAAGGTCTATCCTACATCCTCGGTTGGGAGGGCTCGGTTCCCAGTAGAGTGAAAGGGATATATCTTCGGGGCAAACTGTCACAATGTACGCAGATCAGGGATCTGTTGCTACACCTTTGCAGGAATTTGGAGACATTCCAAATGCGATTGGAGGCACCCATCCACTCCAGCCGGAATACCATCACCCTTGACGAACTCACAAACCTGCGCGAAATCGAACTCAGAGGTTGGGCGACACTTTCATTCCCTTGTATCAAGTCCCCTTTCCTCACCCGCCTGTCCATCGAACCCACTCTTATCCCAACCAAAGACTGTATGAAGGACCTCCTAAACCTTCTCAGGACTACCTCCCAGCTTGAGTACCTCCGCATCGAATTTGGATACTTGATGCTCTACGTGGAGCCACCGCTGGTAGAGGGCGCCGACGCTACCATCAGTTTGCCACGCCTCACTACTCTCCGAATAGCCTCTACCTCGAGGCCCCCTCTATGCACCTTACTCTCAGCACTACGCCTTCCCCCCACCATCCAATCTTTGAAAGTCAGGTGCACCGGCCGCAGAGAATTTGCTGCGGAGAAAGTCATGTCCGCGCTGGATATTGCCTGCAACAGACATGTACCTCCCCCTTCCTCGTTACACATTCAAGCGCCGAAGGTCAACAACAAACACCTTTCCTTCAGGGAAGGTATCGTCTTCACAGCCGGTGGCTCAGCGCCTAGCGGGGTCAACACCAAGCCTCTGCACCTAGAAGTGACTATCAAGTCTCCAAAGCTGGCGGGACCAAGATACCCATTCGACGGCCCGTGCGACTGGCTATTCTCCGCCCTCTCAAACGCGAAAGTCGACCAACATCCAAATTTGGCCTTTTGGCGCGCTTTGGCGTCTTCTCCAAGTCTGGGAAAAGTTATGGTCTGGGTGAGGAAGGATGATGTCAGCTTCGTGCAGGCCTTACGAGGGAATGGCGAAACTGATGCAGGCGAACCAAACTCGCTTGTACACAGCCAATCCGCTGTCGGCGGGTTTCCTGCACTCCACAACCTTCGCATCAGGTTTTTTGGGAGCGACGCAGGATGGGACATCACATACGCTCGGGGTCTTGCGGCCGCTTTCCTGGAGACATCGCGGGAGCGCAAGTTGGATCGGTTGGTTTTCGAAAGATGCCTTTCGGACTTGGACGAGGAGACTTCTGGGATCCTGCATTCTATGTCAAAGAATGTTGAATGGTCGTTGAAAACCATTTCTCTCTTACTTATATCTTGATTGGTCTTGCTACCCGCCGGCACCTACTTCCTACATCTTCTTAATCACAAGCTATAGTTGTTGCTTTACGGTGGTTGTAATCGACCCCAGCGCTGGCCAGAAGCAATAGGCGCCCGTCACACCCAGCCACTGCCTGTAATTCACTTCAAATGAAGCTGGATATTCGTAGATCCAGCGAGCGTGCTCATTTCACCAGCTGTGGTAATATTGGCAGTTACAAAGAGGTTGGCTAATATGCCGCTCCCGCATTCCACTGAATGCTTATTTCACGCTAATCTCTGAATCCATCCCACGAAGACGCCCGGCCTATCAACCCAACTATTGCTCAATCCGCAACAACTCAACCTCGAATACGAGGGTGCTATCTCCCGGGATTACAGGGGCTTGTCCGCGTGCGCCGTACGCATAGTCTGGGGTTACAGTGAGGATCGCCGTCTCGCCCAGCGACATCTGGGGGATACCTGATCGCGAGCGATAAGCAATAATCAGTCAGTTGGATAGTTTAGCGGGTCTGAGCGGATGGATGAAGGAGTACGTAGACGACCACATACCTTCATCCCACCCCTTGATTACCTGCCCCACCCCAATCAGGGTCTCAAACGGGGTACCTCTGCAGGATTTGAGGTGCAATATGTAATTAGCAGCGCGGTGGCGGACAAGGGTTGACGCAATACGCTGCGAGTGCAGTTCTACTCACCGGTCCCTGCTTGAGTCGAATTTCTTGCCGTTACTGAAGGTGCCGACGTAGTGTACCACAACGGTGTCTAAGTAAAGACGACATCCTCAGTATCGGGCGCTAGCTGGCATCGATCGATCATCTTCCTGCCTGTGTAAACTTACCACCTCTCTTGGGAAACGCATTCCCATCGCCTTGTTTGACGGTTTCAACCTTAACACCCTAGAGGTAAAGTTGTAGGGTGAAAGGTTGGAGCCAAATTGTCGCTCAACATACCATGGTGCTTTAGTCCTGGGGACTAAGAGAACTACACTGGGAAGCCCTATCAGAGCTCCGAATCATGAATGGCGACTACTTATTGCAATGCGTTCCCACGGAAACTCTCCTCCGACACGGCGTATTCTCCCCCCCATGCGGCTGTTGATAAGCGCCCACCGTCCATATTAGGTTGCTCGGTCATGGCTGGCAGACATTGCGTCATCTGCGATTGTCCCAGTCGGTCACTGTCAGCCCCGGCCAAGGCCCGATGTCGAGTCGAGATGGAAGGGACGTTCTGGTAAAAGATACAATTCATAAGGCAGCAAGATTACGGGCTACCTTACTAGACGGTTGATATACAATTTGAGAGAATCAGGACATCCTTTTGAGCCAATACATCGCGATCTCGCCGTTATGCCACCTCCTGATCGTCGCCTTAATTGATCGCGAGCAGCTCTACCTCGAAGATGAGCTCGCTGTTTCCAGGGATTACAGGAGGGTGGCCATGTGCGCCGTAACCGTAGTCAGGCGATACAGTCAGACGCGCCTTCTCCCCAAGGGAGAGCTGGGGGATGCCTGTGAGGAATTGATGGTGGATAAGGAGAGGTACGCGATAAGCGATCAGTCAGTAATTAAGGACGCGTCCAAGTACGGTCAAACACGGCAACGTACCTTCATCCCAGCCACGAATCACATTCCCCTTTCCAATGACAGTGACAAACGGCTTGTTTCTACATGAAACCGTGTTGTGAGCAATGCGATCTTCGCTCCCGACTCCCGATCAAGATGATGCTGTTTGAGCCTCGTCCGACGGGGGTAAAGGAGACTCACCGGTCCCTGCTGGAGTCAAATTTGCTCCCATCGGTGAGGGTGCCGACGTAGTGAACCGTGACTTTATCTAGGGACGGCGTACTCTCAGTGGGCTGCGATCGATGGCGATGAGTTTCGATGGATTTTGATAAACTCACCGCCTGCCTTGGGGTAGGTCTTCCCGTCTCCTCCGCTGATTTTATCGACAGTGACACCCTGAAAATGGCGGAGAAAGGGAGAGTTAGGCGAGCTCTTTTGAGGTGAATTTCGTGCGGCGTACCATGATTGCTGTAGAGTTTGAGAAGCGCCCGAGGTGAGATCATGCTAGTGATGTTCTCCGCACGGCTTCTCGCGGGCTTTTTAAGCTCCGCGCGAATGTGCCAGGAGCATGCCGCGCCCCGCCTCATGATTTATCCCAGTTTTGTTTTCCTGCTCTCGAGCCTCAGCTGCTGCGTATGTTCTGAAGCCTGCTTTCTTTCTCTACAGAAATCCTTTGGCCAAGGCATCCACCCTCAGGCGGCACCGCAGCTACTTAGCTCCCGGAAAGACTCCTGGCCAAAACACCCCACCTCAGCTCGCAGTACACGCACCCAGGTGGAAACATGGTCCAGACCTTTCCCGACAGACCTCGCAGAATCGGCCTTATCTGGTATATCGAGACTTTAGGTCTGTTCTTTCCGGTTTCCTTCTCTCAGAATCGCGATACAGATGGCGCAGTATTCAGACGCTTGGGTATCACATCATGTATTAATAAGCGCCCGCAGGACAAGCCGAGAGCGTTGCATTCCCTGTCACATTCAAATGGAAGCCCAGGCGTTGCGCAAGTCTTGCCATGGCTGGGTGACACCGTGACAGGGACCCGGGAGTACATTCCGATACTTACTGAAGTTTGACACCCGCAGGTCAAATGATGCCTGCGGGAACTGGCAGCGTCCCCAACAGTATCCTCCGGCGTGAGAAAAGCCCGAAGTCCCCTCTTCTCTTCGTTCTTGCCCTTAGACTGACACCGTCGTGACCTCTTCAACGCCCATCACTCCCTACGTGGAACGTACGGACGCAAGCACCCCATGTCAACACCATCTCATTATCGATATGTTAACCCTTCAGGACGAAACCCTCGTGACAGCCCTCTAGCCAGAGACTACCAAAGGAGGGTCGCAGCGGGGGAGACCGTCCCGCCTGAACTCTGCCATCCAGAAATCTCCAGACCTCCTACCAGGCGTGAATCCCAAAGGCGCCTGGACGACAAAATCAAGTCATATGAAAACGACCTGATTCGCCTCAAGAGGCGTCGAAACACTTGGTCACCCATTTCCGACCTCCCGTCAGAGGTCCTGTCCGACATCTTTCTCCTCAGCTTCCTGTCTTCGGCAGACTCGGAAGCGCAGTTGCACAGGAAGGCCCTTCCCGAGAATGTCAGGCTTTCCATCAGCCACATCTCCTATGCTTGGAGGACGGTTGCGCTCAACTCCCCCGAACTATGGGCCACGATCCACATACGAGACACCACGAAGACCACAATTTTGGCTCTAGCCTTGCAAAACTCAAAGGGTATGCCCATCGCCATCGAAGCCCACGCCATCCACAACAATATCGAATGTGTGCGTCGTGTCCTCCTGACGATCCCGAGCAGGGTGAAGAGCCTGTCACTCGAGACAGAATCCGGAGCTATGCGGTCGATCCTCCCCAATCTCCAGGCTTGCAAGGGGATGCTGAATTCGCTGGTGCTGAAGAATTGCGGGGCGGCTGTCGGCCACCTTCCTGGAGCCGGGTCCATCCTATACATGCCCAACCTTCGGAAACTCACATTGCTCGGCTGGACAACTTTTACCAGCCCCTCCTCACCCCGCCCCTCCGCCGTTGTCCACTTGGAAGTTTCGAGCCCCCAGTCTACCATCATTCGCCCACTTCTCACGTACCTGAGGAATGCGCCTCGGTTGAAGGAGCTCACCTTCAGCCTCGAGACTGAATCCCAGACGCACGAAGAGGAAGTTGGAATTGAACTTCCGAGGCTTGAACACCTCTGCCTCAGGATGAAACCAAGGGTCCTGTCAACTTTCCTATCAGCTATCCGCGTTTTTCCGACCAAGCATACCCCGCTGTTGGCAACAATTTCCCCAATGGAGGCTGACGGTGCCGACTCAATCACCAAGGCTCAAAGCATCGTGACCAGCATCCACGATCTGTGCGTCAGAAGCCAATTTCCTGCCCCGTCAATTTTATCGCTGGGAAATACCCTCTCGTTGTTCCCCCTGGGCACCATCGAAGACAACCCCCTTGGCATCTCAGTTATTATCACGGCCCCGCTGGAAGAAGGTCTCCCTTCTGCATGCCAGGTCTCCACCACGCTCGACCATTTTGAACTTCATACCGCCTTCCATCCTTCGGTCAGGGACTGGTGGTTCAGTCGACTGGACCTTATATCAATTTGGCACCCTCCCCCTCTGGAGTTCTGGAAAGCACTTGCACGCGCTCCGACCCTTCGGTTGTTGGATTTCTGTGTCACGGAACGCAACGACTGTTTCCTTCAAGGTCTAAGAGACGGACTAGACAAAGGCGGTGCCGCCGCTGCACTCGCGGAGCGCGATTCCAACTACCCTGGTCTCGAATCCATCACAGTGACGTTCAAAGGGAGCGGCCCGATAACATGGGATGTCGACTACGCGCGGGATCTGGCATTGCTTCTACGAACGAGGGTCAAGAAGTTATCGGAGCTGAGTTTCTATGGTGTATCCACGCAGTTAGCATCCATCAAGCAAGATACAACTACCTATGAACTCCTGAATCACACCTCTTCAACTGGCATCGATTGGCACTCCCAGATTCCGGAGGTCTTTTGGTGACGGTCCGTAGCATCCGCCCAGACTCGCTACGCAGTCCTGACTCCTCTTATCCTCTCAGCTTTTGGAATTTGGTGATACTTTTTAACTAGAGGGATTTATTGCCGATAATAACGAGGACTATACCAACGCAACACAGATTTCATTGAACTGATCTGTCAAAACTTCTTCCTTCTTCCACGTATAGTATGTGATAGCCCAAGATATGAGTGTGCCTCAGGCTCCCCTTCCTTCCTTAGTCGCAGCTACGTCGATATGTCCATTTGCTATGGATACCGCAAACGAATGTGGCACTCGGTCCCTTGAGATGGTTTTCATTCCCCATTTGTGACACGCCGAATCGTAGAAGGCCAATCGTACGGCGGTCAATAAGTAAGGTTTGGGACAGAGTCGAGAAGCCTGGTTCAAAACTTTGTTGTCCATAATGCTTTAATTGACCTTTGATACAAGGATCACTACGATATGCGTCCGGCAGTTGGGCCGCACTTAATTGATCTCCAAAAGTTCGACTTCGAAGGTGAGTCCAGCGTTTCCGGGGATGATTGGGGGGTATCCGCGCTCCCCATAGGCCCAGTTGGAGTCAACAACTAGTCGAGCTTTCTCGCCAAGCGACAGCTGAGGGATACCTGATCACATCGCGATAATCAGTAAACTGTGATTATAGGTGCTGGAGGTTCCTTCGAACGCGACGTACCTTCATCCCAGCCCCTAATCACTTTACCTCTTCCAATCTCGGTCGTCAGAGGTTCGTTTCTAAAGGAGATCGTAAGGATCATGGCGTTAGCAACAGATTAATAGCGCCGTAGGCGACTCGATTGAAGTCGGCCTTGGAAAGTTGAATGCTACTCACCGATCTCTGCTGGAGTCAAACTTATTCCCCCCGTTGGTGAGTGTTCCGACGTAGTGAACGGTGACTTTATCTACGAACAACATCTGTAAGCGGTCGTCGCAGAGCGGCATTGCGCCCATCCGTTTTCAGACTCACCCCCCGGCTTGGGGAAGGTCTTTCCGTCACCTCCGCTGATATGTTCAACCTTGACGCCCTGAAATGCAATCAAGGTCAGTACAAAGGGGAGAAAAGCCAGTGCCTGTTGCATACCATGATATTGTAGAGAAGAAGTGACGACAAGGCGGAAAGGAGCCTCCTAAACCTATATCGGTCCACCCTGCTCACGTAAGCAAGATAAGATCAAGGCGTCAATGACGTCACAATACTTCGGGCGCTTAACAGCGATAAGCCAAATGCCGCCCAATACAGCCAGATTAGGTACCTTTACAGGCTTTGAATATGTTTCCTACCGAGTACCTTGTACGAGGGATGCAGCTATATATGCTGACATAGATGCGTTTACTGACGTGTCGAGACCCTGCTGAGTTCTGAGTCCTGACGTTCCCCGGATCATTCATATCCGAGTCCGAGCATCCAAATTCACGCGTCCTTTTTACGACTAGTAGAATCAAGCATAATCCAATTGATATTCGCGCTCTTTGGAACTTTGCATGAGCCCAGCTCAACTTCATACGTCAAAGTTGAGTTTGGGGGAATAATACCAGGAACGCCACGTTCACCATATGCGAAGTCTGGCTCTATAGTAATGATTGCTTTTTCTCCCAATGAAAGTTGCTGAATGCCTATGAAATTATCATGTCAGTGAATTAGCAGAGCAATATGCAGACAGAGATCTACGTATGGCGAGAAAGGGAATACTTAATGCAGTACGTACCCTGATCTAAGCCTTTCACAACCTTTGCAGTTCCAATCTCCGTGACAAATGGCTCGTTTCTGGAGAGGGCGGTATGGTCGGGGGAGATCCACTGGCTGTTAGCAATGTGATTGGATATGCATATCGTAACCAAAAACATACCGCTCCCTGCTGGAGTCGAAAGTGCGCGGCTTTCCTTCCTTAGGCAAGCTGGCAACGTAGTGGATAGTAACACTGTCCATGGATTTGGTCCTGACATATAAAGACCCTATTCCTTCAGACTCGGAGATAGGGAAACTGACCGCCTGTCTGGAGGAACGTTTTACCGTTCCCCTTCTTGGTGCTTTAAACAGTATTCCCCTTGAAGACGCGTTGATATGAGTCGGGCGCTTATAACCCTGACAGTCACATACCATGCTTGCTAAAAATTCTGTTGATGGGATGTTGATTGTCACATACCTTTATATACCTGTCACTATCCCGCTAATAGTTGACTCAGCCCTATCACAACTATCCTTCTCAAAGCAGTGTACTATTAAATATAGCGTTTGTCGCTTGTTTGTGTCTCGCAGTTGGGCCCATATGGCTTTGGTTTGGGCGCTTAATTAGCTGTGACCTCACACTAACGGGAACGCGCTGCCTCCGAGCCGATTCCTCAAGAAGAAAAGTCCTCCCAGCCAATCTGCAGTGTGCACCACGTTTTCCTTATCATTAGCTTATTACGAGCACGGAGAGGGAATACCTGCGAGAATACTTATCGCAGCACGACACTCGTTTGATTAGGGAGGTGGGCACCGCAATGGGCCATCGCAGACCAGTCCCGGTATAGATCATCCACTCTCTAACACGCTTCCCTTAGGTATACAATACTGCTATTTTGAGCTGCTATTCTCGATCTCGAAGGCTGGGACAAACACCTCGTCATTGCTCGCAGGTAGCTCCAGACTCATCATCAATCTCAGTAGGCATCTCTTCCCCGCCACCCTCGGTGGTGGTACACGAGGTACTTGATGCTCTGACACGAGCTTACAGATACTTTAACAAATCACCAGCATCCATCACCGATCTTAACTGACCGAAATATCGACCGCGCATCGAGCTTGGGCGAATTTACCTTCAATTGCAGCGTATCCCTTCACCGACTACTCGGTATGTTTTTCGCTGTCTCCTGCGTGTTGCTTTCTTGCATTATTTATGGGGCTATGAAGCTATCCTTTCCCAGCCTTTTTAATCCACCACCAATTTAGAGGATGCGTGCTTCGTTACCCGGTGACCCACATTCTTACCATATCTGATCTCTATCCCTTTTACGAACGTCCGATAATTGCATCCGTCTGCAGGCAGCAAATATGAGACGATCCTCAGGCCTCATTCACAAGTGCGACCCTAATTCATTCCCTAGCTTAGCACACTGCACTGTGCTTGAGATCAAACTCATGAACGAAGACCCGCAAACACCAGGCTAGATCAAACAATTCCTCGAGCACGATGCTAGACTCTCCCTTCACACTGGCACTGCACCCGACACATGTCGCCTTCTTACCCCAGAATCATATAGCTCGCCGGAGCTGCCTTTCCTTTATCGTCCCAACTTCCTCTTCCCACCCCAAATCGCAATCGCTCCCAAGGCATTGTACGCCCGATCTCTGTCTGAATATGGTATTTTGATGCCCCCCTTGATCGGGAAACGAAGGCCACAACACCTACCCAATTCACGCAGCTTCTAAGCGCTCTCAGGGGGAATGAACCTCGACGACATACGCTTTGCGCCACATTCCGCCGGGTTACCGTATGCAGAATATGTCAGATAACTTATCACAAGGATGACGAGGAGACTTCGCCTTCCCGATGACGATCAATGCTATCATATCCACTGCTTCAAGTCTTCTAAGGCGATTTCAATAAAGCAAAAAGCTTAAAATCCAAAGGCCGGTCGTTCCTTCCAGACATAAGTGATTCTCAATGCCGAACGCGGACAGCCGGGATCGGCGTCTAAAGGTTCACTGCAGTGGTACCTATTGAGGCTCCCTCCTGCCTATCTGTGACCGGTGAGGTCGCTGCGCCTGCCCTGCACGAGGCGCTGGAGCGATTGCCAGGCATTCTCCTCGACCCACGTCACTTGATAAAGCGCGCAGGGCCGCCTTCTACGTAGAAGTGCGTTTCAATATATCCATTCTTACGCATTGCTTCTCCGAGGAAGAGACGCAGGCCCATCAGCGTGATATACGCGCTGCCGACGCGTGCAATCTAATCTGATGTTCGGCTATCCTCATAATATCGCATCAATCGACGCGTTCTCTCAATCGTCGCGTCTAAGTGCAGGAAACGACAGGTTCGGAGATATGCCAATTGTGAAAAGAATGCTAGTGGTACAAGAATGCATATGAAAGCGTGAAGACACAGAGAGCCCAAGATAGGAGGGAAACAAGACGACGCGTGTGTGTGTGTGTGTGGTGGTGATGCTGAGGATGCACCTGGACGGAGGCAGGAGGTGACAGATGGCAATGGCGCGTAGAGGCGAGCGACGAAGAAGATCACTGGGGATCTTTCGGGCCCTTGACAGCACCCCGGGGAATTGGAGGGCCGTTGATGGCCAAGAGTTCAACCTCGAACAGGAGTGCCGCGTTTGGTGGGATGACTGGAGGGAACCCCCGAGTGCCATATGCAAATTCAGGCGTCGTGATGAGCTTTGCCTTCTCGCCCAACGATAGTTTGGGTACCCCTAACCCCATAAATTATCAGCAATAGGACATCGAGGAGATGGAGAGGATGCATCACACGTACCTTCGTCCCACCCTCTGATCACCTTCCCGGTGCCAATTTCAGTCTGAAATGGTACGCCTCTGGACGTATGTCAGTGACTGCATCTGATCTGCTGCGATGGTGTTGAGCGCCACTCACCGATCCCTACTCGAGTCAAACTTCTTTCCGCCATCGACGAGAGTGCCGACGTAGTGGATGGTAACGGTATCTGTAGAGCCAGATTGGCGTCTGAGAGCCGTGTCATTCAAGATGGCTACTCACCACCCTTCTGGGGGAAGGTCACGCCGTCGCCGGGACTAATGCGTTCAACAGTAACACCCTGGAGAACTTGAATTAGCTTTGGCCATCGTCGAATGCAGTGCGAAAGACGAACCATAATCATCGCAACAAAGCAAGGAGTGGAGGGGAGTGGCTTGTTGGTATTCGATCGCAATAAGCGGACACTTATAGGCGCGGGCCAGGCGGAGTGCGGATCTTGATCCGATGGATCTGGCCACCCCCGCTTGCGGGTTGTCCAAGGGACGCAGTCTCATGCCCCGCATTATCGATATCGATGGCTGCCCTTACGCAAGTCCCACTTCCACGGTCTCTCTATTCCCAACTCGTGCATCACCTCAGATTCGCCTGCAAATCACCGGGGGTCTCGAGAAACCATACCAAAGTCATAACGGAGTACCTGTCCCAGTCCCACCCATGTTGATCGATGGATAGCCGTTTGGTATCGAGTGTGTATACGTTTTATGAAGCCTAAAATCGGTAACCTTCCTGCCCGTATAAGCAGCACCGAAATATAGAGCCCGGATGCGAGATGATCACCTTGAGCTCGCCAACTCGTCACAGAGGATCCTCGAAGATGGCGTCGAGTTAGGGGCCACAAGAGGCAGGAAGTAATTGGCGCGGTACCTGGCACCCAGTCGAATGCAGTTGGCTGAACAGCAAGTTGGCGGGTATGTCTCAGGAGAGACGATTCAGAGGTTAAATTGTAAAATTCCCCGCTGCCTTGTGCTCTTGGATGTCGAAAGAAGATCTGTGCGATTCACAAGAAGGAATGATGCAAGCGCGAGGCAGGTCAGGTCGTCTGTTGACTTCGGTCCTTTTGATTGGAGTGTTTCGTTCCGTGCTGTGATTTCGGGAGAGTCACAAAACGCGTCTGAAAGCACTCGCGCGCTCTTCTTTCGAGGACCCTAAACCTCGAACATGCGTCGCAGACATATACCAGCCAGAGATTCGGACGGCCTCGATGCGAACGGCAGTGACGAAACCCTTACCCGAGGTTCCAACTTGAGTGCGACATCGCTGACTTGAAATTGGCGAAAGTAGAGCCGAGTCGACATTTACCATCATGGGGTAGGAGAAGCAAGAAGCACTTCCTAACTGAGAAGCCTCATTTGCGACAAAAGAGGCTAAAAGGAAAGATAAGCGACGGAATAATTCAGGATATTGGTGATTTCCTACCATCATATGCACAACCAACCCACGAGGCAATTGTAGGTGGACAAGTCGGTCACATGAAACCGGGTGGGGTCAGCTCGAGCCGTCTGAATCGAACATGCTGAAGTCGCAAGGAGAACTGATCAGACATGTTCACTGCAGCGCAAGTACATCGAGGAGACCAAGCAGAGTCCCTGAGAACATCATATCGTGTACCCGGGTCAATAGTTGTCGCATTCCAAAAGCGCAGGTAAACCAATTCAATCAGAAAGTGAAAAGACGCACTGTGAATAGGAGTGTCACAGAAGTTGATTAGATATGGCGAGGATGACGTTGCTGCTGTGGTTCCATAGAGTTGAGGACATCCGGTCAGACGCCACGAATAGGGTGTGAATGCAAACGTTGTTTTCGCGGTAATGTTTGTTAAGCGCAGGCCTTGCTGAGCATCAGATGCCACCAGTCGGTCATAACATAGCTCAGGACGAGGCGACTCGGAATTTCGATGTGTAACCTAGGGTGTGGCGCATCGTCGGTCCATCATACAGCGTATTTTCCAATACAGAAAGGACTCACCCGGAAAACACAAGCGGGCCCGGGATCGAACGTGGGGGTGTGCTCTATACCATATTCTGTCTAAGTCGGTGCGCCGGCTACAATTATGGTTAGCATTACCGAACACGCGCTCTGATTTGAGGGTACAACCTGCAGAAATAGAAATGCAACAGCGAAAACACGCTGCAAGTGCAATGTGCATCGTGCGGGCAGGCATGCACTGCAGTAAGCGAGTGGGCGAAGAGCGTGGTCGGACGGGCGAACGCCCCGAGCCATCCTTTCGTTCCCTATCGCCCGTCCTGATTCCTGAATGATGTTCTCTCAGAACATTCCAGTCATGCGACCCATCCCATGGCCACCCGGATTTGATCAGCAGAATAAGAATTCGCGCATCGACGCACCTTTGCATTCATGCATTACGTAGGTACGATAATCAACTTGGAGCATGCAGGCATGCAGGAGGTTGCCCTGAGTTCCTTCCCGCAGAATGGAGAGGCGCAGCGGCGTCCCTCGTCGACGAGAGACCTGAGACCAAGTCGCAGAAGGAAAGACCCTATCCTAGCAGATACAGCCTGCAATTCAGTACGACAATAGCACAGTGAGCGAGATCCATCCGGTTTCCGATGAGTGATACTCCAGCATTGCGGTGACGCAGACTCGGAGACACGAACGAAGTTTAGATCTCTCTCCAGCGCTGCCAGGAAAAAGACTAGGATTGGAAGGACACTGGGACTGCGGTGAGGTGTTTCGCCATCCGTTGGTGCATCTTCAGAAGTATTGCGAAGGACGACTCGAGGTTCAAGTTCCACGGTTGAGCGGCCTCTTGCAAAATCGCCTCGCAGACCAGGAGAGCACACAGACATAGAGCCACTTATCTGTTCCAAGAAAGCTTTAAGGAGCAAATCCTGCAATCCTGTCAACTTGAAGGTACCGAAGTAAGTTTGCAGCCAGCAGGGCGGAACTTGAGAGGCAAGGTAGCAGGGAGGAAGAAAATCCGAAAGGGCCAAGAAGAGGTCGAGTTGGGGGAACGAAAGAAAGATTTTTTCGCAACCCCGCGTGCCTTATAGCTGGATGAAGCATTCTGAGAAACCCTTTGCCCGACTCTTGGACATGTGTACGCTTTGCGCTGCTTTTTCTGCGTTTGCTCTGCCGTTCTGCTTGATGTTACCCGATTGAGGAATTTGTTCTCATCACGTGGGACACCACGGGAATCGCGCTGTCGCGTCGGACGTCCTCTTCAACCTTCATCGCGACTCGCACCATACATGGGATGCATGAGAAATTGACTGTAGCACCCTCTGATAGCAAGGTATAATTACGCTCAAAGTACACTCTATTCTAAAAAGGTCATTCACCAGGGTATATCACAAGGAATAGGGGAACGAACAGTTCATGCATCTAACGTGAAGAAAGGTGTTTCCGGTCACCGTCGCGGCTCTCATCATCATACCCTCTGACTTATTCCATCTCGAGGACATTCCGAAGCCACAATGGTCTCAGACCTTTCCCATAGGCTTGCGTCCTGACAACATGTAAAAGGTAGACCCCTTCGAAGATGGTCCCAAGTCAGCGCGGGATAAATAGGGATAGCAAGGTACGGCGACGCACATTATAAACGCCTTTCAATTCTTCCTTGGGCATCCTCCCATCAGCCGGCCAAAGCATGATGTACGTTGCCAGCCACTCCAGGCATGCAGCTGTCCAGCCAAACTACAGGCCCGACGTTAATCAGAAACGCGACACCGAGGGAGAAGATGCGACGAACGAAGTCCCAAGGGTCCATGTTACCATGGATCATCCTCGCCATTTCCTTCAACGTCATATGAGTATGAGGCTTCTTGGTGTACATGTTGAACATGTAGTTGAATCGGGCGTCATCGAATTCGCCAATCTGTGTGTAGGCCTCGCTGTCCGAGCCATGCTTGGCCCTGTGCATATCCTTGATCTTGAGTCGGAAGAAAGGGTCAGGAATCCAGGACCCCATCGTCATGTATCTATAAGGCAATTCGACGTGTGAAAAGGCGGCAGGATAGACCGACGAAGGGGTTAAACGTACGACAGCCCGGCGTGAATTAACACCATCGCCAAGAGGGATAGAGCGATACCGAATTTGATATCGCGCATGCCTCTGTACCTGATTCATACAACAGCGAAGTGAGCAAAGGCGGGTGGCAGGTCTTTCGGCGATGTTGACGCCCACATACGTGTCGATAGGCCAGATTATTCCATCCCCGTCTCTATCAAAGTAAGCGACATGGCCTTGCATGGGGGTGTTCTTGCGCTCGGGGTCGAATCCAGTCCCCGGGGCAGAAGCGACGGCGTCCTTCGGTGCGACCATGGTGGCTGGGAGGATGACGGGGCCTTAAGTGTGGGATTTCGAGGCTGGGGGTTTATATGGGCTGTAAGTGTATGATGTAAGGTACGGAAGAGACTAGACGATCGAGTAAAAGTTCGATCATTGCTCTCGGAGAGCTCCAGGGCGTCTACAGCATACGATGAAGATGATAGCACGAGAGGTAGAACTAATAGAGCCATCATTATTTGACCAGCCTGAGGAGATGAGCCAAGTGGGTTCTTCTGCAGAAAGCCAGCGCTGCGCTCAGAAAGCAAAAGATCCGTTAGAGGCCATGAACGTCGGCGGGGAAGGCCCATGCTGCTATTTAAGACCCATTCTAGAGTATGTCGAACGAAGAGCACCCCTAAGTCATATTTCCAGTAGTCCGAGTTTCGAGAGTCATGGTCGAAGGCAAAGTCCAGTCATGTCCATTTCGCTGGCAGGTCAGGTGGGCCCTGGTGGGCCATAGCTGGAAAGCCGGTGGTAAGCGGTGAACCTCGAACGAGCGGCAATCATGCTAACACCGGCAACAAGCATCCCGAACCGGTCGGCGTCCAATTTCCCCACAAAAGCCCTGCCAAAAGCCTGATGCACACTCAGGTTCCCTTTCTACCATACCCTCCGTCTTACATTCACCACAAGAGCCATGGCTGACCGACTTTCTCAAGTCTCCGGACACCTTTCCAACACGTACGGACGTGGCCTACTAGCGGGCGAAGTCGCTATCATTACTGGTAGGCCATTGTGATGTATATCCCACTGAGAAGCGCTAAACCTCCGTTGTGTTTCTGCTGAACCAGGTGCTGGTCAAGTGAGTATATAGTCACTCAGACCTTCATTTGTGGATCACATATATGTGCTGAACGATGCACTGTGTACAGGGAATCGGTAAGGCTACTGCCCTCCTTTTCGCTAAGGAAGGTGCCAAGGTCGTCATCTCCGAGTGAGTCTCAAGTTTGTAGAGTACGTTGAGTGGAACACTAAGGACCATTCTTTTTCTTTAGCATTGATGCTAAGCGCCTCGAGGGTGTCGAAGCCGAGATCAAAGCTATCGGAGGGGAGGTCCTTTCGGTCGCTGGAGACGTCGGCGCCGATGAATTCCCCAAGAAGATTGTCGATGCTACTGTTGAGTGAGTTGCGGCATATTAAATGCCACGACGCTTTATATTTGGGCAAGGACTCACTCGCCTCATTCTTCAGTAAGTTTGGAAAGATTCATCACATCGTAAACAATGGTACGTACCCCCAATCCCTCCGAAGTACTTTAGATCTTCACACTGTCCCTAGCCGGCTTCACCTACGACAAGATGCTGCACACCACCCCCGACGACGCGTTCGACGTTATCATGAAGATCCACGTCCGCGCCCCCTTCCGCCTCATCCGTCAAGCAGCACCATACTTCCGCGTCAAGGGCTCGCGCGAGAACCGCTCCATCATCAACGTCTCCTCCACCTCCGGTCTGCACGGAAACGTCGGCCAGGCCAACTACGCGGCCGCCAAGTCCGCCGTGCTGGGTCTTACCAAGACCATCGCGAAAGAGTGGGGCCAGTTCAACGTACGCGCTAACACCATTGCGTTTGGCCTCATCCACACTCGGTCAGTATAGCGGATGCCATGCCAAACCGAATCCTGCGAACTAACGAGGCTTGTACTTAGCTTGACTGCGTCCAAAGAGTCTGGAGCTACCATCGAGGTTGACGGGAAGAAGGTTGCTTTGGGTGTTCCTGGCGCCCAGCGACCGGACGTCCCTGATGAAAAGGCGTATGCTGGAATTCCCCTCCGCCGCGGCGGAACCGTCGAGGATGCGGCCGCCTCTGTCTTGTTGTGCGTATAGCTTCTGTACCATCTCCTGCGTGCCCCTCACTCACTGTTTTGACTCACAGCCTTGCCTCGCCACTGGCTTCGTACGTTACTGGCCACACTCTTGAGGTCACTGGCGGTGTCGGTATCTAGATGTAAGTGATTGGGTGAATAATGTAACATGACCTTCCGGCTTTCCCTCCGAATTTCATCCTGCAAGCTTTGGCTACTTTACTTCCTAGTGGCGGCTCTTCCTCTGCCTGGGTCTTTTGGATCTTGTGGCGTATATACGGCTAGTGACTCACCCTCTTGTCACCGAAAAACAGGTGACCGACGCTGAATGTTCTCGTAAACACACTGGCCTCCCCTCCGCCTGCTCTTGTCCGTATAGCAGGTTGGTATTCGTACCAGCTTTGGTTCTAACTGAGCGATATGAATTAGGCGCCCGTAACGAGCCAGCGTCGTGGGAGCCCAGTCGGTTTGATCTGATGGTGATCCAATTACAGGGCCTGCAGTTGACTCCAAACCACCACCGCTACTACCTTTCAGACTTGCCCTACTTCTTCACTCGCACGGGAAATTAACGATCGAGAACTGGTGCGCCGTCGGCGCGTACTAGCGCTGGAAAGACTCATCAGAGGACGGCTACGAGGTCAGGGGCTGCGGAATCTGCCGCACCCCGTTTGAGGCGTTGTGACGAGACAAGAACGTGTGGGCACCGATGCTAAGCACACGCACTCGCAGAAGGTCTGCGAGGTTCGAAGGGGGGTAGGAACGATCCCCGGGACGGAGAGAAGGAGATGATAGATTGGGGACGGGTGGTAGGATGTGAGCTCGGGGGAGAGCGAGCTAACGAAAGGTATGTAGATCTCGGGCTTATATACGAGATCGTAGCTAGCTGACTACAGAATGCATACGAGACCGCCCGGTCATCGTCCGATGTCGGGTGGTCGCTACATGGATGTCCCGTCAGGAATGGAGGGCGGATCAGATGGTGTCGGCGCGCAGCCGCTACGCCATCATCACAGCGTGTTGTCCAGCTTGCAAGGCTCCAGGGAAGCACTGTTCGCTCCCTCAACCTGGTCTGAGACTCGAGAGGTGCATTATGTACGTAGAGTTGGCTTGGAATTTTTTGGCTAGGGCATACTACAGGTATTAGGTGCTGCTGTCCATCATAGACTCGCATGATTGGCGTGCAGTCTTATAATTCTAGAGGTCAAAGTTCTGCTACCTGCTCCTCTCATCGCAACTTGAACCCTCTCTTTCGATTTTCCCCCTGCCGTAGTACCCCGTAAGCGTAGGTTCAAAACAATTGTGAAACGCGACTGTACCGAAGCCTATTCCTACATGGAATGCCTCCCAGCACGAAAGATCGTCGGTGCATGTAGATACGCGCTTGCTGTATAGACCAGTGGCAACCGGCATGAGAATTATCTGGAATCTTATCTTATCGCCACCACGCCATTCGAACCTATGTAGTATTACTATTAGCGCCACTTCACGACTTGCGACCAGCTGACAGACCATCTCCCCGAGTCCATACGCTTGACGACTTCTATCTGTCGTGATCGTATAGCCCGCATGGTTTCGTTCCATTCCGAGTGCGGCCTATATAACGTTCCCGGGGCGAGAAGCCTGCGGAAACAGACCCACGCTTTCACCACCACCACAATCTCCCACTCCTAGTAGTGCGACACCATACATGCCCACTATAACTACCAAGCGGAGCACCGTCGTCCTAGTCTGTACTGTCATAGCTGCCCTCTTCGGCATATCCTACATCGCAAACGGCCACCAATCGACATACTTCAGCGACATCTCGAACGCCCTGTTCACCAAAGCCCCTTTCTTACCCACAAGCGCAATGACGTCGACCGTGTGGACCTCCCCACTCTCTGGCTTCCTCGACCGCGCAGACCCATATCGTCGCGCAGGAAGCGAATTCCGGCCGTCGCGCTCGTCGCTGAAGCTCGCAGTCCTGCGTAACGCACCTGTCGAGCAGGAGGGATTCACCCTCGCCGTGTTCTCGTCCGATGGCGACGACGATAAGCGCCACTACGCCGTGGATCACTTCGGTCGGATTCGCGTTTTGCAAGACCAAGACGTCTCTGGTCTCCAGGACCTCTACAGCGGAGTGCAGGGCCTTCCCTCGACTGGAGGGTTCAGGAACACATGGGTGCTGAAGCAGCCAATTACATCCCGACCTATCGAGCGTATCCTCCTCCCCAAGGCTACTCTGCCCGCAGACCCCGCCGAAAGGTACGACCAGGAGTTCCTCGAGACTGGAGTCCAAGGGTTCGACTACAACGTGAGGGAATTGGATCCAAAGAGACCGGTCGAGGGCTATGATCAACTGCCAGCACCTCTATGGGAGTTGACTGGAGCAGTTTTGGAGGGGAGGGCAGGGGAGGCGGACAAGGACGATGCTGTTTTGGATTACGTCCGGGGATTGCTTGGAAACGTGTTCTGAAGGATTCGGATACTTAGGTGGAGGAACCATTCAAGTTGAGCCGAACTTGTAGGTGGCTCTCAATGTGCGTGTATCAGGTGTATATTATAAATCGAATGTTGACGATACAATCCCCGCAACTATCGCCTTGCGTCAATAGCAGCACAACCTGATAGGTAACTTAATAGCATCCCCGGTGAATAGTCTCGTCAATCTAGATGCAGTTTGATCTACCGAAAAGGTGATTGTTCTTGAGCTCACAGGGAAAGGGAGGATACTGCGTACGAGCGAAGTAGGTCCAACGGCCGCTGTCAGCGGAACCGCCGACTCCCAAGATTCTTGGATTATAGGTGGTAGGTGATACACCAGGTCTCCAAGTCCAGGCGGTAGCAGCTGAAGCAAAGGGTTTCCTGTCAAGTGAGAGGATTGTATTCCCGAAGGATGCATTTTTGCCCCCAGTACCGTCCGAGGATCCTGCCAAAGAGTTCAAGATGATGACGGTGGTTGGGTTCGATTACACCGACAGACATCTAATGAATCCCGTGGATGGTTTGAAGGAGATCCCTGAAGAGCTGTTTGAGCTGCTTAGGGAGTTGGTTCACGAAGGGAATTTGAAGGTCCAGGGGGTCCACCTGCACTAGGCTCCAGGGCCCCAAGTCGTCCTCAATTACGTTCGAAGGCTTGCTCGGGGAATATGTCTTCTGATATAAACATGTATGAACATGAGTCATTCACAGCCTTCTTCCAGGTGCTGCGGAAACCAATTGAATAAAAGTCAGCCTTTCCATGCGTATCGACCTTGTCATCAAACTTCATCACTCGTGTGCAGCCCAGCTACGCAGGCAAAGCTGAAATCATGCTCGTCCCAGGATACCTCAGGCGAAATGCCCCAGTAATTTCCACTATCGTAGCAGGGGCAATCCTCTCCCTGTTCATTGCGTGGGCGCGAGACTCGACCTATTTCACAAGCTGGAAGCGACCAGTCACGCCCATGATTTGGTCCTCCTCCCTCTCTGGATTCCTGAACCGCGCCGACGAGTATGGTCGCCCTGGAAGTGAATTCAAGCCACCCCGGTCCTCTCTGGAGCTTGCGTACACGTATACTGCAATGCTGGATCCAGACGGCTTCGGCCTTGCAATCTTTCAGTCAGATGGCAGTCCGGACTCCGATCCAAGCAGGTGGTACGCGGTCGACACGTACGGCAGGATTCTACATCTTCAAGCGGAGGACGTCGCTGGGCTTCAGACCTTATTTAAGCGGGTGCGAGAAGGGGTGTACTTTACCAAGTCCAGAGGATGGGAACTTGAGCAAAGGATATCTTGTATGCCAGGCGAGAGACTCGTATTTCCGAAGGAAGTTGGATCCTTACCCCCAGTACCATCCGAGGACCCTAGTATGGAAGAGTTCAAGATAATGGGAGTGTCTGGATTCGATTACAGCGACAGGCGTCTGGTTAATCCAGTCGATGGACTCAAGGAGATCCCCGAGGAGCTGTTTGAGTTGATGGGGTTGGTTTGGGAAGGGCTTGACGGTCCAGGGAGTCCATACGCACCGGGAGCCCCAAAGAACGATGAAGTCGTTCTCAATTACGTTCGAAACATGCTAGGGGAGAGGGCTTTTGGCTTCTAGTCATGATTTTTTATTAAATACATCCATTGGAAGTAACCGGCCGATACTTATCATGTTGCGAGCAAAGTTTGGAGTGAGCATTTCTCCAACCTTTCTCGTGTCCACCGTGGATCAACAAGATATTCGGTGAGCTACAGTCGAAAACCGACCCGCTTGCACCTTCCAATCCTCAGGTTGCTGCCAACCGGCGTGCCATGGGATCCTCAACTCTTCTAACATCCGAGTACTGCCTTCTAGCTTCTCTGACGACCGGGACCATGCCAAAAGGCTGTCCAAAAGATCATCAACCCAAGAAAGGAGAAGGTCAGACCCCACAGTCTCTCGGAATACTATAACTTGGAGGGTAAGGAATGCTGGATGCCCGGGGCTACCTCTGAGGAAATCGAGAAAATTCCCCGAGAACCATGTGGCGACTTGCACGACTGAAAGAGCTGGCAGTGCGGCAAGCTCCAACCAAGCAAAAAGGGGAAGGTCACCCTCAAGGCTGAGGACGCGAAGCTTGGAGAAGCTCCACATATGTTCTCGGTAAACATGGGGGAAAGTGGCCGAAAAGGAGGCCGCCAGAGGCGTCCGGAGCGTTATCCAAGGCTTATCCGTTAAGGTACCGCGTTCTGGGGACAGCATGCTTTCCTGAGAAGGCGAGAGCTTGCGCCAAGCCTTGATCAAGGTCCCGTCCCGGCTGATATGCACTTGTTCCGGGTCGATTATTGGAGAAACCTTTCCCAGTGCACCATGAGCTCGCATCCACACATCGAAAAAGTCCTGGGGTTCTTGGAAGTTGTGGATCGTTCGATCGAACCCGCGTTGTCCGTATTTCCAAGAATTTCCTTCCAGCGCCATTTCCGAAAGCGCGATGGGTGGGGGGAGGCGGAGGATGCTCAGGAGGATATGTAAGACTCCCTGATCCATGCAGCTGCACATGGTCATTGAACGGAGGTTAGGCAAGACAATTGGAGGGGATAGAAAGAGAGGGTGGGTGCGATCGGCCAGGTATTCTGTAGAAATCGCCGACTTGAGTACATTGGTGATGTGCAAGGAGATGAGCTGGGAGGACACGGTCATGAGCATTTTGAAGAAGTCAACGGTATGGGCCTCTGTGAATCTCGGCACCGAGTCGAGAAATAGATGTGTTAGATGAGGTGAGTGAAGGAGGGGAGCTATCCATGGAATTTGACATCCTGAAATCTGCAAGCGGCGTAGATTTATGTTCTTGCGGGAAAGATCTCTGGGGAACATATCCGTAGGACCCCAAGTTGCTCGAACTCGGAAATTTAGAGAGCGCAGATCCACGACATTATCAAACATGTCAGAAGGCATAATGCCGAGAAATAAGTCTGGTATGTCGATGGCAATCTTCTCTATCCGCCTGTTCGCAGCCGTTTGCAGTATATGGGTGAATCGGGGGTCTGCCTTCTCCGTGCCGTCCCAGCCATCCCACTCGCCCTCGAAATACTGAACCCGTATAGGACGGTCGTGGGGTTTCTTCCAAATGTCGTCGAATAGCGAAGGGGAAGATATACCCCCATGTATCAGGATATCCGTCCATAAGTCCACATGATGTAGAGCGACCTCCCTCCACGCTGAGCAGACATGGCACACACGGATGATCCGAAGAGAACGCCTTGAGTGGTCCTCGAAGAGTGGAAATAGATCTTGACGCTTGACAAGGTGCAGGAAGATTACATGAAGAAGTTCTGGAGGGAGTATCGAAATGGGGGATGGGGTTGTCTCGCGATCGTGGTTGACATCCGCGAGCTGAAAGTTTGTGTGAGTTGCACCAGAAGGTGAGGCTTGTTCGGTATGAGGTATCAGGGCCATCGTTTTGTTGATTACTCCCTATGTCGGCGTCTGGGATGTGGATAATAAGGAGTTAGATGGTGGTGGAACGAGGTGAACGCAAGCAGAATCCCACCAAGAATTGATGACATTTCCTCGTGATGGGAAAACTTATCTTATCTTATCTTGAGAAGCTGTGATGGTGAACGATAATATAAGCGCCTGATAGATAAGAATAAAAGGAGTGGCAATGATACAACCAAGATACAACAACGGGTATAGTAGAATAAGGGACTCTATGATACAGTCCCCGCAAACGCAGCCTCGTCGCAAGAGTCCCAATAGGGCTATGAGTAGGAAGGAGGGGGTTCATCATTTCGATGCCGGAAGTCATCCGTACTGCCCATTGTTCTAGCCTGAATCTCTGCCATCTGCCGTCTGAGTTCAATTACCTCCGCCCGCAGATCGTCATTGGGAGGTGAGTCAACGGGAGGTAGTCCAGGAGGACCTTCTATGGGAGTTGCTGGCGATCCAATACTACTAGGACTGGTCGGTGGCTCAGGATTTCCTGCGAAATACCGATGCTTGACAATGCTACGATCTGGACCCTGGCTTTCAGAGCTTGAGGGCACCGCGTTGGATACGGCTGAGGAGCCTCCGAGCGATGGGGAGGCATACGATAGACCCGCCGACTGGAGTGAAGCAGGGCTTTGAGCTGTGGTTGTTGACGGTGCCGGGTCATTTGAAGACACTTGTGGCAAAGAGGGTGAAGTGAACGAAGATCCATTTGCAGCGGCGAGTAGTGCGCGTTTCTCGTTAAACGAACTTCCGGTCCCGGTAGTTCCTATCGTTCGGATAGTCGAGTCGGCGCGTGATCTTGTGTCCATAGGAGGAACAAAGGGAGACATTGTAGCCTCGCCCCCAGCAGCCCTAGAAGCGCGGGCCCCTAGTAGACGCGTGAAGAAGGGGGGTGATTCAGCTACGGTCGCTGGCCGCGGGCTCTCTGGGGCAGGTGTAAAGGCAGAAGTGATGTCTGGGCCATCCTCCCTGATTTGCTTCTGTCTTCGGCGGCGCGCGAGGAAGATCGCGAGTAAGATAAGGGCGAGTATCACTGCAAGACCGCCAACAACACCGCCCGCGATGGCACCTGCGCTAACTTTCTTCCCTTGCTGTTTCGAACCGTCGCCACTGAGACCGTTGGAATTGAAGTTGGTCGGGACATTTGGAAGTCTGTGATTGCACTGTAAACCTTGCATACGACAGTCAGAGAGGATAAACGTACGTCAAGGCGAGCAAAGAAAACATGGCCCCCTGTGCTGGACTGGAAACATAGATTAGAGATCAAACATCAAGTTGTGGTTGCAAATAATTAAAATACCTTGCACTCCCATCCGTCATATTAGGGGGGCTTGCCCCGCTTCTCAAATCCCACGTAGTAGAAAATGGTGATATCCTCCCCTTCATAAAGGTACGGCTCCATACCCCAGAGATGAACGAATCTCGCACAGTTGTGCTAGTAGCAGCACCCGCAGCAAAGAGAGACCAGTCTACGTGCAAATCTTTTGTCAGTCGGGGTGCCAGAAGGCTGAAAGAGTCACTTACGAGACTTGACAATATATTCGGCATTGCTGTCAAACCCTAGACCAAGCTTTGAACCTAGTGCAACATGTTTTTCAGTGACGAGACCCAAGGCAGTTGAGTAGAATTGCTCACCTGAGCTCGAGAATTGGGAAGAATAGAAACTCGTTTGACCATCGAGGACCTGAGTCAGGATAAGTAACACATTACCAAGGTATCGAGAGGATTCGAGAGGAATCGGGGTCTCACATTCTTTCCGACGAGGTCAGCACCCATCAACGTAGCAGCGTAGATGTTATATCCCAGTGTCCACGACGACGACTGACTGAATTCCGAACTCATTCTACCGGATTGGAACGCGACGGTTTCCCATTGCGTGTACATTGATTTGGCCAAGTTCTTAAACGCACTAGCGGTCAGCAACGAATTCTGCTTGGGAGGGATAGCCGATACTCACAGAGTAATGGTCTGCCGTTGCGCTTTGCTTTCCTCGGGATTCTAAGGCTTTTGTGATTTCTCCCATTGCGTAGATACCGAGAATCCCCTTGAGAGCTACGTTCGAATTGCCCTTGGTGGTTAAGCCATCTGAGGTAGTGCTAGTAAGAAACAGGAAGTTAGCAGCGCATTCCGGGAGGCCCGCGCAATGGAACTCACTAGCCAGCATCTGCGGATAGCGCATTGGTAACAAGGCCCTCTGCCCACCTCTTAAGGAGGTCATACTACCAGGACAACGTTAATAATGCCTCGCCATTACTTTGAGAGTAATAATCCATACATAACGGTCAATGAGCAAGCCATTCCCAGACTTCTGGGTATAAAGCCAACTCATGATCAGCATGCTCGCAGAATCTACAACAATATCAGCGCGGCCCTTCTTGTTGCGAGAGTAGACGTACCGTCCACCGACAGCTTTGAGGTATCTGTGTTATTGAGCGCTGTATTTGGGTAATTCGAACCTGGGAGGACGATTAGTCGCCTGTCAAGGTGTATGGGGGTGGAATGATACCTACCCAAGTCAGGTGCGGCGTAGTCATGCTGGTATCCCGAGCTTGCCTGCGACTCAAGCAGAGGGTCCAAAAGGATGGCTGCAAGGGAGGAGTTCACGTATAGAATCGAGGGTAAAGAAGCATAAAGGGCCTCAACAGGGTTGACACGCCTGTAACAGTCAAAGGATTCGTACTAGGTCAGTGCGATGATGCGCCACTCGAATCAAATCGCAACGCACCTGCTTCCTCCAACATCCTTCATAAAGCCCTGCACGTTCACTTTACCATCGCTCGATTTTCCCGTCGTAATGTCTATCGAAGCATACAGCTGTCGTACTGACATCGCGACGAGGTCGGCATACTGAGGGGAAGCCGCCGTTCGAGCTGCTGCCATGGCTTTGGCATCAAAGTTCTTCGCTCTGTCCAGTGCCAACGGATAGTCGGATATAAAATCTGAAACCTATAAGGAATCAGCGGAAGAACTAGCCGTAGCGAAGGGGGGACTTACCGCATCTCCTAGACTATCCCACCGTGTTGTCCAGTATGGTCTTCTCCAGTCAGATGTAGAGCCAGGATTATAGCTAATGACTGGATCCCGGACAATACCCAGGGCGAAGATTGCTGGAGAAGGGGTAGGGGTGTTGATGACGTTTCCTAAATCGAGCGCGAAAGCGGCGGCAGGATATGCTCTGTAAGACATGAAGTAAGTCAGGTTTGATCATCACGAATGTGTGTTGTAAGTAGTATTCCAAAAGGACACTACTTACGGGCTAATCGGAGTGTCTGTGCTGTCTACCGCATTCGATAGGTGTCCGTTTTTATCGAAGTCGCCTTTCAGACCAGCATTCGCGCCCACCTGTGTGGTTAAAGAGTTCGACTAGGGTGAGGAGGCATCCCGGTCAGCTAAAGCCTGAGACGGAGTTATTGAGAACTCACGTTGGGTGCAGCAAGCACGAGCATCTCGTCGCCGGCGATGTCTTTGTCTTCGGCCCATTGCGAAGGTTCGGATCTTGTCGTAGAATGATACACCGCTGTATTACCACGCGTTGTGGTGGACCTCGTCTTCGTTTGAAGGTCGGACGCGATCCACTCTGAGTTATCCGTTAGCATGCCATCAGGATTCTGAGAGAATATCTGACCTCCAGTAACATGCGTATAGATTTGTACGGAGTGTGCCGACCCATCATGTGAGGCGACGTCGATAGCGATGTAGGAGAAAGGGAATGACTGGCGAGCTAGGTCGGACGGCTATGAATAAAACAGCTGAGATCAGACCGACGTAACGATTATAACCACCGCAGCTCAATTCATTCACCTCTACCGGGCTCAGGAAGTTGACGGTCAAATCAACAGGCCCAGTCCGGAGCTGGAGGATGGTCTGCGTGGGGGTCACGGAGGATGAAGTGAGTGTCGTCTTATTGTCGCTCCCAACGCCGAACCATCCGTACAATGTTCCGTCAACGCGAATATAGCCCTCCCATCCAACGGACTACGGTAATTAGCCCATGTCAGTATGAAAGACTTTCGGATCGTCGCAACCTCCTGCGCACCTGAGAGTTCCATAGTCGCACTCCTCCGAGGTCAGGGCTCCCGTCAGAAAGGGTGCCTATCCATGCATTGAAGTAAGGTGACCGAACGGCAATTGGGATAGTGGCGGGGATGGCCGATAAGGTGCTTTGACCGCGAACTGGGGCGGCGAGACCGCATATCAGCGCAATTAGCCAGGCGCCAGCGACCCACGATGACCGCATCTAAGCGAAGGCCAGATTCCACTACGGATACTGTGGAGCAAGGTATGGACTGGCGCAGGAGCTTCTGCACTCAGATCCAGGAGAGGTGGCAGGGGATCGCCTGAAAGCGGGCGAGCCCTAAGCTAAGGACTATGGTGGAAAGAAGCAAGGGGGTTCGTTTGCAAAGCAATCATAATCGTTGCCCTCTTTGGTCGTCCCATGAGGGTTTCCGGTTCCTAACGCCTCTAGGTGACCGCGGCACCCTCCATCAAACCGAGCCATGTAGCATCAGTCGCGGTTACAACCTCCTTGAGGTTATGCACAGTATGAATTGGGTAGCAGAAAGGGCCGGTTGTATACGGGGCGTCTCCAGTCAGGAGAGAAAACATAAGCCCTTCGATACCATGAAGATTAGTGCTACAGTCGCCAGTTTTTCAAGCTGATCTCACCTGGTTGAAGGCCGCCGAAATCTTTTCGTGACGTCGCCGATGCCAGCGTCACCTGAGAAATTGTACCCAGATAAGTCAAGAATAGATTTTGAATGATTCGGCTTTGCCAGAGCGTCGAGGAGGGCTCTTCGAAGCAAAAGGAGGGTTGAGGTCATTGTCCTGGGAGAAACAGTGGACCCATCGTCGTCCACAAGTGTCAAGTAGAAGCAAGGCAAAGAAGCTACGATGGGATGCCAGTGAGACCCCGACGTCAGCCCATCATAATTGATGCCGAAGTTCTGCCTCACTGGCAGTCGCACTATTTCCACTATGAGGCCGACTCGAGTATCCTTGGGTTTCGGAACGCCATGAATCGCCTATAGCCGGATGCGTTGTTGAGCCTGAGGCTATTGCTGGCTGCTGTTTATGTCGAAGCTTTGGACCCACAATCCATTGTCCAAGCACCCACTTGCTCGTCCAATATATTCGCACGCCCCCTGCTTGACAAGAAGTGGGCTTCAAAAAGTTGCTTCAAGATTGGTCCTAAATATTCCCAGCCTTGGCTGCTTGAAATGGTAGGGGAAACTTGAATGAAGTTCTTTACAGATTATTTGGGAGGATACATGGGATACAAGCTTACTATCGGGGTGTAGTCAACGTCGAGCAACTTGCTACTGGGCATCGCTCTCGTTCTCCGAATCATAGGTCGGTTCGACTTCTGAATCATAAACGTCGGGAGTCGAAACCCGTTCCAGCCTTTCCACCCAAACAACTTCGCGGGAAACAGCAGAGAGCATGTCGAATACCCTTTTGTCCAGAGGACAGAAACAGTTCTTAAATTCAACGCGCTGCAACAGCCATTTCCCGCCGGCTGCCACTTCAGAAATGTACCCGCGAGATGCAAGGAACTCCTGCCGACCCGTTAATCCCACCTGAACGAGTTTGGCGAGGATAAGGTCGAGGGGGAAGAAGCGTCCGTTAACTGTCGCCCCACTGCCCTCTTCCGCCCCTATTTCAATCACAATGGTCTGAAGACTCGGGAACGGAATGCCTGCGGTCTTCTGGTCCCAGCGTTCGCCACTGATAAATGGAAGAAAGGTCCGCACGCTATTCTCGGTGAAAGCGAGATGTTCGAGTTGAAGGCAGAGCGAGAGTTGGCCCCACATGGATTCGGGAACATCCACACCTGCCTCGAAAGCACGTATGCTGTCTGTAGACCACCCGTGACTTTCCCAGACACCCTCTACATTTTTGGTGAAGGAGAAAGGGAACTGAGCTTTCCACTGGTTCGGACCAAAGGGGTACACTCCCGGGCCCTGATCCCATAGTATTGCTGTGCGACGCTCTGGTCCTGGTGCATCGGCCTCATAATATGCCCAGTCGTGTCCAGCCTCTGAGTCCCAGCTCAACGCCTCGATTGAGTACGACATACGCTGTTGGCCGGTGACTTTGAACACCTGGGGCAATATGAGATGATTGTGTAAGTGATCCTCGCGTCCAATGCTGCGTACATTGGCAGACGCGGCGAGGAGGACTTGGGACGCTGGAGCCGTGACGCCTGACTGGAGTTCGGGGGGGACAAGGACGGAAAGTACAAGATGGGCAATGTCGACCGGGACTTCGACTAGAGAGAGAAGGGTGGCGATGGTTGCCACATTTCCGGTGAGGTAAAGAGCGGTTAAGTTGGGGAGTGAAACTGTCCCCTGGCTCCGAGTCGGTTCCACATCCATCTGTAGTGACCCCTCCATCTTGTCTGGGAGGACCAATCTGAGCTCCTGAAGCCGGACATTGCGCCGGAGGGTAAACAATACCTGGGCAACGGTCGTGTCTCCCGGGGTAGTGAGTAGAAGTGAAGTCAGGTTGGGCGATTGTGTGAGAAGGGGTGATTTCCAAGGTATGCAGCTGTTTCCCCAGACGACAAGCCGGCGCAGGTTCGGAGGACCTTGAGGAAGAAGATTCGACGGGCTGGCCTGCACGGTTGTGGCATAGAGTCTGTTTAGCGGGCGACCGTGCACCTCCAACGTCTGAACAGTCTCCGATCCGGAAGGGAACGAACTTAGGAGAAAGTGGGGGAAACGATCGCAGTCGCTGGGCAGGAATATTAACGATTTAATGGGGGAGCTGGTCACCATTTTGTCGATCGTACCCCACGCCCTTGGGTAAAGAGGATATGAGGCAGACACCCTGACATATGCCCTGGGGAGAATGGTCACCGAAAGGGCCACCGGACCCGCGTTCTTCATCATGTACTTGAGCAACCTGTTCTTCGTCGTCGTTCGGATGCCAATATTTGCCCATATCTCGGGCAATCCCAGAGCGACAGCCCTCCATGACCCCGAAACTTGAGAGATTATGATGCACCCTCGCCGGTACTGAGTCTTGTGGTCGCGATCGGGGTTTGAGGATGGAGGGTCCCAATCTCCAGTAGTCGAGATCACGAATATCTCTGAGAGGAGTTCAACGGACAGTCGCGAAATGGGTAATAAATCATTCTTGCGACGCTTGGTTTCGGCAATCTCGTCCTGTAGTTGACGTTCAAGCCGCGAGAGCTCAGAAAGGCGGTCATCGAGTTGGATATGAGTGCTGGCCATGGCGGTTCGGGATGAAAGGGTGGTCTTTGTGACGTTACGCGTGACGGTTGTTAGCCTCGGGGGAAGGAAGGTCACGTCAGGGACAAGAAGCATTTAGATTTTGGGGAAGAATACCGCGATCACAGAACCCTATCTTTCCATAGACGCCCTACAGGTGCAGTCAAACCTCTTTGCACCAAAGCTTCAACAGAACCCCACATCTCCTCAGCAACAACGTCTCTCTCGCTTCCTGCATCCACCACAACCCAGAGTGTGCCTTCCTCGGCTTCCTCGCCGATCCGCTTGAACGCCTGACGTACTCGGGCTTGCATCTCCTCCTTCTCGTACCGCTCATCGCCATATCCGCCTCGGAGCCTAGCTTGCTCCGGCGCAATGTCGAGGAAGAGAACAGCATCCGGTGCTGGGAGGCCAATATCGGGGGCCCTGCACCATTCGAAGGGCAGCTTAGGCACGGTCGCGTCGGATGCTTCCACCTTCGAAGCAGAGAATGCTATCCCAGAAAACGCGTATCGGTCTGCGATAACAGTCACACCTTCGTTAAGCAGGTTCTCGATAGTCGATCTGTGGATTGGAGATGGAGCGATGCAGTGAGTAGTAGGTAGCGACGCTATACGTACGCTAACTCCCAGCGATTTGCGGAAAACAACAAATGGATGACATGGTCGTCCAGCTCCGAGGTCGATTTGAGATACGAGTCTATCATCTTCCCGATAGTAGTAGTTCGATCTGCGGCACAAGCTGTTTAAGTATGGTCTCTGTATAAAGATCGAGAACGTACCTGGAAATTTGAGCAGTCTGTTCGGTACATTCTCCTTCTCGAGCCGTGCCTGAAGTAATGAAGTTTGAGTCGTCTTTCCTGAACGATCAAGCCCTTCGACGACGATAAAAGGTGCCCGTTTGGTTGTCATAGGTGTTAGATGAGGACGAGGTTGAGAGTCAACGTTTCAACCTCGCTTCGACCCGCGCCGGACCTGGATGTGACATTCAAGGCCGTAAACGGCAAACAGGGCTTTCAGTGCTCTCTGAGCAGAAAAAGAGACATGAAGATATGGATAAACTTAAGCCTGGGCATACATCTGCCTAGATAAGGTCCTCCGTCGTGGTCGTCGCTGTCGTAGTCGACGATGAACACGGCCGGCCGGTATTATTTGCAGATTGGTTACATAACCCGAATGTCTGGCATCGCAATGGGCGCTAAAGCTAAAGGCGCGTGGGCAACGAGCGCCTTTCTGTACTTGGGCTCATAGATGTGTGTCTAAGAGTTAGAAAGCTTCAGGCACTTCGAATTGTAGTCCAGCCCGGTGCTAACTCCGAATCGCAAAAATCATGAGAGTTGATGAGAAGCAAAAATCAAATGAGTGTGATTGACCTCGAGAGGCCGGTCGGGTATTCCAATGTTAAGGGTACTAGTGAGTAGAAACGTATTAGCTAGTGGGTGGATATAGTAAGTAGTTCGTATCGTAGTCGTAAGTCATAGCAGTCATGATGTGGGTATCAGTGAAGCAAAGCAAAAAAAGGGTATGTACGAAGCGAAGCGAAGCAATACAACATTAAAAGAACAATTCGCTACCAGCAAGAAAGCGCGAAAAGAAAACTCAATACCCAGGCCCGCCAGCCATGCCCCCCATATTCCCCAGGCCCTTCACCATATCCGCGCCCACCCCCTTCAGCGCCCTCAGATTCCGCCCAATCGCACTAAACGAATTCGACGTCTTGCGCTGCGGCTTCGGACGCGGGCGCGCGGGGCTCGAGGCGACGCTGGCACTGGACTTGCTCTCCTTCACAGGCGGCGCGCGGGGGAAGTCGTGCCCACGCAAACTCATGGGCTCAGACGCGGTTCGCACATGCCGGGTGATGCTCCCCTTGAGCACCTCCCCCTCCACCTCTCCTTGCACCGCAAGCACCTCGCCCTTGATCGGCGGGACGACGGCCAGCGGACTCGGCGGACTCCCGCGGGGGCTGACCCTGGGGCTGGGGCGGGGGCTGACGCGTGGACTGGCATATGGACTGCCCCCACGCGGGGTGAGTTGCGTCTCCGGAGTGTTTGAGCCTCGAGGCGTAGTGTGCGCGCTGGTGCGTGGTGTGTTGCCCGTACCAGGCGTAGCTGTAAACAGCGTCAATATCCTGGTTTCAAAAACAGGTAACAGTTACGCACCATTGGGACTCCCTCCAGGGCTCGCTCTCGGCAGCGGGAACAGCCCATCCTCATCATCGTCCTCTTCCCTCCCAGAACAAGGCCCAAAGTAGTCATCCCCACACAACCCCTTCTTCTTGCCACCCAAATCGATCGTCCGCGGGCTGTTCAAAACGCTCGGTGCACTCCCATTCTTCGGGCTCCCCCCGTTCCTGCTCCTCCTGATCTTGTCCTTGCTCCCAATGTTCATGTTCATCAGCGTGTTCACCATCACCACCTCGCTCTCCTGCCGCTCCCTCCTCCTCTCCATTTCCTTCATCGCCTCCCGCTCCTTGGTACTCCTTGGCGTCCCATTGTAGCTATGCCGCTTACTTCGTACGTCGAACTTGCCGTCCGGAGTTGAAGGCACGGACGATCCGAATGTGGATCCCACAGGAGAAGGTAGCGGCGATGCGTTTTTCAGGATGGACTTGCCGGGAACCCTCTGGCTGCCACCACTGCCCGCGCTCCCTCGGCTCCTCGCACTTCCTCTACTCCCAGCACTCCCAGTCGACTCATTCCCGCTTCCATTGCCCCCACTTCCGTTACTGCCAGAACTCGAGACCGAGTTCATCGACCCGCCAGACGCGACACGCTCATGTACATGGAACCCTCGCGTATGCTGCGGCACATCCAAGAAAGCCCTCGTGCTCGATGCTCTCGTCGCCCCTGTCGAAGTCGGGAGAGACTCGGAACTCGAGCTGGAAGTCGGCAATGGCACTGCAACGCCGGCGGCGGCTTTGACATTCGTGCTTGCACTAGGAATCACCAGTTTGCTCAGGTTCGTACCGCTAGCGCTCCTCCTTTTCAGCCCCTCGACCTCGTCCACCACAGCCCGTGTTAGTTTTCCACATGTGATGGGCTCCCCATCCTCCTCAGTGGCGGACTCCGGGCCTTCAGGCTCGGTCTCAGGCTCGGTTTCTCCATCGGCGTCTACATCATGCTCGTGTTCCTCGTCTGTTTCTTCAACAGACTCGGAGGAAAGGGTGGTGGCAGTGGAAACGGAGAGGGCAGGTCTCCTGACTGAGATGGGAACGACCGCGACCCGATTCGTCGAAACGACAGGGACGTCTGTCAAAGCCGGGTGGACAACCATCGCCGGAGGAATATTAGCCGCTCCGGATGTAGCAACAACTCCTCCCGCTGGTGCGCCACCGTCCACGCAAATGACGCTGCTAGCAACGCTTGTCGTGCTAGCGGCACTTGAGCTTCGTCTTCGGCGCCTCCTTGCGCCTTTAGTAAATTTCTCCTTCCATTCTTCGCCCTGTTTCAGCGCTTCTTCGAGCGGTTTGTTGCAATTCGGGCAGCAAGGACGCAGGGGCACGAGCTCCGGGAGGATAGCGAAGATAGATGGGTCCATCGGCGCGGTTGCATGTGGTAGTGGCGATGACACCGAAGAAGTCGAGCCTGTGGAGTTGGATTGGGATATGGAGTTGGCACTATGGTGGTGCAAAATAGAAGCCGCCCCAGCGCCGGGCGGGGAAGACGATGGGAGGTATGATGCATCCACACGAGGGTTGGTATACAGAGCATTATGTGGGTGGTGCAAAAGAGGCGTTTCGTGCAGTTGAGGTCCCAGAGATGGAGAGGATGGCGTATTGAAGCTGCGAGATGGAGATCGAGACGCCTCAGGAGAGATATTTCTGTGGACAAGGATGGGTGATATGGGCGGTGCCGTTGGTGATGCAAGCGGAGGAGAGCGACTCCGGGTATCTTTGCGACCTCGAGCGTTCGGCAGTGAATGCGTGGGGTATTCTACACTAGGCGAGCGTAGGTGAGGGTGCCGGGAGGCGTTCGTGGGTCGTTCAGGGGTGAATCTGCAGCGACGCGTTAGCATTCTCGGGAAACGACACGACCGCCGCCGTATTCGCTCGCGGGAAGAACGAATATGACCAACGCTGAGAGTAAGGAGGGGAAAATACGCACTTTGGGATAGGAACTTTGAAGTTGAGTCGCACGACCTTCCGCTGGTGGTGCGAACCTTCGTCCTCGGTTCCACTCTCGGTCACGACTTCGTCTTCTGCCTTCGACGAGCTCGCGCCTCCGGCGGGCCAAAGGGGCAGAGAGTAGGTCTTGTTGACCATGACGACCTTCTTCATCTTGTTCAATCCGAAGACGGATTTCAACCCGCCTTTGCTGGTGCTCCCGCCGTCGCCGTTGGGGTCATCCGAGTGGGCGAACCACTCGGATTCGGGTATAACGACACATTCGTTGTCGAAGCGTACTAGGCGAGATATACCCCACTGAGATGGGTCGTCGCTGGTGATATACTCTGGCTCATAGCCAACTGTTGTCGCCATCGTCGGCGGCGTTGATGGAAGCGGGGAAGTTGGTGGAGAGCTGGAGACTGACCCACGACGGGGCGAAAGCGAGCAGGGTATCACGTAGGAGATGTTGGGGCTGTTGGCTGGCGATGGAGAGCTCATTGTCGTTGTCGTCGCCCTCGTCGTCGTCGCTGCCAGTCGACGTCGAGGTTTAAGTCAAGAACTGGCAACCTCGAAAGTCGGACGAGCAGACCATCAAGCCATCTGATTGGCTCGCTTACATAACCCCATCGGGATCTCCCTGACCTTCGGACCATCCTCCATTTCCGCCTGAAATCGTTCGATTTCTGCATTCTGACCGTCAACAAGAAGATCCAGAGAGCCTCGTGTTGGATTGGCGCTTCCTTCGGCGTCTATACATGTTCTCTGTCCACTTTTGGATTTCGTGGGCGGCTTCTACAGACCGACAACGGTGACCATCAGCTCGGGAGTCGGGACCGCTCAGGACTGGAAACCCAAGAAAACCTCTGTTCGTCTGGAACTTGTCTGGATTTTTTGAGCCACCTCCGACCGGTTTTGCGTATGCGTACCCCGGTGATAGGGTGTATATGTACCCCGTTTTTGAAACACTCATGCTTGTGGGATCCACCGGATAATTCAATTTGGGAACCCCCCTTCCCCGGGGAATCCCAGGGTTTCTCAACAGCTTATTGAGAAACCCTCTGCCGTCACCTCGGCGGGCTGCCGAAGCTATCATGATGGCTGGAGCTGGGCGGGGCGCTGATGTCCGAATGCGGAAAGGGCGCGCGGGAAGCCGCCTGCGTGCAAAGCTAGGAGGGCGATTATACTGGAGTATTTGCCCTACGTGAGACGAATTAAACATATTCCGTCCTCTATACTTCTTACATCTCAGTAGAAGTGATTTTCTTTCCCAATATACAGAGGTATTAGGCGATCTTCTGCTGATTAGATTAGATTTCATTGCACATGAACCATAATAGAGATCTGACAATCTATGCATCATATCATCGAAATATGTCTATTTTCTGGGTCCAGGATGTATATAGTTATTTTCTAGAGGTCTGCATGCTTGAACTTAGGCATTGAAGCCCTTCAAACACTGCTGAGGCTGAGATCCGTGCCCTGTCCTGGTCCGCATCAGGCGCGCCTTCCCGCTCACCCGGCGCTGGCGATCACCATCCTGGATCACCAGCGGCCGACGTCGTCAAGCGTCAACAAACAAAAATCCATCAGTTCTGCTCAAACCTGCATCAAACGGGGGTTTTAGGGGGAAGGGGGGTTCCTCAATTGAATTATCCGGATCCACCGGACAGTAGGCGACCTGATGATGGAATCTCTTGCACACGGAAACCGAAATCAGACTGGGCCTGTGGCCCTGTGTCACCCTCACACGTATTCAAGAACACTGCGATCATAAAGGGTGGTTTGCTCAGACAACTATTAAGCTTGACATGGCGTCGGTGCTAGGTGGGCATTGCAATTTCCATCTGACGCTTTACTTACCTCTTCCAAGTGTATCTCTGCGACAGCCATCTGTGCTATTGTTGGATTCTTCATTGTAGTCTAGCATCCGTGCTTCACCCGTTATACGGAACGTCACCCAGCGGGAAGGCTATCCTTGTTATTTTCTCCCCGAAATCACCGCCAGTCAATAACAGGGCCAGTCAATAACAACTTGAAGGGCGCTTAACGAATTTAACTCCTTTCATGGTCCTGCTTTCTCATGCGTGACTTCTCCTCGGCACGGGCCTCTTTTAACCTCGATGAGAAATTACAGAGAGATTTTCTGACGTTCTCCCCGGGCTTGTAGCAACTGGCATCTAGGTTCTGGATCAGGCCTCGTAAAGTGCTCATGTGATCGAACCTCGGGCGCGTCTTTAAGCGCGCTACGCGTGCGCTTCGGCCCGTTTTTCCCGTTTTAGGGGATGCCAGAAGAAGAACGCGTCCATTGACAGCTACGAGGCGCTTCTACTTACATAATTTAAAACTGTAAAGTCCCTCCAGGCTTCTCCAATGGGCCTCCTTCCACAGGCCCCCACAGCATTCAGACTCTACCCGTATTTCTAAAGAAGTTGCAATGGACAACATCTCTTCACCCATCCAATCATCCCCAAAAATGACCGACGACAAGGATCAGTTGAGCTTAGAACAAATGTCGTCGTCGCCAGGTGCCCTTCCCCCGCCGTCTACCCAGCCGCCCCCAAGTCATGCAAACTCAGTTTGCATGACTTGGGGGCTCGGGCGCATATATCCAAAAAAAGGTCCCAAAGCTGAAGATGTCGTAGGCCTGATCAATGCTCCGACCGGACGCCGAGCGAGGTCTTCCTCTACAATGCCCCAGAGCATCTCTGAGCTCGCCGAAACTCCATTCGCACAATTCGACTCGAGCGAGGAGATCGGGCGGCCCTTCCACGAGAACATCTCTGTAGACGACGACTTCCAGCAGGGTAAGCACCAGAGATCGATATTCCGCATATACGCTCGCTGACCGAAATCTTGTAGAGCTCACATCGCGTCTTATTAGCGTTATCCTTGAGACGCACGCTTGGATGGTTTCTAGGCCACGGTTTGAGCGAGAGAACCACCTCAACAGGCTCACGGATGATGTGGAAAGGATTCAAGTGGCTGAGCAGGAGCAAGGTAAGTCTATGTTGTGGACTACAACATTTAGTGACGTTGACTCTCCTTCAATGCTCCTCCCAGCTATGGCGCGAAAGAAGCTCGTTCAGTTTGTACACCATTTTACGACTGCGATTCAAGCTTTAGCTCAAGGCTTCACGCTGCAACCCTGACCCAATCAGTGTCATTCCCGTTCCACCACCACCGTGCGCAGTCCTAACAGCGATACGAGGTCTTCGCTTCTCACCCTTCTGCAGTAGTTACTGATTGTTGACCCTGGCTATCATTGTAGTCTTACCACCAAAAGCGCCGTTTTTCACCCTAACACCGTTGTGCATCTCTTGTAGCTTCTCAATCGTCCTGGAGTTTCACCTGTTGAACAGGCATCTATTCAAGTCCTCTCAATCTCGGACTGGCGCTCTGGGAGACTGAATCGGTTGGATTCCTGGATTTCCGCGACGTACCGAACCTCATTGGGTGTGCTTGTGAATCTCGAGCGCCCATGGCTGTGGCGCAGGCGCCTATTCAGAATTCCAAGATTAGATAAGATACCCCCGGATAAGATCCTGTGCAAGACCGATGATTGCCGACTTCGATCGACGGGTCCACGGGGAGAACAAATTTTCCCTTCGCGTTTTCTTTATCACACACGAGCATGACGAATGACTCCTCCAGGTTGTGCAATTCGCACTTTGCTTTAGCTCCCCCACATTCACCCATTTGACCTTCTGGGAAGAGAGATTGACCCTTCCCCCATTCCTCGATTGTCTGGAACAACTACGATGGCTATCCAAAACTCAACGAACGGCCAGCCCAAGGCTAAGCTCGACGTAAGCCTCAATACTTCCCTTTCCTCAAGGTCCTCTGACTGACTCGATCTTATCTTCCTTGATGTAGGCCTCTAAGCTTGTCGTCAAGCTCGCAGAGCAACTCAAGCCCCTCCCCGTTCCCGAAACCATGACATTCGGTCAGGTACGTGCCCAACACGTTTGTTCGCGCAATACTCAGGGGACTAATGGCTCAGCAGACGCAAACTGACCATATGCTTATTGTCAACTACGATCCGGAGCATGGCTGGGGTACTCCAGAAATCAAGCCATATGCACCTCTTGTGCTTGATCCTATGTCCTCGTGTTTCCAGTACTGCCCCAACGTTTTCGAGGGAATGAAGGTACGTTCCATCCACCTTTCAAACCCGTGCAACCTTTCACCTCTCCCCTTCAGGCATATCTTGGACCAGATGGAGAACCCCGTTTGTTCAGGCCTCAGAAGAACATGGAGCGCTTAGCTAGATCCGCAGAACGTGTTGCTCTTCCTGTGAGTCCCCAGTCCTGCTCGGCTTTACGAATCTGAGCTCACCTCCTGGCAGCCCTTCGACGGAGACGCCCTCCTTGTCCTCATCAAGCGTCTCGTAGAGATTGAAAAGCGCTGGATCCCCAACAAGCCCGGATACAGTCTGTACCTCCGCCCCACCATGATCGGCACGCGCCCTGCCCTCGGTGTCGCAGCATCCGACGCGGCCTGCCTCTACGTCGTCGTAACGCCCACTGGCCCTTACTTCAAAAGCAAAGCTCGCGGCATCTCTTTGCTCGCCGTGAGCGAGAGCGTCCGTGCATGGCCTGGAGGAACCGGCGGCCACAAGCTCGGCTTAAACTACGCACCCGGATTCGCACCACAGAGGGAGGCCGCGAAGAAGGGCTACGAACAGATTTTGTGGCTCTTCGGTGACAGGATCACGGAGGTCGGGGCGATGAACGTGTTTGCGATTGTCAAGCGCGCAGACGGAGCCTTGGATGCTTTTACTCCCCCGCTGGACGGCACCATCCTTCCTGGCGTCACCCGCTCATCCGTCCTCTCCCTCCTCGATGCCCATACCAAGGGAAAGTCGCTCCTCCCCGGCGTCCCTGCCTCGCAGAAAATCTATACCCACGAAATTCCGATCACCATGTCCGAGATCAAGGTCTGGTCGGACGAAGGGAAGCTGCTCGAGATCTTCGGTGTTGGGACTGCCGTGGCTGTCGCCCCGGTGGGTAGGATTGGATACCAGGGATGGGACGAGGAGGTGGTGCTCCCTCAGCATGATGGTGGTCTTGGGCCTGTTGGAAAGGGCCTCTTTGACCACTTGATGGATATCCAGTCCGGAAAAGTCGATTTTGAGGGTTGGTCCGTCCCAGTGGTATAAGTAGATCAATGCCTGTCTCCCTTCTCTGCTTCATCTCTACATACTGACCTCTTCGTTCTCATTTACCCCTTGGTATCAACCTAGCGCATCTCTTTCTTGCTTTATTGGTAGATACACTCCGGAAGGCTGGATAATTTTGTGGACATACATTATATACCTTTCCTATCTTTGTTCGGACTGACTCAAATGGGATTGCCGCGGGTGACTCTTTCTGCCCGGGCAAATGTGACCCTGTCGGATTTCACCAAAGGCCGAGAGTAGTGTGAGGAGTTCTGGGGAATACTCATATTTGTTCCTGGATCCTAACTAAGAGCAAAATATGCAGGTTTTTACCTGTACTCCTCAGGAAGCTGTTCGGAACCTGTCAATGTGAGAGCCGTCAGAAACCATTTCTAGCCGATGTTAACAATTAGTTACATCACCGACCTTTAGCAACTTTGGTAGAGCTTCCCGCCGTCGTCTGGCACCACTTGCACAACGACCACAACCACGGGATTATGCTCTGAATCCTGATTGACTATACATCGAGTCCTTGACATCGATCAGTAAGCCACCCGCGTTTCCTTTCAACCACCATCTCCCAGACGCCCAAGTCGAGCACCTGCGACGACCGACCGTCGCAGCCCTTCAACATGGCGCACCGTCTTAGCCAAGACCCGCGGAGCGATCCTCTCTCAGATCTGCGGTTCTCTCTCGAAATCATGCCAGGATCGCGGAAATTCGTGTTCAACGCGTCTGCTCGAGCTGAGATCTTGACAAAGTTGAATGCGTCGCTCATGGGGTCGAACCAGAGGTACTTTCTCCCCAAAGGCGTGAGCAATGTGCCACAGCACCAGCTGCTCAGCGAATACCAGGCGAGCATCGGCTTTGGGGGCGCGGGGAAGGGGGAACCAGTTGTGGAAGGCAGGCCATGCAGCCATATCTTTAAGAAGGGCGAGACGTGCTACCGGTGCAAGTGAGTCGTGAAAGAGTCTACAACGAACAATCGCTAATGTGCTTGCAGAGACTGTGCCCTGGATGACAGCTGTGTTATGTGTGCGAGGTGCTTTCACGCGAGCGGCCATGCTGGGCATACCATTTCGTTCTTCATTTCGACGCAATCGGGAGGGTGCTGCGATTGTGGCGACGAAGAAGCCTGGAGACACAATATCAACTGTGAACACCACCCCTACACATCATCGACCGGTCTCCCAGAAGTTCCCCCTGGGCCACTACCAGACATCCTACCCTCCGTCTCCCCGACCCTCCAAACCCTCCCTCAGCCTCTGAAGGACTCCATGCACCGCACCATCGCCTTCGCGGTAGACTTCATCCTCGACGTGCTCGACTACTCGCCCGACGAAGCGAGCATCCCGGTGAACGAAGCCGACCTCCGCCTCCAGCCCTCCGCGGATCCCATGATGAAGGACATGTTCTGCCTCGTGCTCTGGAACGACGACAAACATTCCTACGACGAGGTCAAGACGGTCATCATGGAGCTCTCCGGAAAAGGGAGTGGTCCTGAGCGCGAGCGGGAGGTGGACGCGATGGTCCGGAAACTCGAAGACGAGGGTCGAGTCATGGTGGACATGAACGTGATCAACACCAACCCGTCGACGGCGATGCATGGCCACCACCATGGCAAGCTCCTCGAGATGGGGCTGGCCATGGCGCAGATCGACTTGGGTGTCACCATACGCAGAGCCTACGACACTTTTTGCGAGCAGGCCGCGGCCGTGATCCTGGAATGGCTCCTCGACATCACGAGGGCCCGCGTCGGGACTGATCAGTTGGTGTTACGGGAGGTCCTTGCCGCAGAATTCCTGCTACCTAGACGAAGGGATGCATTTGGCTTTGGGTTGTCCAGCAAGGGGGCCGCAGGTATGATCCTGCCCATCTCCGCCGCAACGATCAAGGAAGTGCCTACCCCGACGCGCCTCGACTACATGTTTGTATACCACGGGAAGCTGTGGAAGCGGCTTCGACTTAGTCTCAAGGAGATCTACGCCTCAATCATCTCGTTGAGCCGGATACATAAGCTGACGATAGGTGAGTCCCCGCCTTTCGGACTCTCTTGAACCTGGCTGACACTTTGCACGACAGCTGGACATTACGCAGGCGTGTACCACCGGATCGTGGACACCTACCTCTTGATCGACCGCGAAACCGAGAGCTCTATCAAGTACTTCTCCCTCCAGCTCTTCACAGTGCCTTCCGTTGCGACCCATCTCGTCAAGAACCACCGAATCATTCCCAGGCTCCTCAACCTGCTCGTCAATTTCTTCACAAACCCACATAGGCCACCCGAGAAGAGGACGATCCAACAAGCGGCACCATCAGCACCTCCGTTCTTCCCGCCCGGTGGTGGGAGTGCGAGCGTCAACAATATGTACCCAATATCCTCCCATATCCACTCGATCTACTATGCAACGCAATCCTACATACCCGTCAACCAGCAGCTTCAGCATCTCCAAGCACATCCGTCAATGGAGGTCGAATCTATACCCTTCAAATCGAAACGGTTCATGCCCATCTTCAGTGACCTTCGGTACTTGATGCAAACGGCCCCAGTTCAGTTGATCCTGGCAGAACCGTCTGGCATTTCATGGGTCCAAGGCAAACGTAAGTAAGGCCGTCTTTCAAATCGCGCAACTGGACTAACTCACGGCCTTTTAGCCAACATTACTGGCCACATTAGTTACATTCTACCCGTGGCCCAGACCTGCCAGCTTTTCATGTTCATCCAGCCCAACCGTCGTGCCGCAACAGTCCACATCGAGTATGAGACCGATGCATGGATAAGCGTCTTCAACGTCACTTTGAGTCTCAGCAGGGTCGTCAGAGTCCTTGGTGGAGCCTATGCGAATGCTTCAAAGACACTGGGCGAAGTCGAGAAACCAGATGGCACGGTGATTCATAGGGGGACAAAGGAAATCGTCGAGGCGTTGGAGGTCGTGATCACTTGTCTTTTGGGTATATGCAGGACAAATGGGGGCGATGTTCCCTTCCCGCAGGACCCACCTCTTCTACTTTCGGCCCTGCATGCAGAGATGGGTCAAAGTACGTTCAATCCTCCCTTTCCAATTCTTCTACAACCCTAACACCCCTTGCAGCTTACAGCCCTAGCTTCTATTTTAACCCTATCCTTATGACACTCGACAAGGCCAAGTTCACCCCCGTCTCTTTCCACCGAGTGACGTTTGGGATGGGCTCCAGCAGCGGCAAGGGCAAGGATCGGACACGAACGTACGAAATTGTCAAGTTCGATGTTGCAGATGGTTGGACCAGCTTCCACCATTCCTTGTTCTGGCTTTTGGCTGAACTCTACAAGAGTACGCATCTTCTGAGTGACGAGCAGTTCAAGAGCGAATTTGGTGGAACGGAGTTCTGGCAGTATCAGAGTTTGAAGGACGTTGTGTTGCGGTGTGCGGGCGGAGAAAAGGGTGTGCTTGCCTTGCTTGATTTCCCACTACGAGGTCAGGTTTCCAGCCCCAATGTGTACCTCTTCAAAAATACTGATGTTTTACTCCGTAGTCCTCGTCATGGTTGCACAGATCCGTGTTGGGCTTTGGGTTCGGAACGGGTTTGCTATCCGCGGACAACTTATGCACTACCGGGACTATATGCTCCGTGAATTATGCTTCGATCAAGACCTCTTCAACCTCCAGACTGCTATGGTCCTCCTCGATCCTGATGTCGTCCTTGTCACGATGTTGGATCGCTTCAACCTCACCACCTACTTCAACGGAGTTGCGGACGAAGACGAGGACGAAGCAGAGGGTCATGACGGAGACAGCGACGATGGAGCCAGTACCTCAACTCGCACCAGCCCCTACAAGACCAGCTATACGGAGGTGTCGCACCTTTGTGGCATGGTGGAAGAGCTGCTGTTCGTCCTCATCACAGTCCTGAGCGAGAATGCATCTGCTTCGCGGATGCCAATTCCGACGGCAGTCCGTCGGGAAATCGTCCATGCTCTTGCTATGGGGCCTTGCGGGTTCACCGAGTTGACGAAGCGTGTCGCCGAACGGTTTGGGGAGAACGCGGCGTTCGAGAAGATCCTTGGGGAAGTTGCTGTGTTCAGGCCGCCCGAGGGTTTCAACGACCTTGGTTCGTATGAACTTCGCGAAGAGGTCCTGTTCGAGGAGGTCAACCCATTCTTCTTCCACTATACTCGAAACCGTCGGGAGGAGGTCGAGAATACCATGCGCGCCAAGCTGAAGAAAAGGTTGGCGAATGAGGGGAAGCCGATTCAGGAGTGGGTGTACATACCCAAGCCGTTCGGTGTCACGGAAGGAGTCTACAAGGATATCCCAAAGGTGTTCGAGAGCGAGGTTCTGCTGCAGATCATATTCTACACCGTCTTCAACGTCCTTGTGTTGACGGAGGGAAGCCAAGGACTGGATAAGGACGCAGCAGGAAATGCACCGTCACCGAGCACGCCGCCGTCTGGGGAGGCTATCTTGGATCAGGCGCTACACCTTATCATGCTGGCTCTGGTCGAGCGGGAAGACAGCTTCAGTCTTATGGCCTGCATTCGCAAATTCGAGGAAGATCGCAACTTGATCGACGTGATCTGCGCGTTGGAGTATCACGAGCAGTACAAACCTTACCGCGCGCGAGTTCAGTGGATTTTGCAGAAGATGTCGATATACGTTCCGAGCGAGGTTGCGGCCAAAAGGCGGGAATACGATGCGCTGCGGCCAGCGGTGGACCCGCAGGAGGCGAGGAAGAAGGCGGCGAAGGCGAGGCAGGCGGCTATCATGCAGCAGATGAAGGCGCAGCAGGCTAGCTTTGCGATCAACTTCGACGATGTAGATGATGAAGACGAGGATAGCATGCTTGTCGATGAGGATGCTGACGAAAATGAGGAGGCCAATGCCTCGTTCGGGACGTGCATCGTGTGTCAAGAGGAACTGCTCGCGACAGGGAAGACATTCGGTGCGCTGGGTCTAGTTCAGCCCAGTCGGATTATCAGGAAGCATCCTGACAGTCAACATCACACATACCTGAACGAGGTCCTTGGAATGGTCCCGAACCTCGACAGAGCGACGCCCGTGAAGGAACCGTTCCCACCTTTGAATCCCGATGCTCAAGACGCCAAGGCTGCCAGTTCGTCGACTGTATTCGAAGGATTCCCGAACAACTATACCCGATTTGGCCTCGTATCCTCTGCTTGCACACACATGATGCACTTGGAGTGCTTCCAGGTATACAGTATATCCATTCGCCAACGACATCGCGCTCAGCCCACGAGAAACCACCCCGAAAGCATCCCGCGGAAGGAGTACATCTGCCCTCTGTGCAAGAGTCTCGGAAACGTTATTCTGCCAGTAATCAACCCTTCCACGACAAAGCTCAACGAGACCCCATTCCCGGATTGGATCAGGGCCGCCGGTATCAGCATCCTCAAATCTAAGCCCGATCCCCACCTCGAGTCCCTACAAATCCGCAATGGAACTGGGGAGTTTGTGTTCTGGGCTTCTCAAGATCCTGGATACTCGGCTGCGGTTCGGAGTAGCAATACGGAGGGCAAACCAGAGCTGCTGGAAGCTGCAAAGATGCTCGATACTGTCATGGTCGTTTCCAAGTCGTTTTCTCAGCAAACGAGGCATCTACGTGACCGGCCCGAACCAGAACAAGGAGAACGAGGCGCGGGACTCTATCTCCCAGAGGAGCTCTTAGGGTATACGATCGCACAGATTGAAACGGCACAGCGGGGGACGGAAGTCGCAAAGGGTGGCGTGGTGGCGGATAACATGACAGAGGGGCAGACGAGGATGATTAGGGGATTGGTTTCAGTCCTCACTAGGCTGTCGGCACTTCAGTTCAAGGGAAGGCCAAGCGAAGGGCGGGACGCCGTTCGCCAGGCTATTGTGAAGCGTCTACTTCCGGAGTGGAGTCGTACCTCTCTGACATCCTTCCATTCTCCTTTGTTGCTGAGGGATCCTTTCACGATCCTTGTGGAAACAGCGGCGGTGGCACCTGACATTCTCCGTCACGTTCTGGTTTTGACCTACTACGCCAGCCTTGCGCGAGCAGTCATCGGCTTGGTTTACATCCTGAACAAGACAAGGAGCTACTCGATTACCCAGATCCACCGGCGGGCGCACGAGGACATCTTCGGTGACGTGCGGATGTTTTTCATGTCCGTCGTTCGCCATTCGCCCGTGTTCGAGCACACCGCGACCCTCGCTTTCGAGACCTTCGGAGAAGCCAGAATAGAGAAGCTTTTGTACTCCTTCACGCTGCCCTTCCTTAGGAGGGCGGCAATCCTCTGCCGTGCCATCCTCCCCAACTCCTTCCCGACGCCCACATCTCCATCGAACACCTGCGAATACAGCCGCTTGCTTTCGATGCTGGGAATTCCCTCCCTTTCCGACCTACCTAATCAAGACACGCTCCAAAACGCATTATCGGGCTGGTGCGCTCACTACGGCCATACTCACAACATCTCTCAGCTGAACTGTGGGGTCATGCTGGACTACCCTGGTATCTATCGTATGGCGAGGCTCCCTCTTGCGCTCGACACCCTCTTTACATTCCCGGAGAAGTTCTTGACCTGCGAAAGATGCAACATGGTGTCGAACGATCCTGGCGTGTGCTTGATCTGTGGAACGGTGGTGTGTGTGCAGAGTAGCTGCTGTGTTGATGAGGACTACAGTGGTCGTGGCGAGTGCAACATGCATACGCGAGAGTACGTCCATTGCCATTTCATCTTGTTAAACAAAGTGCCTTATCTCGATTCTTCCATAGGTGTGGCGGCATGATTGGTGTCTATTTCTGCATCAAGAAATGCGTTATTCTATGGCTCAACGCTGGTAATGGATCCTTCTATCCTTCACCTTACCTTGATGCACATGGGGAACAAGATCTTCAGATGAAGTGGGTTTTTATGCTTTCTAGAAGGTGCCTGGCATACTGACGGACGTCCTAGGAGAGGACGGCGGCAGTATCTTCATCAAGCTCGCATTGAAGAGGTTCGAAGGCTTTGGCTCAATCATGGTATTCCGACAATCGTTGCAAGGAAGTTAGAGGGCGCTATGGACTCTGGAGGATGGGAGACGATGTAAAGCGGGTCGCAGGTAGTATTAGAATGCATTGTAATTTTAGAACTTGTGCAATATTGTGAATTTCTTGGGATACTGTGTGCACTCCGAATGGTGCCTTCTGTGACGGAGCTTTGGGAAGGTACAATGGGACCAAAATCGAAGCCCGTCGGTCCAGATGAATGTGCACGCGCACGGATCAAATGGCAACTTTCTGCCCTTGTACCCGGTCCACCACCATGACACGAACACCATCCCCTGCACTCTCCCCAAAAGCTGCAGCCTTTCTGGCAGCAATCCCACTATTCTCCTATGTCCTATATCACATCATCAACAGGAAACCCAGGGTAAAGCGGTCAGAGAAGGTTCCGCACACTGCTGAACGAGTCCTTGTGCTCGGCGGAACAAGTGGCATCGGCAGGTCGATGTCGATACAATACGCGGAACGTGGTGCCCGGGTATGTGTCGTAGGACGCAGAGAAGGTCTTCTAGAGGAGGTAGAGAAGGAATGTCGCCAGGCGGCGGCTTCGTATGGGTCGACCGACAACGATATATTTGGTTTGAAGGGCGACTTTGCCCAGCTAGAGGATATGGTTCGCGTTCGTGCAGAACTGTTGACAAGTACGTGCATATGATTCCGAATGAGAGAACCGACCTTACTCAGATTGGTGTCTCCGTCAGAATGGGGAGGTTTGGACACTTTGGTCGTCGCAGCGGGAGTATCTGCACTTCAACCACTTCTGGCTGTTGCGGGAGCAGATTGTAAAGGCACCTCGTTGACTCCCATGCACACCACAACCGAGGGGATCCAAAAGGTATCCGATGTGGCAACTGCTGCGATTACTGGGAACTATACCGGTCCCCTTATCGCTGCTGTTACTTTTGTACGTGCACTTCGGATACCTACGCGCTACACACCGCCTCACATAAGTTTTAGATTCCACTTCTCTCGGCAACATCTAAAGCACCCTCGATTGTCCTCATCAGTTCTGCAGCATCCCTAATCCCAGCCCCGACGCGGACGCTATACGCATCCACCAAAGCAGCCTCTCTCGTACTCTACCAAGCACTGTCAATCGAACATCCCCAAATCGCGTTCACCCACATCATGCCTGCCACGGTCGAAGGGGACTTCCGCGCCTCCGCCGTGGATTCCGGCCCCGTGCGCGAGATGGACCCCAATAAACACGGTCTCAAACGCGAGTATGTTGCGGAGAGGTGTATTAGAGCTGTGGATCGAGGAGAGAAGTCTGTTTTCATGCCTGCGGTCATGCGCTTTGCGCACCTTCTTTATTGGATCTGGCCAGCATTTATAGAGAAGAAGGCCAGGGTCAAATATAATTTCGAGGCTTAGAGTGGGCCCTGTCTCTAAGAAAAGACATCTTTTTGCATGCTGCTAGGCCTAGTCCAGAGAGTGGCACTGACGATTACGGGTACGGTAAGTGTCCGCTCACTCCTGCATGCATAGAAACTGAAGCAGTTAAATAGTTGGATATACAATGGACTGGTCCGTATAGTCAGGTCAAGTACAGAATGAAGACCCTACAATATAAGTGTACGAGTCGTCCTTGGAGGCATGCGTCCGTTCCAGAGATATCACTTGGGGCAACTAGGGACAACGTGAATCTGGAAAGTACGGGGTATCGTGGTGTTATACATGGGTATCTTTCACAGCGCTGGAGAGAGCAATTGGCTTAGCCTGGCCAGAACTAAATGCCAGTAGGTATGAAGTGCAAGGTCTTTTGACAACGGTGATTGACAGAGAGTGTAGATCAGCTTACTGCCGTGCAATATTATAGGGTGTAAAAGAACGCACAACAAGATAAGCATCCTCGGTAGGGAACGTCGAAGTAAACGCGTTGAAATCCCCAACCAAGCCGACATAGTCAACGGCAGGGTCGTAGAACACCGAGGTAGGGAACTGGGCTATATTCCATCGTGGGTCGTTAGTTCATATGGTAAGATTCAGTGCACTAGGTGGGTGTTCATCGGACTACTCACAACCGTCGACATTGGTCCATTGAGCGGTAACCTCGAGCGACAAACAGTTGACAAACCAGATTGTCGACTCCACTGGCCCGGTATACCCAAAGTCGTTAAGCGAGCTACCGGCGGTGGACGAGGGAGGGGAGTTTGCGGGCGCTGTTACAAGAATGAAGGGATGGGCGCAAGATGAGCGAAAATTCGCACGCCGACCGGAGGTTTCTGAACTCACTGTGGCCTGTTCCAGAGAGATACGTATACCTATTCAAAAGGGCATTGTTAACAATCTATGGCCGGCGGTGTAACAACAAATGAACAACGCACCCCACTTGCCCGGAGGCGAAGTTGAAACCACCAGACCCGCCGACAGCACCGATCAGAGGGCGCGAAGCGTCTGGCCCATCCACGGCCGAGATTTCTAACGGGCCACTGAGAGAGGTGGAAGACAGGTCTACGGTGAGTGCATCCTGGAGGGTGCTGACGGTGTAGGAGTTTTGCCCGTCAAAGGTTTTGCTGATGTACCCTTTGACTGCCCCGTTAACCGCGAGGCGGACTTGAAGGATACCAGTGCCGTCGATGAGCGGCGCGCACGAGGCGCGGGGAGTGACTGAATGCCGAATTATCAGTCCAGTACTGGTATTAAAGTGGATGTACATACGAGCACCGTGTCTCCTCGTAGGTGGGAGGAGGGGGAGGTGCCTCCGGAGACGCTCAGCATTGGTGAGCTGCTCCGTTGGGGTGGGTGAGGGAACCTCTGCCCGACGAGATACCACCTTGTCTCCATAGGTAGGAGGTTGCACGATGCGCCTTCCATCATCAGTCCATACACCAGAGTTTCCGGCTGAGACGTAGGAGGCAAGTAGAGAGAGGGCGCCGATGGCGAAGAGAGATGGCCTCATCCTGGAATTTGAAAACGTAATGAATGTGGTTAAAGGAACGAAAGTTCGACTGCAGAGCAGGGGAATGGGAGTCAAAGTCAAGAGACGTATAGAGAATAAATGCTAGCATCGGACACCTTTTTATAAGGGTCGAGGGCCGTAGCAAGTTTCGACGGTCCTGGAGTCGCCGATGAACCCGGTTGCCATCCACTGCGACTCCCCGAAGTGGTTTACGGGCTGAACACCGAGCTTTGTCGTAACCCAAGTACATTTGCGGCTGTCAGCGCTCTCTGCCAGAGATCAGATGCTCTGTTCACACCCGGGTGTCGAAAGCTAGGCCGCAGATGACTTCCATCTCTTGGGCGTCTAAAATTCCGAACTACCCAATTAGAGGGGTCGGCGGAGAGCAGGGGACAAGCTGGGGAGACTGATTATAACGTAGAGGTTTAGTTCTGGGACATGCTGAAGACCTAAGTACCTCCTTTAGTACCACGCAGCTTGGACGTAATCCACTGCATAGTGCTGTGTGCGCCGGCGGTCGAAAGAAGCGCTCATTCCGGGAGCGCTCGGCCGACGGCCCGACACCCGCCGCCACTAAGCCTAAATTCGGGATCATTCGGAATTCTCCGGCCGGGCTGCCGGGACTGGGACTCACTGGGAGGCGGGACAACACTTTCTTTTGAACCTCACATGCATCTTAAACTTCGACAAAATTGACGAAAAAATTCCTGGCTATCTAGCTCCTGGACCCCCGTACACTCCGATTGGAACCTACTCGGCTGATCGTTCCCAGGTCGCTTTCTGTTCGGTGGGCACAGTGACTGTCTGGCACTTCCAGGGCTCCCAACCTTCCATAATCACGCAGTTTCCTTGTGGAGGGGGAAGTTCTCATCTTCGGAGAAGGTCCTTTCTGAGGATGATAAGGTGACAAGCGGTGGGCACCGTGATTCGCACTTTGACATGACCAAGTTCTCGGGATTTGGAAGCCTTAATCGGAGAGGTAGGCTCACAAGGCTAACTCAGATGACAGCGGCAGATCCCTCCTTCATCCTGAACAACCATGGCGAGTGCCCAGGCAGAACTCGATGACCGCATTGTCCAGCTAGAACGACAGCTGAAGGACGAACTCATCAGTATGAAGCGTCGCAGGAACGGAATGTCTCCCGTCTCGAAGCTCTTCCCTGAACTCCTCTCCAAGATATTCTCCATCTCGACTATTGGAGATTGGGACCCTCCTACCGAAAAGCAAGATCGCAGACAAGCAGGGCCATACAGGCGAGGGTGCATCATAATCTCTCAAGTATCGTGGTCATGGAGGACTATCGCACTGGGATCGCCTGATGTATGGGCAAGGATTAGAATCCGAACGACGACGAAGAACAGGCTAGTCAAGTACATGATGAAGAACGCGAGCCAGGTACCCCTTTCGGTGGACTACAACTGCAAAGAATATGGCCCACTCTCCGGCATCATTCCCGACAAGCCCAGGGCACTCAATATGATCAAGGAAATCCTGGCCCGCGCACCGATGAAAACGTTGATCTTCAGGCCCAGTCACCCCCCTGTCTTTAACGAGCTCCTCCCCCTCTTTCCTTCGAAATCGGACGTTATTCAGGTATTGGAAGTGTACAGTTACCCCTTACACAGACACGGTGAACTGGACAATCCCACCCAGGAGGATTTCTTTGCTCAGGGTGCACCATATCTGCGCCGACTCGTCGTCCGGGGGCATGTCTTCATCCCTTGGACATCCGCCCTCCTTACACAATCCCCCTACCTGACCTTCCTTGAACTCAACACCCCATCTGACACAACTATACACCAGATCTATCAAGCTATTGGAAACAATACCCGCCTCCAACACCTCAAATTGATCTTGCCGGACAACATGAAGATCTCTGAAGGAGTATTGGATACGGAACCCCGCACGAGCCAGGAAACCATTTCACTCCCAGACCTACACACTCTCCAACTCACCGGAAACCTATCAACCCTCGTCGCGATCCTTTCCTTGGTGGAAATTCCAGCTAGCATCGAAACTTTTGTCCTCTCCGTCGCCGTGCCTCGAGGAGATCAGCCTAATCTGCTCCCCGGGTTCCATACCCTCCTCGCGGCGTCTGAAAGAGCACGCTGGATTGGCCTTTCAGAAGACCCTTCACAACGTCTGCTCGTATCACCTCAGGTATTCAAAGTAACAGGCTATATGTTCACATCATACTCAATCGAAGCCTCAACTTGGGAGGACCAACTTGACGAGCCCTTCTCGACGAATCGACAGGCACCGAAAGGCCATACATCCATTACATGGGTCGACGGGGACCGCACCCGAACTCTTTTCGATCCGAACGAGTGGGGGCGCTACTTCCCCTTTTCTTTCACGCGGAATACGGACGGTGTTTGGGAGAGTTACGGGTGGTCCCTAGGGAGTATCACCGCCTTTGAAGCTGGGGCCGACGTCCCAGAATCTCTATGGAACATCATTTCGACCCTCCCCCAGCTCAAACATCTCTCCCTGAGCGATTACAGCGCCCGTACTGCAAGTTCCTTCATCAGTGGGGACGACCACTGGGATGCGAATCCTGCAAGAGCCGCCGACGGAGCGACTATCCCTTTCCCGGACCTTCAAACCATTGTTGTCGAAACGAGAACGGACAACCAGCGGCATGGAATCACCTCTCAGGGTCACTTTTTTCATATCAACACCATGATCGCAAGACTCCTCTATGGAGGGCTTGTGCGTCGGCAGCACTTCCTTGCGTCTCGCGGGGTTTACGCTAGCGAGGGTGGGGGTTGGAGGTTGCGGCGCATCGAGATGAGGAATTGCGTGGTTCCCATGGACCAGGAGACTTCCAAAATGCTCTCGTTCATGTCGCATGACGTTGTCTGGACGCGCAGGTCCCGTACGACACACGATACTCTCTTCGGACTTCCTTCTGGATCTCTGGGTCTTGGGGATCTTGAATCGATCCAGGGCTCGGACACTGAGGATATTGATGCATAGGCTTAGGACTTCGAAGTATCATACCTCAAGTAGCTAGAAGAACGAAGAGATATACAATTCTTGTGACATTGTCATTTTATTCAATTACATGCCTGCCCCGATGCCAAGCTTTCAAGGGCACGGTGCTCTTGAAGAGGCCAATGTGAGCGCGGGAATCTTGTGAATTCCTGACTCAGCAGGGTTTGGGCGCTTCGCCACCGGAACAAAGGGTTCGACATCAACGGCCACTGTCTCGCACCAAACGAGGCTTTGGCAGCGAAATGCTGCAAGAGTTGTCGCATATGGACAGGATAACACAACTTCAAGATGAAATTCAGCAGGTCAGTTGCCCTGCGACCGATGTAGTACCAAGAAAGAAGTTACATTGAAGATGTGTTGTTCGTCACCTACAGATACTTGTGATCATGTCCAGGACCGTCGCGTACCTCACAACGAGGGTGAACTTCTTGCAAGTTAGCCCAGAGGTTCCTGTAACGAAGCAGAGGAAGCCTGATAAGTTTGATACCCCGGAGGTTTTTGAAGGTTAGCTGCAAGCCGCTACTCACCCTCTTCAAATGGGTCTGACGCGAGGGTACAGCCAACAAGAAGGAACTGGTAACTGACCTTGTCACGAAGGCCAAGCAGATTGAGTTCCTTATCAACTCTCTGCCGGAGCCAGAGCCTGAGGAGACACAGGTGAGTCCTCTCATAAATGTTCAGCAGAATCCATTCTGAACGACACTGTCCTTTCGTTCAACGCCCCTGAAGGCCCGTAGGCTCCAAGCTTTGGAGGCGGAGATGACAATAGCCAACCAGGAATATGTCAGGGCTGTTAGCAGGGCAAGTGAGTAAATGTGTTTAACGTATCTGTAAGTTCGACCTCAACCGCTTTGGCCAGAGGACCTTCACTCTCAGATATCCGACGTTCTCAAGACGATGTTGGTTCAAGATGACGCCGACCTTCTGGAAATAGCCCGAGGAACGGCATAAATAATGCGCCACGTCAATGAGCAATGCGATGCGGAAACTCCTGGATTGACAAGGTCACCGAGTGAGCAAGGTCTTCCGATCCTTGACCAAACCAGTGACCTGCATGCGAGTGATGTGAGTAAGACACATACGCCGCCGTGACGTCTATTTGTAAGATGCCCTGCGTTGGCGAGTCCTGGTACTAGAAGAATTCAAGCTTCCCTTGCGGTTTATCTGGGGCAGGGGAGCTTAGAGGAAGAGAGGAAGAGGTGCACTTTTACAGTTGGTGGCGGATAACTGGGTCCGGGATATGGCGCTACACGTCTATTTCTATGCGGTGTATGAATAAAATACACCAATTTCTTGTGTAATCGTTCTTAGTATTCCTAAATTACCACGCTCAAACAAGACCGAGTCGGCGGGTACACGGAGGAGGATATGGACTGTGATCCGGCTAATCTTATCTTATCTTTCCGGGATAATCTTCAATTTTGATGACTCGGTCTCAACGGCTTGCCGTTCTCTTCCTAAACCACTTCGATATACCAACTCAATACTCAGGTCCTACCCTCCGGTAGCAAGGCCGCTATATATCCCGTCTGGCGTCAATATCTGGAATTGCGCCTTCAAGACAAAGGAAGGCGTCATCGTTTGTCAAGGCACTGCACGGCGTACCGCAGGGACACCATCTGACCTGTGGCGGCAAAGGGCGTGAGCTAGAGTCGCATTACGAAGACCAGCCAGAGCGAACGCGTGCGGTATATAACAAACATTACATTCTTTGAGGAAGATAGCCCAAAATGCCCGGGCTTTCTGAACTGATCGAACAGGATACCTTTATCGTCCCCTCATTCGAGCTCGAATGCGGAACGGTGCTGAAGCAGGTCCCGGTTGCGTACAAGACTTGGGGTAGGCTCAATAAGGCCAGGGACAATGTTATGATCATTTGCCATGCCTTTACAGGCAGCGCGGATGTCGAAGATTGGTGAGTGCGCATCGTTGTTAATCCAGCGGGGGGAGCCTGACCTGCTCGCAGGTGGGGACCGTTGATGGGCCGCAACAAAGCCTTCGATCCTAATCGGTTCTTCATTTTCTGTGCAAACGTCCTTGGTTCGCCTTATGGCTCTGCATCTCCTGTGACGACCAACCCTGACACGGGGCTACCTTATGGTCCCCAATTTCCCCCGACGACCATCCGCGACGACGTGCGGTGAGTCTTTCGTTCATGTCTGTGGCAAATTCCTAACCTTTGTCTAGGATACACAAACTGGTACTCGATGCTCTTCAAGTCAGATCAGTAGCAGTGGTGATCGGTGGTTCCATGGGGGGAATGGCCGCCCTCGAATGGCCGCTATGCTCACCTAAAGGCTACGTCCGGCATCTCGTCGCATTGGCGACCTCCGCCCGCCATTCTGCGTGGTGCATCAGCTGGGGCGAAGCGCAGAGGCAAAGCATCTACAGCGACCCCGTATACGAAGATGGCTTCTACAGCTCGCAACCTGCATCTGGGCTCGCAGCGGCTCGTATGAGCGCACTTCTGACGTACCGATCTCGAGATTCATTCGAAAGCCGATTCGGACGCAAGGCGCAGACGTCTTTGAAGGGCAACGCAGTAGACACTCTCACCCCTCCCGCTTCCCCCAAAGCGAGCCACTCCGACCACTCCCTTGTCCTCCACAACGACGGCCTCCGCAATCCCAAATCCAAGCACCCCGAAGCCAATGGAAGCACCGACGATCCTGCTCCCATCTTCTCAGCGCAGTCATACCTGCGCTACCAAGGCGAAAAGTTCATCAAGCGGTTCGACGCTAACTGCTACATCCACATCACGCGTAAATTGGACACGCACGATATCGCGCGAGACCGTGTCGAGGATCAGCACGCGCCCGACGCCCTCCCGCGGGCACTGACGGCGCTGCCTCCGCGGGCACTCATCATCAGCATTGCGACGGACGGGCTGTTCACCCCCGGGGAGCAGAAAGAGATCGCTGATCATATACCTGGAGCAGAGCTTGTGACGATCGCATCGCCGGATGGGCACGATGGGTTCTTGCTGGAGTTTGAGGCGATCAACCGGTACATCTTAACGTTTTTGAGGAGGGAGGTACCGGAGCTGTATCAGGCAGAGGTACCCGAGGAGAGTGCGGCCGAGGGAGACTTTGCGATCAAGAAGACGAGTGTGTTTGGAGAGGCTGAGGTTGATGTGACGAGGTGGTAGAGACTTAGAGTGGTGCTCTGTAATGTGTGCAGGTGCCTAATCCAATGTACTTTCAATTCGGGATTAGGGACTTCATCCGGTTGGGTATTCGACCCATGGTTGGAACCAATTTCGTTGTTCAGTGTCACTTCAGCAGCCAGCTCTTCGAGTCATACTGGGTTCGTGTTGACGTGGCCGTATCTTCGGAACCTTTCCATCAATTAATTTATTACGCGCCCAGAAAATCTTTTAAGCGCTTGCCCCCTTCCATTATCACTAGCTATCACCCCCCTATTCTCCTTAACTCCCCAGAGGACATCCCGACAATCCCAACAAACCATCTCAGGTAGCCAACTTCAAGTTTGAAAATTGAAATCGTATTGAAATCGTATTTCCAGTCGAGCCATATACTGATAACCAAGCACTATAGTGGTACATATTCAGAACAATCTCAAGAGCAGCACGGTGGCCGGTCTCATCCAACACCTGCGGTGGGCTGAGATACGGGCCACAATCCGACAGTGGCCCGTACACCAGTCCATCTAATCGCAAAATACATTTAGAGACGACTATACCAACGAGGCACCACTCACCTTCTCAGGCAATCAGCATCCTAGAGAACCTGTCAGTCATCTTCAAGAACCGGTCGAAGACCTCCTCTTTAGAAGCCAACTCGCAGCAGCCGCTCTCCAGATGCTGAATGAGAGATGAGACTAGGGGAAAGTGCCTATCGCATCCGGGGCACAGGAACGCGTCGGCGTCGTGCGCCGGAGAGTTCATGTGCGCCGTCAGCGAGATGATCTTCTTGAAGGTTTTGGCGCAGGTGGGACAGGCGAATGGGATCCCGAGGTGGGCGAAGTCGTTGACGACGTACTGGGGCGCTTCCGGAATGGGGCCAAGCGCCAACCTCAAAGCTTCGGGGCTGATGGTTTGAGGTCCTGTGGGCGTGGTGGTGACGGCGAGTGTGCTATCCTCCGATGCCTCAGCAGAGCTCAACGTTGCCACCGCCTCCTCCCTTGGGCCCAGCGGTGGGCCAGGTTCACCAGGAGCATATTCTGGTACGCTCTGCTGTGCGGTTTCTCCTGACAGAAAGTCGGCCACTTCCTGTATCCCAGATAGTAGGTCGGTGGGAGATCTGGAAGTAGCAGCGCCGACAGTTGGGGAGAGGGTAATCTGTGGAACGACTTGGAGCAATTGCACTGCCCTGGTAACTTGGTGTCTGCTCACACCATGAAAGCCAGATTCAAGATGGTTCGCGTATGCTGAGGGCGTCTTGAACCGTCTTGTACATCCCGAGAAGTTGCAGCGAATCGGCTTCGTATGCGCTTCGGACCTGCAATGCTGGGGTGCGAAGAAGCCACATTAAAAGATCGCCACAGTAAACATGACGATAATGAAGCTACCTTCAGGTATGTACTCTCCTTGTAAAACTTCTCGTCACAGGGCGCACAGATCCAGCCTGGCACAGGGGGCGCAGGGCTGACCTCTCCCCTGTGACCCATCGCGAGACAATGATTATTCAAACCATTATCTGTTCGAAAGACGCGGTCGCAGTCGGGGCAGCCGCGCAGCACAACGGGGGAGTCGACTACACCTAGTCCGGCTATGACTCTGCGATGTTCCCCCGAATCTATGTGCTATTACAAGACGAGGAAATAAAGCATCAGTTGAGAGCACTGAACTTTGAAATGAGGTAATTTCTGACCTGGTGAAGCAAGCGCGTGGCTGTAATTCGCACGTTACATTGTTCGCAAAACCATTTGATATTCCACAGGCGGAGGTGCCCTTTAGACTTGCAATGACCTCTAATGCCGCTGAGCTTTTTACACATGTGAGTGCAATCATTGCAGTAGTACTCGGTATACATGTCGATAGGCAGTCCGCGGCGCCCTCGTTACGCCTGGGTGAAGGTGGGGCAAGGGAGCACAACGGCCCTCCCACTGAATCACCTGCGGCCTTTATGAGACGAAACAGATAAGGAAGGTAGCAAAGAATTCTCACCATATGCCAACAGAAGTCAGAAGACACCATTCGTAATACCACCTGGACATCACAGTTGTAATGTTCCCGGAGCGGGCGAAATACCCCCCTTATGGCACCGCTGTCAAGCATGGAATCGCTTATTCTACGACACTGGCAATAAAAGTCGAAGTTATTTCGTTTTAGGTAACAAGGGCATTTGTCTTATACGGTAAGGTAGAGGTCAGCGTGGGGGAGACAAAGGCGCTGGGAATACCTGCCGTGCACCCATCAACGACCATCACGACGGCGGCAACGCTCTGGACTGATAGCGCCCGCTGTCTCCCACGTCAACAACGGGCGTCGGTTGGCCGTCGGCATCGTCCAATTTCGTTTGTGCTCGCTGTGCGGCACAGCGAGCTCGCATTCCAATGGTTTCCTAACCGTTTTCTGTGGGGATTTTTGCGCACCCAGATCCTATATGACTTGTAAGTCCATTTCCAGCTGTCTTTACTACGTCAGTAGCTCTGTATATACCAAGAATTCAATGTAATCTATAATGCTCAGTATCCAGAGAAACAGTGGCTTTGCAGTGTAACTCGAAGGCTTATAGCAGTAATACTTGACCACACATACAGCACAGACCGCGTACACAGGCCGGTGATGCAGATAGTTGATAGACAGCAGTTCTTGGTGTTGTAGCAGGTCAAGTGTTGATATGGAATGACTGCAACGGATTGGAGGCTCCAGCGTGTATTCGAATGGGTCTATATAAAACGAAGGGTAGCTTGGGGTAGCTTGGATAGTGCACGCAGTATCTAGCCTGTTGGATAGCCCCTGCCGCGCACTCCGTGACCATAGGACCTCTCTCCATTAAGTACATCTCAAATGAGTTTATTTACGATTTATCATTCCAACGCATACGTTTATATACACATAGTAGGTACCATTCGGAAGGTCTCAACAACGAGCGCAGACTGAAAAAAACCGGGGAGAAATCGGATAAGTATAGAGGAAGATAATAAGGAATGAGTGCGTAGAGGATCAGTTGGAACTTGAAGCTAACACCAGATATGAACAACTTCATCGCACCAACAGTGTTTTGTGCATAACTTTGTGTCAAGTCGTCCGTTTTCCTCCCGGTCTTTTTCATTCTGTGAGTTGTACTTTTCTATGGCATATCCGCACATTTATGGAGCACTAAACCTGCCGGAAGAATAGCTAAAATGGAATCGATGCCGGGAGGACCACCTTAGCAAGATGTGGGCACCACATATGCTGCACTCCCGGCGGGGCAGCTCTATAAACTAGGCTTGATACATTACATTTATATGGACACATTCACGGTGGTAGAATGCTTCAGAGGTTAATAGCTATACCTCAGTGACATAAACATACAATCCTGCTCAATCTCAAGGTCTGAAGCTTGTCCCATGCACACCACTAGGATAGAACACTATGGAGGACCAGTACTCAGTATATACTCTACTCCTTGGACTATCTTTTGAGTATCTAACCTGTAGGGTGCTTTCCCAGCTCCCAGTTGGCTCCCAGAAGCCATATGTTTGCTTGATTACTGCCCGGGAGAATACATTGTGCTCCTGGCGTATAGAGAGCCACTGAAGTACTAAAGACTACCGGAAAGGGACTGAATACACATATAGAGCCTGGGTGCGCAAAATCCCCACAGAAAACGGTTAGGAAACCATTGGAATGCGAGCTCGCTGTGCCGCACAGCGAGCACAAACGAAATTGGACGATGCCGACGGCCAACCGACGCCCGTTGTTGACGTGGGAGACAGCGGGCGCTATCAGTCCAGAGCGTTGCCGCCGTCGTGATGGTCGTTGATGGGTGCACGGCAGGTATTCCCAGCGCCTTTGTCTCCCCCACGCTGACCTCTACCTTACCGTATAAGACAAATGCCCTTGTTACCTAAAACGAAATAACTTCGACTTTTATTGCCAGTGTCGTAGAATAAGCGATTCCATGCTTGACAGCGGTGCCATAAGGGGGGTATTTCGCCCGCTCCGGGAACATTACAACTGTGATGTCCAGGTGCGTAATACCAGCGTAATACTGACCGAATGAATGGATGTGGCGGGCTTCGAAGGAAGTTTAACGGCGATGGCGAGAAATGGGGTGCCCACAAACAGATTGTCCGAAATGGGTTCCTTACGAAGCCCAGAGTCGAATGTCATCCTTATCAATTGGGGCCGGGTAGGACTAGGTTTTCACGAGCATGTTTTATGAAAGAAGGATTGTCCTGAGGAGAAGGGCGCGTTAGTCCTGCTTCGCAACGTTTTTGCAGAGATCGTCCCGGGTTCACTGGAATTCGGTGAAAACCCAGAGCGGGTCAAGGTTCGAAACCAACTGGTTTTCATACTTGGAGTGACAACGTTATACAGAGTAAATATAGAGAAGGATTCATCAAAATTTAAAATCAGAGTGCAGCCTCTCCCAAAGGACACGGTGGGCTGAAAGACGGGCCCACGATTGGCCCGTATCCCAGTCCATCTAGCCACGAAAGTCAGAAACGAAAGCGTCGCAACATTACCACTCACCTCCTTCCACATCGCCCGAATCAAACAGTAAGCATCCTCGAGAACCTCTGCGTCAATTTCGCAAATCGGTCATATATCTCGCGGGGTGACGCCAACTTACAGCACCCACTCTCCAGGTGCTGAATGAGGGCAGAGACGAGGCCGAAATGCTTATCGCACTTCGGACACATGAACGCAGCCGGATCGTGTACCGGTGAATTCATGTGGGACGTGAGCGAGAAGACATTCCGGAACGTCTTCAGACAGATAGGACATGCGTACGGGATGCCTTGGTTGGCAAAGTCGCCCGGGACGTAGGTCGGCATTCCATCATCGATATTATTGTTCCAGGTTGGCGGTGGCCTCCGTGTCAGGCGTTGTGCTAGGGCCACGTTGAACGTCGTGGCAGGCGCTGGTGTAGCTCTGGCGGGTTCGAGAGTAATATTCGACGCTGCTTCCTCCCTTGGTCCGAGAGGCGGGCCAGGAACAGGTCCTTCGCTCTCCGGCTCATTCTGAACTTCGGCATCAACGCCGTCCTCATCGTCTGCACGATTGTCATTAGCTGGACCCTTACCCGTGATCTCGAACGGGGGAGACAACGCACCACTCTGATCTGAATCCTCGCCAGGAGCGTGCCCAAACCCATCGAACGCAGAGGTTTCAGGAGCGTATTCGTACAGTGGCTCAATGCGAGAGGTGGTGGTCGAGCGGAGCTGAAGGGGAGGGGCAAGTGTGATCTGGGGTACGACGCGAAGCATTTGCACCGCCCGAGTCACTTGGTGTCTCGATACACGGTGTATCCCGGATTCGATGTGCTGAGCATACGCCGAAGGCGATTTGAACTGCCTGCTACAAAAGCTGCAGTCCACCAGCTTAGGTGATTTCACAACGTGCTTCTTTTCCCAGTGCTATATCCAACACATTTGTGAGTTGAAGGCGATAAAATGGGTGTGAATGTGGTCTTACCTTGTCGAATCTCTCCACAGACCCAAAGACGACGTTGCATATGTTGCAAGTGCGATGGCTCGCGGCATTCTCTGTGTGCTTTCAAGCCAATGTCAGCGAACAGTCCATAGCGATCCAGTGTTCATGCTCACCTGGTCCCACGCATTCCAAGAGAAGAAGTTCCTGCCGCAGCATACATACATAGGGTCATGGCCTTTCGAATCGCAGTGCGACTCGAGACCTTGACTTGACTTGAAGTGACGATCGCAATCAGTGCAGACAAAAGACATTGCGAGGGGAAGACTGGAGTGCCAGGCAAGGTCAAGTAAGGTTGATTTCGGGGAGGGGAAGGAAGAGACCCAGGACGTTGCAAGACGGTTCCGAGCCCTTTTGTGACAAGTGCAATGACAGGCTTCTCGCCATGTGCCGTGAACTGCGCCTTATCACAACTGAATTGGGTTGCGATTCTCGGACTGCAGCGCATGCATCGGATTGTGTACGCAGCGCGTGCTTTCGAAGGAGTCCAGGGAGTAATGTGACTGACACCTTCGAGCTTCAGCCTAGCGAAGAGAGATTGTGCCGCCCTGAACACCTTCAACCCGGCCAGTCTAGAGTCAGTTTGAATAGTCTAGATAGGTCCACACTCGCTCGAAAAGGTTCATATCTACGCACCCGAGTAATGTAGTTTCAGGCAGTACCCCAACTCACTGTGCTGGCCGTCAAGGTAAGGCCGAGCACCACGCTCAGGTCGAAAGGCTGGGATGCGCACCAACACCGCAAAGATTGTCGCGTTCCTGTTAGACGTCAGTACACCACCAAAGTAAATACCAGCAACCTGATTCCAACAACACAAAGGGATGGTACCAACCCGATGTCAACTCCCAGTAATCCTCCGCTTTTCGCATCCACCAGAGGTGACCCCAGACAACCCATCGAGCCTGCTATCACAGATACATCGAAATAGTACCAAAACCTTCGAGGCCGTAGATCATCTACGTTCTCAAGTTTCGAGACATCAGAGTCCGCGTCTTGGTCTAGTTGAAGATGGTACAAGTTCAAGGAGGAGCGGACGGAACGTGGCGGAGATCAAGGCTCGGGCCTGTGGCCCACGAGGGCCAGCAATCAAAGCAAACGAAGCGCGCTTGTCTCCCACTCGTACCCGCTGACAATAACGCTCATGAGATCCCGATAGACCATACTCAGCAATAGACCATACTCAGCAAAAATAGTCGACTTCAGATTTTCTATTCAAATCAAACCATACAATAGCGACAGACTCAACCTAGTTTTACAGAGAAGGTAAGAGTACTCTCGATCGAGAAGGGGGACCGTGTGGTGGGCTGAGATACGGGCCCACGATTGGCCCGTACGTCAGTCCATCTAACCACAAAAGCGTCAGGAAAAAAGATAAGAACACAGAAGCGCCACTCACCTTCAAACCCTCAAGCAATCAGCATCCCAAAAAACCTAGCAGCCAACTTCGAAAAGCGCTCAAAGATCTCCTCTGGGGCCGCCAACTTGCACGAGCCACTCTCAAGGTGCCGAATGAGAGCAGAGACGACACTGAACCCTCTCTCGCACCCCGGGCACATGAACGCATCGGGATCGTGCACCGGGGAGTTCATGTGCTCGACCAGAGAGTCAATCCTCCGGAACGTGCTCAAGCATAGGGGGCATGCGTATGGTATCCCAAGGTTGATGAAGTCGTCGGGGACGTACGTCCGCGCCTCGGGAAAAGCGGCCATAATTGGTCCTAGATGGCCGATGTTATCCAAGCGGAGCACCTCTGCTGACGATGTGCCAACGGGTATTGGGGTAGCCTCCAGGGGTTCGACAGCAGGCTCAGCCGAAGCCTGTTCCTCCCCTGCCCCCAGACTCGGAGGTGGCCCAGGAATAACAGGTGTCGAACCAGCCGGACTGTCACTCCCGGCGGGGCCTGCAGTTTTGGAATTGGCTGCTGGTCGTCCTGTGCCTTCGGGAATGAAGTCGACGCCGTGTTTTCCAAGAAACTCGGCGGTGGAGGCGGTAGTGATCTGTGGTACAACTTGCATCAAGTGGACGGCTTGGGTTACTTGGTGCCTGTTCACGCCTTTATGAAATCCGGATTCGAGGTGGTCTGCATATCCGCCAGGGCTAAGGAAGCGCCTCGTGCATTTCGCGACGACGCATCCAATTGGTCTTCCGTGGTTTTTGGACTTGAGGTGCTGTGCGAGATGGATCAGTCAGACGACGGAAGGCAACAAGCCGGAAAGTCTTACCACGGAATAACCAGTCTTCGAATTGAACTCCCTATTACAAGGCTCGCATTCCCAGACCTGCTTGGTGTCGACACGCCGACGATGTTGTTTCGCAGTGCAATGACTCTTGATCGCCACCTCGGTCCTAAACAGGCGCTCACAGTCGAGGCAACCGTGTAGGACAGCGGTCGTGCTGTTGTTCCTGACCACAGTCACAGGAGGAGCCGAAGGGGGGGGGGCCGTCGCGACGCCTACGATGGCCAGTCTCACGACAATGCTTTTCGATGTTTTCGACGAAATAGAAAGCATGGTTGCAGTCAGCACATCGATTCAGTGAAGGTGGGGACATTCCGACGATTCCTATACCCCTACCGTGTACCTCTGGGATATTTCACAGGGGCACAAAGGGGAGGGAGCAAAGAAGAGCAGTGGGAAGCTGGCCCCACTGTCGAGTCAGTTTATGTGACAACGCGGATAACGATATATCCCACCTTACGCCATTGGAAGGTGCTGGTGGTCACTTGGCGGCGCAGAACCTTATCTCAACTAATTTGGGTGCTTCCAGACTCGTGATGGGGTTCGAAAGAGCTTATTCAAACGAAGCTAAGAGTCAGAACAGGCCCGTGCAGGTCTCATGTCCCATTTTCCGTAGGAGAGGGCAGCTTCGAGTAAAGTTACATCAAGGCGGTTAACGTTCCAGAGGGCGTGGATGGAGGGACGTGTTTCTAAGTAGCAATCATGGCAGTCATTCCACAACGCTCTAAGCCTGGATAGAGATAATTGCCTCACTAGGTAACTCAGATATATCGCGATGAAGTCACTAGATGCATCACGCCGCACGCGGGTAAGAAGATAGACAACCGGAACTCACGAAATTGTCATACAGCGTCGACTGTGATTCTGAATGACAGGAAGCATGGTGATCCTTTCGCCTTTGTTCTTGCTTTGTTCGAGTTTGTTCGGTCTGGGTGTTCTTGTGTGCGTCGACGCCATCCTGCGTTATCGCAAAGTGATGGAAGAGAGGAAGGATAAGGAGCCCATTGATATGCAGGTGCCGGACGAGCGCGCATACGGTGCTATAACGACAAGCGCCGGTAATTTATGTGGTTAAGCGCCCGTCCGGCTTTTCGGGTGCGGATCGGGAGGTCCAGGGTACGAGAGGACATCGAGCTGGACCAGTGTCCGTTACTCTAGGAGAGTCCATAGAAGCGTGGACACAGAATAAAACTGGCACGTAACTTGGAACATGGCATAAATCGTCTGGCCAATCGATAACCTGGAGCCCACGGACTCCTGAGTCCACCCGTGGTGCATTCGGACTTGAGCTGGAAGGTCATATCCCAATTTGAGACGACAGCATATCAGAAGCCCCCATGACTCCAACGTCACTCCGCTTTGGCTTCGCTGAAAGATAAGAAACGGGATTCCCCAGCCGTTTCAACGAGCAGCCACCTAGTCGTATATTACTCCGGTCTCGTCTCTGGACCCCACATTTACCACTGGATAGCAGAAATGGTATATTATCAGGGGTATCAAAACGGGAGGCGAGTTGCGACATGACGAGTCTAAAGCACATCGGTGCGTAGATACTTGCAATTGTCGGTGGCGTATCCACACGGGAGGATGATGAGCCCAGAGCAGCACGGTGTCATTTGGAGCCAGTAGGTAGGCAGACAGACGCGTACGGAGCTAAAGACCAGCGGTCCAAGGTCGGCATGGTGCATCGATGTCGATAGATCGTAAGAGGGCTATGGGCCCGCCAGCGATCGCTGAACAGTTTGTCAGAGCAAACGCACAAACGGAACCAATGCCAGGGGGAAACGCCATAAGTCGAGGTCATGTTCCGCGTGTCTTGACTTTTGAAATATACACAAACACGAATAGGAGACCCCAGGACGAGCAGCATTGGTTCACCATGGCAGAGCGCCAGATTGCAGGGTACCAGACCATACGCGGGGGTTGTAGCCACAGATGAATCCATACGATTCGAGTTAGAAATGACATTCTCGCAGAGTTCCTGAAGCCATTCACGATCTGAGTGTCGTAAGGGTGTCCTCAAAAGTCCATCGCAGCTCCGAGGTAGCTTTCTTTCGCTTTCTCGAACCTAGAAAGAAGGTTCGTATAGCTCTCCGAAATCTATACCATGCCAAGTTAGTTCAGCGTCGTGCATCGGCGGGAGAGAGACGAAAACAAGAAGAGCTCCTCCAAAGTCCAGCATGATCAGCTGAATGAGCGAATGAAAGCACGGCGGGTTTAACCTCAAATTTAAACTCCCAGACACTTGTTACCCAGAGCCAGCCAGATAAAGACCGCGTAAAGGGGTCCCTGAAAGTCCATGGACGGATGGGGTGCGAGATGACGTACCTTCGCCGCTTGTTCCTTCCCTCCCGGGACAAATCGACAGGTGCCCAAGGCAGCCTCAAACCATCTCTTTGCTTCGTCCAGCCTCGACCCACTGCGAAACAATGATCGCGATCGTCCAAGCAGAGCAGACGTTCGTTCGTACACGTTTGCGTTTACAGTAGAGTCCAGTCAAGTCGAAGATGAAGAAAGCAAAAGAGTTAGCGAACCAAGCGCCCGGAAAGCTGAAGAAGCTGGAGGGAAAGACGAACTGCACACATTCAATCGCCATGTTGAATGCGGTTCCAAGAAGCCAGTGTCTTTCGTCCATGGGGTAAGAGTGCTGTGAGGAGGACGAATCGCACGACGAATGTCAGATGTTACAGGATAAGCACAGAGAAGGTGTGATGTTCGACAAGGTGATAGGACGAAGATCGACATCCGAAAGTTTCCGCACAGATGAAAGAATGTCAATGCAGGGTCGATGCGTAGCGCACAATCGGCGACGGAGTCGGTAGACCAGATATGGCAGAAAGAAGGTCGGCCCGTGGAGTGCGAAGAACCACAAAAGGAGACCAAAGTGACGAAAGGGACAGGAGGGAAACGCGATTAGAATCATATAAACCATATTAAGCAACGATTCCAGTGTACCTGAGGTGAATCATGCTCCTCAATAACGCCTATAGCTTGCTCACAGAATCCGACAGCTTTCAGTCTGCCCTCCGGTGTATCGCGCGTAATCAGGGTGGTGCATATCGCACGAAGCCACCGGGAGAACTGCTCAACCGAAAGCGTGTTCTGGTCCAGAGACGCAACGAGTATAGCCTAGATCACGTTTGAAAGTACCGAATCAGGGAAAGGAAGAGAAAGTGAGTCTGGGTACTACCGTACGCCGGGCACGGCTAGGCCAGAAGGAGCGTGTAGCGACTATTCAGAAGGAATGGTTATGCTCACTTCGAGACATTCCTGAAGAACTGTATAAGGTATGTCAGACCAGAGCAGGAAGGGAAGCGATAGGCAAAGACGGAGAAGGGTCCTTGGCGGAGATAGGCCTCAGAAAGCTGCGGCGCTCGGCGGTGGGAGAAGACAATAACGCTGGATCACCCAACATACCTTTGACGGGGCAATCTTTGTTAATCCACTGTACACGATTCGGAAAGCATGTTAACGTATGGGCGGAAAGACTGTAGCATAACGAGCCACATACCAGCATGTCAGCAATAGCTTCATACGTTCCGACGCATAAAGGACCCGTCTTGACGACTTCCTGTGAGAGTGAGAGACAAACATTAGGCGAGTTCGTGGCATAGCACCGCATCGAGGAGTGACACCAAGACCATGAGGTTAACCATAACTACCTACATACCTTGACAATATCTGAAACTTCGTCCCACTCCCTCAGCTGCACACACATCTCCGCCTCGAATATTCGCAGGACGTGGACATATGTCTCCCCACGTGAAGTTATGTCGGCATTTCGCATTGGTCCTTCTTGTTGGACGGCACGCTCTATATCGGCCTTTGCCTTTCTGATATCCGCGTTCATCGTATGCAGAATCTGGGGCTGCGTGATCAAGAGGGTAAGATGGAATGCCCATCAGTCACAGTTCCTCCATACCGGCCATTACGCTGGGTTTGCAAATGGGAGCACTCACGTTAAGGGTACCAGTAGCAGTGATCATTTCCCTGGTCGAGAGAACTGGGACATCGATCCCGTTATCAGTATGCTGAGCTCAAAACTCAGGAAGACACAAAATCGCGTAGAGCGGGCAGATAGGTGATTGATCCTGGGTAAAGTGGGCCCAAGGGTTGTGCTAACCAGCATGCAGTAGGAGATCTGACCTTTTCCGGAGACAGCAGCAAATGTTGCGCTGATGAGATACATCCGTGATTCGTCATCGGGAACCAGAGGAGAAGCTTGACATTGCGTTTCTAACAACTGTGGGTAGGACAGGGGGCCGAAGCCGCATTCAGTCAACTCAAAGCAAACGCAGAAGGACGACAAGCGAGGAAGACAGTGCCGGCATTACACCACCACGTCCAAAGCATGGCAAATGGACGTACTATTTTGGCAATCTCGAAAAGCTCGGAAATTTGGTCGCCGCACCCTTCCCACTCGGAACACCCCTGGACGGCACTATTGTACGCTCTCCTCCACAGCCAGGAGAGGTCTTTCATAATGAGTGACACGGCCTTCTGTTCTAAAGCAGAAGTGGCCAAGATTTTCGCTGTGGAGGGTCAGATACACCGTGCAAACAGCGAAGGAAGCAGGACGTTAAGATATCACACATGCTCAATCGGATCGCGTACCTGTCCGAAAATGCTCGACCATCGTGTTGATCAGTGCCGTCCTGCAGAGAAAAAGGAAATGAGGTTCAAAGACGGTAGAAGCAAATATAATGGAACGTTTTCGGAAGACGGAGCCCATAGAACGACCGAATATAGAAGGGCAAAGAAGGACACACACCTGTTCGCAGTAGGGTCGACCAAGAGACCGAGAATGAGCTTAATCATGCATCTAAGGAGCGTCATCGCTTCGACGACAATCTCCCCGCTAGACCCGAACTTGAGGGTCTTCAAGAGATGATTAAGAACGGACAAGAGAACTAATCTCATCTCTGAGCGATGCGCGACCTGCGTAGCCAGAAGCAGCATTTTGCGATCAAAGTCCGGGGCTTTCTGCATTTCGTTGATGGAACGGATAGCTGGGTAGTGGGCAGAAGCGAGCAGACAGCTATTAGTGACGAGTGGAAAATACCAAATCGAGATGCAGAACGACGAACCCTCATCCTCCAAGCCTAAACGGGTAGGCCCGATGTTGAAATACAACTCATGATCAGCGCGTGCAGACCTAGAACGAAGTGAAATCGACGCGAACCTTGATAGACTGCAGTGAGAAAGGTGACATAGTGCGTGGCCGCCTCGTTGCTGCCACAGCGTCGTATCACAGTCGAAGCTTTCGCGTACTCCTTTAGCTCGATGTAACATAAGGCTGCCTTCCGATAGCACTTGTTCGACATTTCTGGCGAGGGCCTTCTGAACAGCTGATGGCTACCAAGGAGGTACCAGTCCGCAGCAGCAGCCCACTTCTTTCCTTGGTGTAGCTTCCCTCCAAAACGCCAAATGAGCTGGAAGGGGTTACATGAGGTTCGCAGCGCCATAGCAAGGGAGAATGAACAAACCGTCATGCATGCTGTGATTACGACGTTCCCCAATTCAACATCGGATTCGGAGAGAACTTGGGAAGTTGTCAGTAGAACGAACGCTTTAGTGAACGGAGAAGGCTTCGTGTTGTTTCCACTTACGCGAAAAAACGTCCTCGAGGCTCTTCATTGCCCGAGCATGATTATCATCCTTCGAGCAATGGAAAATGAGTGAAAGGAGAAACCGATCGGCGTAGTTGGATTCTCCAGCCTTGAAGCTCATCGCCCGCTTTAGGCCATAATGGTGAATCCCCATGATCACTGCGCTACACCAAAGGATAAGCCAACTTCTCCGCATATCTCCAAGGCACTCAAACTTACTGTTGTTGGCTCAGCGTCCCGAGCTCCTGTAAGACCCTAATCAAGTGCTCGTCAGTAACCGATCTCAGCTTTTACGACAACGCCAGGGCACTGGCAGCACGAACTCTGTGATATTGGACTCCGCCCAAGGCATATGATCAACAATAGACTTTAATGCTAGAACCGAGGCTTTGTGTCAGAGCGATATATTAGGTATGCCTCGAAAAAGGACAACGAACCCTCGGTGAGAGCCGATTCTCGCGCTTTCCTCCGCTTATACACTGCTAACCTTAACCATCGAAGTTGCTGATATTCTTGACTTTCCTACAGTAGAGGAAATAACCACACGTCAGAAACGGTTCCCTCGACCGATAGATGCCGTGTGATATGGGATGAAACTCACTTTAGCTTGCCCGCTGTCGACAATGGGGATGAGTTCGTCCAATACGGCTTCCGCTCTATCGTAGGATTCCGAGGTGAAGTAAGCGAGCGCTATTGCAGACTTCAGTTCAGGACTATGGTCAGAGATGCGGATAGAAGGGACCTAGGGTTCGAAGTATGGATATCTACCGCGCATCTGTAAGCACGAGCCTGTTGGCTGCTAGAGACCAGCGGGCGCACCTTCGACTTCGCCAGGCTACCTGTCGTTTCATCATTCGCTTTGTCCACAAGCGCAAGTGCCCTCTGCAGCCACCCAACGGCATCGGCAGCTTGCGCTTTAGACTCCTTGAGCATAGATCTACCAATGGCATGGAACTTGACGGCAAGGTATTCCCGCTTTAAACACGAGGTCGCGAGTTAGAACAGGCGACAGGGCAGATTCGAGGAAGATCGGAGGTGGTACGCACCACTTGGGGCGTCAACAAAGCTAGGTGCTGTTCGTTCTCTGTCCTAACCCCGGTTACCACTTCGAATCGCGTGAAGGAGTGACGCTGGTACCTGCGATCTTCTTTGACATAATCTCCGCCACAGTTACATTACCCTCATTCCAAGCCTGGGGTGGAGCAGAGGTGGATATTATCAGCGCGAATACGGACTAGGGACGGAAAAGGGTATTCCAGGGATGAATGAATGGTGCAGCTTACCGCTTCCATTCTGCTGGAGAGATACACAATCGTCGAACTCGCGATGTCATGCCGGTGTGTTCCTTCAGGATCTTCCACGTTTCTGAGCATCTCTTCGTACTTTTGGAAATCAGCCTTTGGCGCCCCAGATCTTGCGGGAGTGTTCGTGAGCTTACCTTTGCCGCACTGGTCAGAACACTGCCTGCGACTGCATTGCTGCCCGCTTCTGATAGGTTCCGGTAAACGAGGCGTTCCAGGACGAGTTTGTGTGAAGCTTAAAGGACTCACCGGAAAGAGCGACACCCGTTTTACTCGCCATGCGGAGTAAGTTCAAAAGCGCTAAAGGAAGAGGGGACTCGGTTGAGAAGATCTTCTGATCTTGGGGTCAAATGGGAGGCGTGGATGCTTTACCGCTGACGCCTGGTTTGGCCTCTAGGCCAGCTTGGACTAGGCGAAAGGCAGCGAGCCTCACTGGCAACAGGAAGAAATCACCATCATCAATCAGCCCCAATCCTAAAGCATAATTCCTGTTGCGCTCACCAGTCCCAATTTGCGGTTGCGCCGTCTGGAGCTCGCCGCTGCTCGTGATCACGCCCGATATATTCCAGAGATTGACGCCTGCGGTTGAGTCAAAAACAGTGCATATACTTAGCATGAGCCACCAGCCAGGTGTGCAGAGCAGTTCGTGCCTTCCTGATCCAATGAATCGGACATCTCCTGGAAGCCCTTCGCCGACTTCGGGCGCTGTTCCATAAACGTTTCTGCAAGCTTGGCCACCCTGTCGAGGTCAGGCGCTACTGAAGGGTGTCCTTTAGGCTCCTTGATGAAGCTTTCGATATGGGGCTTGATCTTAGACAGCAACTCTATCGTTTTCCAAAGGGTTCGACGCGAAGCTCAATGAAAAAAGACAGACATGCGCTGGGAGAACGACTTTACCCATGATGGAATTGTACGTGTCCTGGGGACTAGGGAACACCTTTTTTCTCTGCATCGTGTCACTGGATATGGGCGCTGCAATGTATACACGGACGCCAGACGGAAATGAGGTGGAAATGAGGGTTGTATTTAAGGAGGGGTGTCACAGAGCGTGACGCGAACTTTGGCGCCTGTTTGGCGCTTGTTTGATCTTCCCACGGGCGACTCTCTCCACTGTTGTAACGAAGCAGAGGAAGCCTGATAAGTTTGATACCCCGGAGGTTTTTGAAGGTTAGCTGCAAGCCGCTACTCACCCTCTTCAAATGGGTCTGACGCGAGGGTACAGCCAACAAGAAGGAACTGTAACTGACCTTGTCACGAAGGCCAAGCAGATTGAGTTCCTTATCAACTCTCTGCCACAGCCAGAGCCTGAGGAGACACAGGTTGAGTCCTATCATAAATGTTCAGCATAATCCATTCTGAACGACACTGTCCTTTGTTGAACGGTTCACCGCCCCTGAAGGCCCGTAGACTCCAAGCTTTGGAGGCGGAGATGGCAAGAGCCAACCAGGAATATGTTAGGGCTGTTAACAGGGCGAGTGAGTAAATGCGTTTAACCGTGTATCTGTAAGTTAGACCTCAACCGCTCTGTCCAGAGGACCTTCACTCCCAGATATCCGACGTTCTCAAGACGATGTTGGATCAAGATGACGCCGACCTTTTGGAAAAGGCCCGGGGAACAGCAGTTCTATGAAACCACGCCAAACGTCGCCAATGAGTAACGCGTAAAAGCCTAGATCAAGTGCACTGAGCGAGCAAGGTCTTCCCGTCTTTGACCAAGCCAGTGACCTGCCCTTCAATAGTAATTCATGTCAACCCACCCCAGTCTTCCAATCCCCCCTCCTCTTCCCCTCGCCGTCGGACTTCCTATTCCACGCCTTCGGCGCCCCAGCCTCGGCCTATTCCCTCCCGCTTCTAGTTCTGGGCGACTCAACCTGTTCCCAGGATCGGTGCGAATTCAGAAATAACAATTACTATAGCTCTTGGTACTTACTTCACTGTAGGCGAAGGTCCACCGGTACATTGAACCCTCCCTGCCAGTGGGCCATTCGCCAAATGCCTTATAGCCCCCTCCTCCCTCATTACAGCTTCTCTTCTATCCACGCCCACTCTTGAACACCATCACGACACACTATATTCCATTAAACAAACAAAAAAGATCCAAATCTATTGATAAGAGCAAAGGGATGCGAGAAACCGTGTTAACGGAAAGGTAACATACGATAGGGAGGAGTCTGGCGCAAAACAAACTTTTGCCGAGGACATAAACCGTCAGAAGAAAGGTCACTGAAAAGAAAAGAAAGGGTCAAGGTCAAGGAAAGAAGGGGAGCCGACACGTCGACATAGTACAGCTCCCCAGAAAGAAGGAAAGAAAGAAGAAAGTGAAAAGTCGGATATGTGTATACTACTAAGTACTACTTGAACTGTCCATGTATATCGTGATGCGGGTGCGAGCGATTATAGATAAAATAAGCGGGATGTGTGGACGGATGGTTTGAGATCGATGAGGGGCGAACGGGAACAGGAGGAACGGACGATGAATACTACTACTACTGAAGGTTGTCGGGGGTAAGGATCAGTCAGGCCATATCGGAGTACGGCTAGTACGGTGTCGGTGAGCCGACCGACAGACGTTTGTGCATCATGAAAAAAGAACGAGCGGGAATACTTGAAGTGAGATGGATGGGATCGTTCATGTGTGTCGATGTGTAACCGTCATTTTCCGAGGAAACGAATAGAAAGACAGGCAGAAGAACAGAATGCAGTCCGTCGATCAGTATTAATAGTTCGGACTTGGGGGGTATCCTCTCCTAGGCGCCGCACCGCCATACATCTGCGCGCCACTGACACCACCAACCAAGCTAGCGGCACCCCCGCCACCAGCATGATACGTGCTCCGAATGTCCTCTTCCGAGTGGTCCATCGGTGCCGAGGTGAGCAGCGGGTCCTTGACTTCCCAAACAGCGGCCTTGGAGCCCACGGAGAACTCGAGATCCTCGCGCGTGATACTGTCCCAGTACTTGTAGACCATCATCACGCTGAGCAGAATGCAGAGCGTGAAGAAGAAGAGGCCGTCGATGTAGTGCTTGATCGCGTCGCATATCGTTACGCTGAACGCGAACAGTAGGACCTGTGCAAAGAGTTGTCGGTCAGAATGACGCCAGATTCTAGCGGCGAAGCTGAGCGAACGCACCTGAGCAATCGTCCAGAAGGCAGCACCGAAGATGATATCACCAATGGGCCATCGGTCTTCGAGAGTGCGGAAGACAAGGATGAGTTGTGATACAACGTAGACGACCGTGCAGATGAGCGGCCAAAGGATATAGACGACCCAGAGGGCGATGGGCTTGTCATACTTGAACCCTGCGAGCTGCTTGAAGGTGGCGATGGCGAGGAAGAAGCAGAGACCCCAGATGGCGAGACACGATATCCTCAGGAACTACGGAATTCATAATGTCATTAGTAACGCGAACGGAGCGGATTGGCCAGGGAAGGAGAGCATACCCAGAGTGATAGCGGTGTGCCATCTTCTGCGAACTGGAAACCGACAAATCCGTTGATCAGGAGACATGTGTATGTCGCTGCCACTAGACCTGTATAGATTGCTGCGAACCACTGCGCAATGTTGTGAGGACGTGACGTCAGAATACGAGCGAATTGCCGCTTACGGGGTATGCAGGATTTGACGTGGGGATGATGCCAGAGTCGAGGAACATGGCGAGGAGCTCGATGACAAGGTACATCCAGAAGAACATAACAATTTCCTTTCGGCCTGGATAAAATCATCCGGGGTCAAGAAGCGATTAGTGGCAGAAGAACGCGAGCACGTACCGACAGCGGTGTACTTGGAACGAATGTGCAGGATCATGATAATTGTCATGATAATGGCGACGATGTGCACGAAACATGTTGCTACGAAATAGCAAATCTGTTAGTTCAGCCATTCCATCTCCTCCCCCATTCTTCCTCCATAGCGCCTTGGTATCGCCTGAATTGAACTTACATGGTTGAAAAATCAGGGTCCCGCCAATATCCACATTCCTGCTGTAGCACATTGGCTCAATACCCTGATCCGTCCCGACCAACGGGCAGATGATGAGAGCTGCCTTCTCGCATATTGCGTTAAACGACCCGAACTGGAGGGCCGTCATTCTTCCTGAGTATCAAAGGCTAACTTGGAGCGGCCAGGATACGCTTGCTCTTCGGGGGCAGTCGTGAGGGGAACCAGCGGTCGGAATCGGTCGAAGCTAGGAGCTAGGAGGTGAAGGGAACTTGAAGAGCCTGACCGGTCGAGTTAGGCGTCGTGTCGGTTTTCAAATACGTGCGAATCTGGTTCCATAGGCAAAAAGTATCAATAAGCCGGGAGTTTCTGGAGACCTGGAACCGTTTGCCTCACCGAAACGTTGTTGAGGAGGCCGTGGTGTGCGTTGAGGATGTCAAGGGCAGAAAGGAGGGACCCAAGGAAAAGGAGAGAGATGTGAGCCTTGGAGAGCGAGCAGGAGATTCGGTCTGACGGACCCTCAGAACGCTGAGCTCCTCGTCGACGTTGGAAACGTTGGCGGCAGTGGTGGTGGTGGTCGTTGTCGTTGTCGCCGTCCTTGGGGCCTGTTGACAGAGGTGGCGGTGTGTGGGAATGGCATGCCGCAAATAGTGTCCCGCGTCAGGAAGGCATGGCCCCAACATGGCCCTTGTTCGGACCACCGACTGCGTTCAATAATCCTCTTAAGCAACGCTCGCGCCGATACAGTACACTAGACTGAGAACTTGAGCCAAACCAGGCCTCTTATTGCAAGATTTTGAGTGGAAGACGGGATGATTGATGTTCATCAGTGCTACACTAACTACCAGACACCATAGTCTTTGAGATGGTAAAGCAGCACACGTCCGCGAGTATTTCCAATGGCGACGTACTCGCTTGAAGGAGAGAAGTCTACCGCAGTAACATGCCCAAGAGGCGTACCGGCCGTTGGCCAGTTCGAGAACACGGACTGCGAAGGGAGATGGACCTGGAGATGCGGTCAAAACCAGTATCTGGGAGACCGTGGCCTGAAGACATACCATGCGCAGAGAGTCCTTTTTGTCTTTGCTGGCGATAGCCAAGACCTGTGCGTCGTGGTTGAATTTGGCGGTGGATATCGGTGTTGTAAGGTTGGCGATGGATTTCAGTGGCTTGGGCTTCGAGGTCGTGCTCTCCCATGTGGTCGCGAACGAATCCGAGCCATACAAGTTGACATAACCTGTGTTGGAGCTTCGCAATGTCAGTCTAGGGATAAATCAGGAGTTGACAGAGAAACATACCCAACAGCCATGTATCCTCCACCGCTGGAAGTTCCAGCGAGAACCTTGGCAGCTCCCCTAAATCCACCCTCATCCTGCCATCTCTGGAGACACTTCCTCTCACCAACATCCCAAATATACACCTCCGAGTCGCCACTGAGCACGGCAAGCTTCGAGCTGGAGCTCTGAGAACCACCACCCAACGCACCGTCCGATAACGTAGGCGGCACCCACCACATCCCATTGATACCTCCCGCCGCTGCACTTCCAGCAGCCCCAGAGCACTTCAAACTCCCAACAACTTGTCCAGCCCCGCTCTTCCAGTCAACAAGATGGACGTAACCGCCCCGGCCAGCAACAGCAAGCATATCGCCATACGGGCTAAACGACGTGAGGTTCATCGCCTCGGCGTCGCCCCGCCCAACAGTCTCCCCGTCACCCCCGCGTTTTCGGCGCCGCTGCAGTATCGCGGTACCATCTGTAAGGTTGTTAAATGTCGTTCCCCAGAGACCCCGAGCATGGTGTGTCGGGGTTCCACTCTGCAGGTCGTACGTGTAGAAGAAGGGCCTCGGGCCAGAAATGAGGAGGGACTGCCCTGACGGATGGAAAAGGGCAGCGGTGGAGGACGTCATAGGGAGGGTCGGGAAGTGAAGCGTCGTCAGCAGAGGCGAGAGATGTCCATCGACGTTGAATAGTCGTATTCGGCGGTCGGCGGTCGCGACACACAGAATAGACGCCGCGGGGTTGGGGTGGAAAGACGCGACGCGCACTTCGCCGCTACCAGAGTTCTGAGTCGCCTGATTGACGTCGCGCAGCCGTTCGATCGAAAGAGTGTCTTTAGGCAGTTTGACCTCACCCTTCTTCCCCTTTCGCCGCGTATCGGCAAATACACGGTTCGACGAAGGCAGGTCATCCTCGTCCTCAGCCTCGTCGTCGGTGTTTTCGGTAAGGAGATCCAAGTCGTGCTTCTTGGCTTTTACTATGTTCTTGGCTTTCTTGGCCCACTCTGGTTCGGGGTTGACGTTTTCGAATTGGCGGCGGAGGCGAGTCTCGTATTCCCGGGTGTCGATCACATCCTCGTCCACTGCTTGACGCAGTTTGCGAAGTCTTGAAGGACCCTTGAGCAGGGATACGCCTGCTGCGACGGTCACGTCGTCAGCGTCTGTCCACGCAGCCGGCTTTTTGGAGGATTTGATTTTGGAAAGGAAGGTGGAAGACGCAGAGGGTTCGTTCGTGGTGGTCGGCTCAGCTTCAGAGGAACTGCCTTCTGAACCTTCCTCGTCGTTATCATCGTTATCTGAGGCCTCTTCATCGTCTTCTCCGTACATTGGAACATCATCATCGACACCGTCGTCGACGAAGAAAAGCTATATTGAAAGGTAAACACCCAAAGTGACGCTCAATATACTCGAAACTCACATCAGTGTCCTCCAGATGCGCAAGCGCCCGTCCTCCATCAGCCTGCGCGGTAATCTCCTCCTCATCTTCATCGTCGAGCTCAATAGCTTTTTCCTTCCCCTTCCCACTACCCCCAGGTGCATACTTTACACCGAACAACGCACTTTCCAGGCGCCTCTCCTCATCGTCCTTCGTCGAGTCGTCCAGCAGGAGATCCAGCCTCGCAGAGGTATCATGAACGTTCACAGCCGTCGTCTTGGAGGTCTTCTGTTTCTTTTTCGCGTGTCGGACCATGGTGAACGCCGAGAGATGAGTTAAACGCTGGAGTCCAGTGAACCCGATGTCGAGAGTAGCGAAGACCGAAAATCTGTACGGTGTGATGGGATTAGTCAGCCCATTGATCGTCTGGCAACAGGGGCAATTGACTGTGACCGCGCTCCTTGACCTTGAACCACCACTACCACCCTTCATTCTTTCTTCGATACCATGGGTAATGACGGCGGAAGTATCCCGGATCGCAGAGACCTGGTGAAAACTAAAGCTAAGGTGCGTTCAAGTGTCGTCGCATGTCCGGGTTTGGCTAATGAAACTCCAATTAGGCCGAGCAAGCAGACAAGGCGAACCAGACGAAAGCCCGGTGGTTCTACTGTGCTCTGTCCAAGGTATGTATGAAAGCACCGACTTATGTATCTTCTGCTGACTTGGTGAACCAGAAACCTTTGCAAGAGCCAGTGGTTTCGTGTTCTTTAGGCAAACTATACAACAAGGATGCCATAATTGAGTACCTACTGGACAAAACAGCCTATGGAGACGGCGAAGAGATTTGTGGCCACATACGGTCACTAAAGGTGCGCAATCTTCCATGTCTCATCCAGTTATCCCGTTGAACGACCTCCTAGGATGTCAAACCTCTTAAACTCACCCCCAACGGCGCAGCGCACAGTTCCAACAGCGACGACACAGAAACTGCCCGTTTCGCCTGCCCTCTCACCCTCAAAGAGATGAACGGCGTCCAGCCCTTCGTCTACACCTTCACCTGCGGCTGCGTCTTCTCCCAGGCAGGGCTCCGCACCGTCTCGGGCGGTACTCCCAAGGAGAAGGAGAAGGAGAAGGAGAAACAGCCAGAGAACGGCGAATCCTCTTCGTCCGGTTCAACACCACCCACCGAAGCTCCTCTGGACCTCTGCCCACAATGCGGCGCGAAGTACTCGCGCGCGACAGACGTCATCGTGCTCAACCCCTCTGCAGAGGAGGAGCAGACGCTGCGCTGGGCAATGGAGAAACGCCGCGCCTCGGAGCCTTCGAAGAAAAAGTCGTCGAAGAAGCGGAAACAGCACTCTGCGGAGGACGGCGCGGATGGCGAGCCGCCGTCGAAGAAGGAGAGGAAAGGCGCTACGCCGACGATCAATGCGTCGATGGGCACGGCGAGTAGGGCGGTTATGCAGGGTTTGGCGGAGGAGGAGGCGAAGCGGAAGGCGACGATGAGTGAGGCTGTGAAGAGCTTGTATGGGGACGGAAAGCCGGCAAGGAAGGAGACGTTTATGACGATGGGGACGTTCACGAGAGTATGTTACCCTGTTAACTGAAGTTCCTTGAGATTTACTGACATCTCTCCATAGTATGCCTGAAGTCCCTGGGACCGATGCTTCTCTGCAGCTTCTTCACTCTTTTCCACTGGCCTCAGCGGTCGAGAGAGCATGTGTACTTTATTAATGTTGCATCATAGACCCCCTTCCTGCCAACTGTTGAGCTCATCGACTATTCTTCCCGCATCGAAGGAGCCTACATCATCCTCACTTCGCACAAGTCGAACAACCCTCATGAAATTAGAGGTCACCGCAAATACCCGTGCGGCAACTGACCCCTAATAACCATGTTGATAGGACTTCGACTTGGCTTCGACTGGCTCGGTGGCTGCTTCCAGGATCCTTGAACTTGTTTGAAATGCATTGTTGGTTGCAAATATGCTGAGGGATGGTATCGGTATAAGCAGATTTAGGGTATACATCCGTAAGCTGTTCAGCGTTCAGCTTTCCATTTCAAAACGCTCGTCAGGCACTGTAATCTATGGTTCTGTTTGTGGGGCCCCTGGCTTCTTCAACCTCGTACCAGAGGACCCATCCCCAAAACGACCGCCAGTCAGGATTTCTGGGTTGAATTTCCATGCTTTCGTGCTATCGATGGCCGCCAAACAGCTGTAGCACGCAGTGAACCTATCGCTGAGTTCCTTGACCTCGTGGTTTAGATCTCGAATGGTGATGTCGTGCTGCGCCAGAAGCTTGTCTTTGTAGTGCAGTCGTTGGTCTGCTTGGCGCTTCAAGATCTCCAACTTGTCAAAGTTTTCGGCCAGGAGTGTATTCGAGTTCTACTTGGACAAATGAGTCATTAGATCACCTGTAGCTCGGCGGGGTTTGCTCACAACTTGCTCCTCAAGCTCCTTCTTCAGTTCTTGATTTCCTTCCAGGAGTGAGCCCTACCAGTAATTGGCAATGTAAGAGTTCTAGTTAGTCCAACCCACGAACGCTCCAAGGAACTTTTAGTTGGCTGGGTTCACGCACCACTTTCTCGCTGAGCTCTTCGGTTAATCTCTCTAATGAGGCAATCCTCGTGCTCTTCGCGACGATAACAGGAAGACACCCGGCACAGACCTCGAGTTCCCTTTGCTGCTCCGGGTCTCCTAACGCTACATATTGTCTAGGCCGCTTCTTTGGAGCATTTACGCAAACATAAAAAACACAGGATATGATCGCAACAACGGGGAGGGCTTGTTGAGAGAATTCGACGACTACGTGGTGGGGTATGGGGAGGATTGAATTTAAGCGCCCGCGTGAGTACACGTGCTGTGCTCACCAGCATGCCAGATCTCTGAAAGGATTTCGGAGAAAGTCATGTCGCGAAGTCGTGTTGTATCTGTATGTCTGTATGCGAGGATGTTAGGGATGAGGATGGATCGGTTTCATGTAGTAGTTGTGCTGGGGGACGCAAACAATGAAGCAGACTTCGATCCTTGGCAGATGCTCGAGCCAAAGTGGACGCTTGTTTGTATTCACCATCACGAGCTGCACAGCTTAGATACGTTCTAAAGCCACACTGCCCGCTATGAAGCAGTGAGGGTAAAGGATGGGCATTGCTCTGATCGTCGCAAGAAGGAAGAAGAACGAAGAAGAACCGTCGTCAGGACCAGTGTCACAATCCCGGTCGAAACGGGAGGAGGAAGTACGGGCCTCCAAAGATTGCCTGTCGTAGCCTATGCCCCATTCTCCTACGAGTTTCATTCCCGGGAGCCCTTCTAGGTAATTTATTGAACGTGCGACTTTGCTGCTTGCCCATTTCTTGGAGCAGACGCTTTGAGGGGAGCCTACATACGGGGGTGAAGTCTACGTCGCCGCTCTCGCTCACTAGCACTATTTGTCAGTATGACTGGGATGGGACCCCGCAGTCCCATTTGCAGTTGCTTTACCGCATCTAGTCTCCGCTAAAGCATAAAGAACTGAATTGGGCCGGGTCTGTGGTGCACCAGCGGTCTGGCTGTGAGACAACGGGAAGGAAGTTGAGCAGGACCTTTTCATAAGCAAAGGGCGTCGAGAAATGAACGTGCTTGCTGTTCGGTTTGACCTCGAATCCCATTCAATTCGAGCACGCGACGACGGCAAGTGACCTCGGACCTGGGCGCGTCGGTAAGGGAAATTACTGCTTCCAAGACGTCAAAGCGGTTTACCCATAATGTGAAAGCACACCCATAATGTGAAAGCACGCGGATGGCTGAAGGCGGAAAAGCTTGAGGCAGATTCAGACCTTAGCACACGCCGATATGGGCGGCGTGGGCTCGAAAGCCTTCTCCGACCGACGATTGTAATCATGAGGAAAGAAAACAAAAAGATGTGGATGGATAGATCTAACCTCGTAGCCACCGCCATGTACTAGGGCCGTTTCGAAGTAGGCACCAGGGAACCACCGTTGCGGTGCGCCTGGAGTTGTGGAAGCTCCTCAAGCGGCGAGTGTACTGCATTGTGCCATAGGGATCGACTCCATGTGACGAGAGTGAAAGTATCCTTTAGACATAGCCAGGTACCTTAAGCTAGATGCAGCGATCGGGTTTCCATTTCCTGCTGTGGCATGTAGTAGGTGCGTCTCTATTCGACGGGGTTGATGAGAACGTCTGTGCAGAACGGCATTTCAGGTTCTCTTTGGCGTCTCGGCGTCGCAGTTTCTAATGGAGCACTGTAGTTAGCACGTTACAAGAGGGTGCCACTTACAGCTTGACAAGGTCTATGTCATTGGGGCCATGCTTTATTTTCATATTAGCGACGACGGCCCAAGTATTGGGACTTAGCATGACCGATTCCGAAGGTTCAGCGAAGGGCGCCTTTGAAGTGTCATGATCAGGCCATTGTGATATCATACTGTTAGACCTCCACAGCGTTCTGTCCGACGAGTGATAAGAACGAGGGGTATGATCCTGAGGAGATCGCGGAGTTTCGAAGACCAGGATCCGAGCCAGACAGACCACCCGCATCTCGTTCACGTTTCCAGTTCTCGGTGTCCCGAGTTTCGGGGGTCGCAGTGCTCGGTTAAGAAAGTGAGGGCTGGGGATAAGTTGTGTCATCACGCCGGTGTGTATTCCCTGAAGTTCCGCAGCTTGAATACAAACTCTAGTGTGCACGCTGCGCTCGTGTCCGCTTCACCCTAATATTTCTCGGAGGCGTTATCAAAAATAATCTCAATGAGACAGATTGTTGAAGTTATACCGGTTTTTCCCTTTAGGATTGAATGAGGACGGGGCGTAGATGAAGCTATAAGGTCGCCGAAAGCATCGGACAGTAGGGGCGTTCAAAAGGCTTCCCGAAGTGAATAGGAAAGCTCCAGGTGGCACTGGCCGCCTGCTGGCCGCTATGATGTTAGGTAGGTAACATTGTGAAACCTGTCACTAGTCACTGGCCACCTTGACAGCCAGTCTGAGTTCCAAGTTCCCACTGAGTCCTGTAAGTGCGATGATAGGGGAGAGCAAGAGTCACAGGCGGGCGGCAATTCGGATTGAATTCGGCATCCCCGAATCCGGAGGTGGACCTTCGAACGAAACAAATCAAAGCAGAACACAACACGAACCGCACTGGTTCAACTGAACGCTCATGGGTTCATCTTGCACTTCCATGACGAATTGGGCCATGCCATTCAATCAAATTGGCAAGTCGATTGAACTCTTTCTGTTGTCTCTAGGGAGAAATGCTGATCATCATACTAAAGGTTCATATACCCTTGGAGGATAGCATTTGTTTATGGCACTGGAGCCAAATCGTGCATGGTCCCTGCATGGCCCCCATTGTCATATCTTCCGTTTCTTCACAGCACCACCAACTGAAATGGTCGCAATCGGTAAGACATACATGCTGAAGCGTGTTTTAGCATGGATCATCTCAATGGAACTGACCGTGGATTCTAACCATCTCTGGCGAGAACGAACCTCGAGGCTCCGTCGCAAATCCAATGGGTGGCCAGCGTGCAAACCGGAGAAGGTGATCTGGAAAAGGATATCCATATCGTGCTGATAATCGTACGCTTTTAGATGCGTGCCCAACGTCCTCCGAGCTCTGGCATGGCTAGGGCGTGGCATCTCGCGAGGGTGTGTTTTGCACTTCCTTTCTAGGCGTACCTAGCCATCCGGAAGCAACTATTTCCCCCAGCTGACGGGGTACGGAGTAAATCGCACTCTGGCATCTTTACTTTGCAGTGGCGAAGGCGCTACTGTATGTAGCACCAGGAAGCAAGCCCTGGCCCACGCTGTTGGTGCATAAGCGTCTCTCGGCCGCCGCCGCTACATCTCGTAACTTCGAGAAATTTATCATATTGAGGGTTGCTCCTTCGCTCTGGAAGTGCAGCACCTTCGACCCTGTCGATGCGAACGCTGATACGTATCCATCTTTTTCTAGGGCTCGCTCCCATCCCACCCCAAATTCAATCAGTTAGGTACTCGACGCCTGGCTTCTCCGACCGATGCGTTTAGGAAAAACTTGCGCCCACTCCTTCTATTGATACTTAGGTGAGTACTCCATTTGACCCCTCCCTTCGTCGACGGGATAGGGCACGCTCTGGGCCTCGAGCCTATGCATCCGCCCTAAGTATCCACCCCACGTCTGAGGCTAGATTTGGACAAAAATCGGTCTCATACTTAGCCCACATTCCAAAGTCGGGCGCCCTTGATCTGCGATCGCATTCTATGGCCCCAGGGTGTAAAAACCTGTCTAATGAGATTAGCAAAGCGCCGTCTGCGACTGTCATCATCGAGCGCCTCGAGATCGGACGAGCTTGCGGTGGTTTTCCAGCCATGAATCGCATGAAAAGCTCGGGGTCTGTCATAGAGCTGGTTCTGGTGGTTTCCAAGTTCCAAAGGCACTTCATGCCGTCATGGGGTGACATAGGTGTTGCGCGCAGACTCCAATATGAACACGGTAAGTTACAAACGTCCAGGCTGTTTGCGAAGGCCGCTGAAGCTCCGGAATTGGATGGCGTTGGATGAGTAGCTGAGTGTATGTATGTTAGCTTCCACTTCTGATGCTCTTCGGGATTTCTGGCAGGACAGAAACCCGGGCGGGACGTTAATCTCCTTCTCAAAATCTTATGTCCCAATACCATGGTGTTACCGAACTAATAACGGCCATCCGCAGCATCGCGCATCTCAGGATCGGCCCATTGCTCATATCCCAACGGTGCAAGGAGAGACGCATGCGAAAAGACTTGACGGTGAGGTCGTGGCGTGCCACTCGATGAACCGACGAAGCTGCGACGAAGGCGGCCGGCTTTCATATTCTTATTCTGCGACGAAGCGTGGGCCACCCGGTGTACATCATGAGCTACAGAATGGTGCGGCCCTGTCCATATGTAGGAAACGTCGCTTTAAGCCATGACCTACTCAACAATCTGTTCCGAGGTGGTTTGGTCCGATGCCTACACGGGTTGGGAGAAGTGGACGAGGATAGCGCTGAGGTAATGGGCAGTCGAACCAGGCGCTTCATTGGTTCGTCTCGCAAGCAAGACCAGACGGAAGAGGTTATCTGCTCTTCGGGCAACTATATTTCGGAGAATGATGGAAAAATTCACTTATCTACTTATTCGATGCTAAGTCTGAAGGTAGGCTTAATCTAAAGCAGCCGCTGCTAGTCGAACCCTGTCGAACCTCGGTCAAAGGTTGGTTATCGTGGTTCGGGAGTTTGATGAACCAGTCGCCCGTGGATTTGAATATCGGTTTCCTGCGTGGGGGTCCTACCCCTTTTTCGAAAATACGGTTTGTCTTTCTTTTCTTTACGGGCGGAAAGGGGGGTTCTGTGATACGTGAATTTCGATCAAGGGTAAGATCTGTGAGTCGCGACGAAGCCTAATAAACACATTCCAGATCCTTCGAGAGCTGGTCAGACATGGTATTGCACACCATTGTCGAACTGGGGAGGCCCGAGCGGTCGATCTTCTTCTGGCTGCCCGAGCTGCTAAGGTACGTGAGGATTTTGGAACGCTTCTCGCGTTGGAGATTGCAAATTCGGATGCCGCCAGGGTAACACCGCAAAGGTCAGATCTACAGGAGAGATAAGGGCCCTCATTTAGCATATTTTGCCGGCGATAACCTTGCCAATGGATCTCCGTACCCCTGGAGCATGGCAGTGGCGGTGAACTCCTCATTTGACATCTCCGGGGATAGGTTCCTGTTTGGTTGAAGCCATGCCCTGACCCACGCTGAGGACTCTGGCGCAACTTGGCTTTCACGTTCTTCCGACGACCTACGTCCAACTACAGTCATCCTTCGGCGACATGTTGGATCACAACAATACGCTTGTCCTTAGCTTATCCAACCAACCCCAACCGGCTGCTCTGTTCCCGTCCGCCATAGTGGTCGAGCCCAACGGTTACTAGCCCTGTCACTGGCCAACGTGTCGCGGAAAAGATGCCTGGTATTTCCATAGCCTGCCTCAGACCGTGCGGGCCCAGCTCTTCGTGCACTAGAGTCTAGCAGGCTTCTACGAGGCTAGAGAACCACACACCTTTCGTCGTCCACCTCTGGGACGGTTCTCAATGCAACTACTCGGGTTCTACATCCTCAGGCTCTGGCACCGTGCTTACGTCCCCCAATCTCCATTGTCAACTCGTTCCATGCTGTAAGAACCTAGCAATGATACTTCGCGATATCCGTAGCGGGTACAGATGAAGTTTTTCACCTTGAAACTCACGTCTGTGCTTCGTCCGCCCTGCACGTTTCGATCTGTGCACCAGTCATGACCTGGGTGTGATGCGATGCTGGAGCACCTCGCCGTACGGCATTCTATTCTAGATAACCAGCCCATCCATCTGAGTTGTTTTGGACAAATCTCGTAGGCTATCTCTGGGTGCTGTCACTACAGATGTGAGCGTATTGAGCCCGAAACAATTCCTTTGGCGGCTTATCGGCGCTATGTATGTGGATTGTTTCTTCCAGAAGGCGTGGCCCTACGGCACGAAGGCAAAAATTGAGGGACTTTTCTTCTTGACTCCATTCTCGCTACGGCGCTGTATGATCTTGTATGATATCCCGGGTCGCGTATGTGCATTGAGTTCTCGATATGTTGCGGGTGATATACTTTATGATCACAGGTGTGTCAGATCGTTCTGTGCTGAACAAATGACCCGGCTGTTGACCTCCCCAGGGCCCCAAGGTTCTATGGCCATCATTCCTCAGGCATTAAATAAACATGCAGCCCCAGAATCGACAAAAGCCGTGACGCGACACCTGGTGAGGGTAAATGTACCGCTTTAGAATGAGGAGCTATATCCGCTAACAATCAAGCATCCAAATCGTTACCCATTGGTGCACACGCCCTTGTCTAAGTTGTCTTTGTTAATGCTTCGCTTTAACTACGCCCCTTAATCTCCTCTGGAAATCAGGTGAGAGAAGTGTAAGATTGGAGTTCCAATTCACTTCTATCGGATGTAATCTATTCTAACCTTGATGTCTACATGCCCAGAACAAATTGAATCTCCACCTACGTTTCCAAGAACGGTCGACTACCGGCGACGCCCAGTGCTACACATTTCAGCTGAATGGACGTGTCTTGGGGACCCCACATCTTTCCAAGAACCCCGAAAGCCGTGTACGTAGAGTATACTATGGAGAACACTAGTTACCGTTCTCCCACACTGGTCGGAGAGCCCATCTGACTAGTGCTAACCAAGCGACTGTAAACGCACTGGTCCCCGTGCCCCGCTCATGTCGCGAAGTCCGTTGGACAAACAATCACGGGCAAAATCCGAACAAGCACCTGTCCTGCAGCGCATCGCGACACGCCACCCCCTCAACCCACCTTCGCCCAGATTTGCAAATACAACTCGCCAGAGACTCGTTTTCGATCACATTCAAATCAGGCAGGTATGTCGTGGCGCCGTTCCTAAAGGAACCCTCCTGCCTAATCCGTTTCCAGCACACCACCCTTCTCTGCTTTGGGCCATCCATCCCCTTCCTTTCCTTCTTCCATCCACTCATATCGATGAATCACAACCGGATTCTCGTTCTGTGCCACCACTGTTCTCTGGCGGTGCATGGGAGCCAGGTTAGGGAATCGGAGACTGCGTTGATTCATGAACTCTAAGCGGTTCGAACTTGGTCGAACGTTCCGCGGTGAGTGGAGGTCGTAAACTCCGGGCCCAGAGGAGAGCTCTAGCTGCCAGCTTCTTAGCCAATCTATACTATACGAGTGGCAAAGGGGCGCTATAGTCAGTGTGTAATTCCGCATCCTTGGGTTGGCATCCCCGGCTGCTCTCAGGCCGACTTGTGGCCCATGAACTACTTCGAATCACTGACTCTTGTTGTGCTTCTTGTAGCACTCGGGACTGTGCTAGTGGGAGTGCATTTGAGTGATACAGAGTGAATGGAAGGTGCGACTACACCTCAATGACTTACTTTTGGACGAGGAGTTTGACCCAGAGTGTACGCTGGAGCTAAACGAGTGAATGCGCACCGCGCCCGTCACAATTTCTCCACCTTCCTCGCACGGAGTCTGTTATAGGTATCGCTCGCGCTGCCAGTGGGAATGATTAATGACGAAGTCAGCGCGGGTTCTGCAGCCCGTTCCAGCGCTGATACTTGACGCTATCAAGAGCATGATGGTGCACATCTTCCTTCGTTTATTCAGACTTTTCGCTCGGATCAGGCAATGGCGTCCGCCGCCTACCCAAGGAGGTCATGCTGATAGTTACCTATTGCGTAGCGCACATTTAAGTGCAGGGTATAGGGACCTTTCTACTCACTCGGATCTGACGGTGCATGGAGAATGGTGTACAGCGAAGATGAGTACAGTGTGGGTGCGGCTGATGCCCGAGGCGATGCGCCTGGCGTCAAATTCTGAGAAGCCGGTACGCAATCTCATAATTTATAGTAGGTGCCTGTATAACTCAGTTCAGATACATCCATTGGAAAGCATGGACCACACGTACTACTGAAGAACCATACATGTGAGGCTAGTATCGCACCTCATTACACCAGATATACTAACCAGTTATCACCGCTTTCATCCAGCCACCGAGGCCTAGCACAGCATGTGCATAGGCGAGCGCTTAATCAAGCTGATGGCCTCCTGAAGCCCAAGGTTCATGTCCACTTTCAGGACGATATTCTCCCTGATAAAGTACAGCCACGAAGAGATATACTTGTGGCCTCTTCCTCTGTAACATCCATCCAAGCCCGAGGCACTGAATCCTGGTTACGTCGGTCTTTCCCAGGTGCGCTCATCAGTGCGATGATTAAGCGCTCGACGGCATCAACGGCAATGCAGCCCACTTCCACGCTAAGTAGATCGCTGTAGAATTTTGGGCGGCCTTGTCTGTCGTTTTGAGACCCTATCCAGGTCATAATACCATGTACGCGCTACCATCAGGGGTCTGTCAATGTAAACGATGATGGGGTTCTCTGAGGCAGCGTCGGAGCTCTTACCATCGCAGGCCGCCTTCCTTCATCCCCATTACATACTTACCTCCCACAACTCTGATGCCGTACCATCGGTGTGTACAGATGTGTGCATCGGAAGGCATACTACGCCTTCGGCGTCTATTTCTCATAGTCGCATGCTCGAGCACAGTTGGGACGTAAATATGCGATCGCAGCTTTCCGAATCCATACCGGTCGTCAGCGCTCCTTGAAAGGCGGGCGAAGGTCGGGCGGGCAGCTTCCAATTGAGGGGGAATCCCAGATCGTCAGTCTGCCGAATGCTCTTCCTCCCAAGGTCGGCCGATGCCGTCTGTCTCCCTGGTAATACAGGTCCCCTTCGAACTGCAGCGATGAGCCGCATTCCACCAAGGCGCCACGATAGTAAGGAGATCACACGGCGAACTCAAAGGAAGAAGGTGAGGTATTTTAAGGCCCCTGCATCATACTATGCTGATAGTTAAGCTCCGTGCTAGACAGGTTTACTTATTGATAACAGTGTCCTCTTCGAGAAAATGATACCTAGCTCAACTCTGCCGAATGTGAACCTTTTGTGACGCCCTTGCATGCTACTCCAATTGTAACCGGTTCTCAAAGGAAAGGGGTTGGAATGTTTGGCGGGTGGATCTTCTAAGAGGTCGAGGCTTTTAGATTGGCTGGGCGGGCGATAGCCACGACAATTCGGCTTATGTAGAAGCACGCGATGCACACCTACCCAAATGAGGGTCCCAAATTAGTCGCCGACATTGAATCCAGCATGTGGAGCGTCAAAGCCATTTTCTCAATACTTGACGAGATGCGAATATTCATTGCTAACACCAAGCCCAATCGCCCATGATTCGCCGACTCGGACTACCAAATACACATTGACAGGTAACCCTCGCCATGTTCAGACTGAGAGAACACGGCACCCAAGAGGTGACGGATCGGTGGATCTTGGAAACATTGATGGCAGGGTACCCCCCCTCCTACCCCCCAAATCCGGTAATCCTTAGTCACCCGGTACTTTTACTCATTGGAACTCCGCTGGCTCGACGCGACGCGATGCGCAGGACAAAGTCGCAGTATACGCTGGTATGAACGACTTTATCCACAAAATACAATCTTTAATCCACACTTTATGGCTCTATTAGTACAGGGAATAAGAACCTGGGTACCTATCGTGCCATCTGTGACCGCAATACATGCCTGTAAGTTCTCTTTCAAGCCCATACCGTGCACAGCTCACACTTAGCTGGGGATGAGGCTGATCCTACCTCAGAATCCAGATAGAGCACAGAGAGATGCTTTGGTCTCTCTTGGGGTGATATGTTGCTTATTGACTGAATTCCACTACAGTACGATCTTATCAAGTGGGTTCAAACTTCAATTGGATTGGAGGCAGTATAGAACTGCGTTCGAAGATAATAATACTTTATAAGCCGCACTGGATAACTCCATTGACCTTCAGCGCATCTAAAGAGAGTAGTATAGGTATCCTACACAGGTCAGCTCGCAGATTTCTTCGAGGCCAGTGTCCATGCCGGTCAACGGCACCCGATCATATTTGATGGGAGCTGCCAATGCCGTTCAAATGCCGAGCTTCGGATATTTCCGACTCAGGGTCGCGGAGGGCAGGGAACCTTCCACGATCCTCCGATCCGACACCTCTTGACGGCACCATAGGGTATGTCTTTGTGACTTTCCTGCTTTTCCATGTGCTATCAAATCCAATTGGAGTACACTGCGCCCGAAGACATCCTTACGATGCCGAGCACACAGAACGTTCCACCTGCAGCGGCCCCATCGACCGCATAAAATCGTCCGGACAAAGTGGATCCGCTCGAAGGGGAGAGGAGGTCTCAGTCATCCGAAGATGGTGCAGCGTGATATCAGGAGACCCTTAGTAGCGGGCAAGTTTTTTTCTCCTTCTTTTATTTACCCCTTCCAAGTTGACCAAGTCTATCATTTGCGGTTCTTGAAAACCGTCGGATGTTCATGAGGCTGGGCTTTAGTGGCGCCACCGCCAACGGATTCGGCGAACGGCAACTCCGCTGTTCCTGCCTGGCCACCATTGTCAGCCAGCCGTTCCGAAGGTTCCCCAAAGAATAAATTTCTCCGGGTACACGCACTACAGAAGTTTTAGCGCCCTTCCCTCTTCCTCTTGCGCTTCCGAATCCGAACCTACATAGTTCTTCCGATCCCTGGCAATTTTCTAAATGAGGACTGATACACACGCTATCTGAAGGCCCCTCTCTCCCCTTTCGGCCCTGGAGCTCTCTGCTGCATCTAACGGCATTTAAGATCCTGAGGGGCCGAATCTAATCGCCCAATTCTGTGAGACAGAATCCAATTCGGTGTCTCCGATGGCTTTCGGAGTCTCGAATGCCGGAGTAAGCAGTGGTGGTGGCCCCATGTGCAGCGCGGTGCGCGCAGCGATCGGGTCCTCGTTCCACGACATACGACTCGTCGGACCCTTGATGACCACACCACACCATGCTTGCACAGTCTCAGCCGTCACCAAGCGGAACTCCCGATGGTTACACCCATACCACGGCTCACCCAAGCACACCCAAGCCAGGGTCTCTCGAGTCTCGTGGATATGTATGAGATGATGCAGCCCTCGGAAGAACTCGAGCAAAACGCCCCTTCCAACGGATTCCACCCTGTTCCATCACCATGATATCATGATCATAAAAAAACACCAGGAATTGGAAGGAATTGGACCCCCTCGCCGCATTCGCAGCGGCGATTCGTCAAATTAGAAGGGGCTCGGGGTAGCTCGGGGTTCGGAAGAGCTCAGGCGGGCTCAGGCAGCTCAGGCCTGCTCAGGCTCTTCCGAACGGGTTTCACCGGTGACCGGGATGATAATGTGCGTGACCTCGCCAGTAATACGCGCCAGGGAGTCGCCAGGGGCCCCAGTGACCAGCCTAGAATCGGATATCGGGAGCACAGGTAGCACAGGCGGCGGTCGGTAGTAGATGGTCTCGAATAGCATCATCAATAGCATTCCAGGGTGGTGCCGTATTCGTATTATTATCACGCTTTCCTCCTGCGCTGCATACGTATCCAGGGTGGTATGTTCCATCTTACACACACAGCACCCAGGATTGAATGACAATGACAAACCGACCGGCTCATCCAATCGAGAAGCTGGGCTCCAAATGGCGAGTGGCAAATGGACTGCGCGCGCCCGATAGGGGCACAAAGTAATACACCGCAAAGCAATACAGACTCGGATGCACACCGTCAGGTAAGCTTCGCTTACAAGAACAAATGGTTGCAGGTATGTAGGGCTGTGGAGCCGTACATACGAAATTTGAATTGGATTGGGAACGACGCCATGATCACAAGTCGCGGTGGGTTGCCGCTGCATCGGACTATCCTTCTTCCCCACAGAACTTCGAAACCCAATCTGAGCGCCTGCGGGCAGCCCGTCGCGGGTGCGAATCGACCCTGCTGCTGCGCACCGAAAACGCCCCCGGCTCAATTTGGGCGCTTAGCACTCTTGTCTATCACTATATTGATTACTACCCCACCGATCTCTCTGGGATGGCCGGATGCCTAGGAGATGACACCAACTTCCGTGAAGCTCAGCTGCTTCGTGCTACGCCCCAAAGAAGACCCACCGAGTCAGTCATCAGGTCGGACGGTCGGACGAGAGATGCATGCACGCAGATTGATTACGCATCCCATGGACAGAGTCCAATCTCCAAGTCACTTAGGGCTCCCCGAGAACCCAGATCACACTAGCCAAATCCTGCCCAGAAGATGGACAAGCGAATCTACCTTCGCCTTAGCTTACCCGTCGTGTCGTAACCACAGAACCACCCCATGCTATGCTCCCGCTGTCGCCGAGCCTCGCGCTTCTAAACGACTGCACGACCCAAGTACACTGCGGGTATCGCTCTAATACATCTTCTTAATCCTCTTTGAAGCTCCAATTCCGCAGCGCTGCTACAAGACCAATTGGCAATATACCACTGAGTATAAGCTCAAACTCACATTCAGATTCAATAAATGAGCTGCTACTTGTTGTGCCGGGCCTTAGCTTCTACACCCAAGTACATGTCCCTGGGGCCTGCAGCGCCGGCGCCTAGTCCCGCAGGCTCGCTTCGAATCCAGTCATCCCCGTGGTCACCTCTGCCATAGCTTCGAACGCAAGTCGGATTCAGAGTTACCCTGCCAATATAAGCTGTTTTATTAAAAGCCCAAAACAATGCAGGGGGCGGGAAAAATCCCAAACGGACAAATGCCCAGGTAACTAGGTAATAATAATAATAACGCGAACGTGCCGCTGTATTGGAGTATGTAATAGTGTATGTATGCCAGATGGACGATAGGTAGAATATAGTTGTAATGTGTGTGCAGTCTACGTGAATGCAAAGGGGTCGTCACAGTTCGTGAAGTGTTTGGTTGACAATAGCTTGGATGGATAGAGAGAGAGAGAGAGAGAGGAGAAATGAACAAGAGGAATCTCGTGGAATGTGCAATGAGACTGACTGACTAGAGAATACTGTGCGAAGAGAATGAGAAGTGGAATAAGTGTATGCGAAATTGAAACTTGAATGCCAATGCTGCGTGCGATGAGAGAGAGAGACAGAGAGAGAGAGACGAAATAATGCTCGTGGTATGCAGAAGACAGAAAGAAAGAAAGAGAGAAATAAACACAGAGACAGAGTCACAACATCATCCCAAAAAACCGAACAAAACGAAGAGCGAAGCGAAACACCACCCCCCCTACCACTCCCCATACCTCTGCCCAAACACACTCCCCGCAGGCGGATACGCCCCCGTCGCCGAATACACATCCCTCCCCTGCCCCTGCGCATACTCCTGGCGCTGCTGCTGCTGCTGCTGATACCCCTGCGCCGCATACCCATACGCCCCCTGTACCCCACTCTGATACCGCGCATACTCACTCCCAAACGGCACATGCACCCCCGCCGGCCCCGCATTCGCAAACGGCGCACTCGGAATCCCCTCCCTCCCGTCTCTCTCCCCCTCCCCAACCCCCTCACTCGCCCCACTCCCACTCATCCCACTCCCCCCATCAACCCCACTAGACACACAACTACTCCCCGTCTCGCTCTCGCTCAAACTCCCCTCATACTCACTCCCCCGACTCCCACTCCGACTCGCACTCGCACTCGCACTATTCGTCGACGCCGTATGCACCACCAACGCCGGCCTCCCCTGGTACGCATGCTGCTGCAGCGCCTGATACCCCACATCATCCTCCGCCTGACTCCGCACATCCCTCCTCCCTCTCTCCCCCTCCCCCTCCTCCCTCGCACTCGCGAGCACAACAGCCGCCGCAGGCCTCGCCCACACCTCATCCTGAATCTGCGGCATCCTCTGCCCCTGCCCCGCACCCCCATACCCATACCCGCCCACAGAGTCATACCTCCGCCCCCCCGCCGAATGCACCGCACCCCCATACCCCGCATGCCCATGCGCATGCCCCGCGGCAGACGCCTTCTCCAGCACCGGCGACGGGTGGTACGACACCGACCCGCCCTGGCTCTGCGTATACCACGGCTGCGCACCCGAGCGCACCGACCGCCTCGGCTCGTACAAATCGTACTCGTACTCGTACGAACACGCCTCGTAGTGCGGCTGCTGGACATGCTGGACATGCTGAGGCACCGCCTGCTGCTGGCCCGGCATGTGCTGAGAAGGTGAAGTGCGGTACTCCGCGCCGCCCTCAGCGTACATAGCAGTAGCAGCACCCTCTGCATCAGCAGGGGAATCGTACTTGGCTGAATCCTGCGTCGGCGCTGGGTGGTACCGGTATGACGAAGGTGGGGCCTGCGATGGTTGGTGCTGGTGCTGGTGGTGGTGGGGATGATGATGATACGCAGACCCGCCCGGAACGTACAGAACGCCCCCCGCAGGACTCGTATTCGCACTCTGCACAACAGTCGGCACATACGTCGCCCTCGGCACAGGGTGCGCAATCGAGATCGCCGGGACATGTTGGGCATACCCATTCACATATCCCGATGTCGCATTGGCATTGCCAGTCCCACTATTATTCGCCGCCGCCGCCGTCGCAGTCGTAGTCAAAGGAAGCTGCGACGGCTGAGGCTGCCCTAGCTGCTGCTGCTGCTGCAGCCGATACGCTGTACTCCAAGCCCTCGAATAATCATACGCATACCCGCCATACCCGCCATACCCGCCCGCCGCCCCCGCACCCCCGCTCCACCGCATCAACCTTGCCTTCCTTGTCCTCGTCCTCTCCCCATGCGCATCCCTCTGAATCTCCCCCGCCCTCCACTCCTCCCCGTCCGTCTCAACCACACTGCCCCCATCCTCTATCTCCTCTCCATCCTCCTCCGCATCGTCTGCATCGAGCATCCCAACATCTTCCAAGTCGTCTCGAACATCCTCGCCTTGCGCAACCGAAGACGATTCAGAAGCAGAAGTGGAAGAACTAGAAGTCGAAGGCCGATCGTCAAGCACACTCATCCCCCTCCTCCGCGCCCGCACAGGCGCCTCCATCGGCGACGACGCCAACGTATAGAAATACAAGTCCTGCGGCTGCGCGCCCCGCCGGCGCGCGTCGTCCACCTGGTACGAGTACGGCGCGACGAGCGTCGTGGGGGCCATCGCCTGCTGCTGGGGCTGCCTCGGCGCGAGCTGAGGCTGCTGCTGCGGTTGTTCGTGCTGCTGCTGACGATGGTCCTGGAGGTGTTCATGCTGGAGATGGTCCGGACGATGCTCCTGACGATGTTCCTGGCGATGCTCCTGACGATGCTCCGGACGATGCTCCGGACGATGTTCCTGCGGCCGGTGTTCCTGACGATGCTCCTGCCTCTGCTCCCGATACACCGCCCTCTTCTCAGGACTCCCCTCCCCAAGCGTCATCCTCCCAAACCCCGCCAACCCCTCCATCGGCGATCCATTCCCCATCCCACTTCCATTCCCCATCCCACTTCCACTGCCCATCCCACTCCCGCTCGTCATCCCCCCGGCGCTGAAACTCCCATTCCCATACTGAGACTGAGTAGAAGTAGCACCAGAGATAGGGAGTGAATCGGGAATGGAGAGCACCATCGCCAACGGCCTCTTACTCGGCAAATGCGCGCCAAACGACGCGCTCGTGGGCGAGAAGGCGGCTTCTGCTGTGCGCTTGGTCGCGCTCGTTGGGGGCTGCTGCTGTCCTCCCTGTCCTCCATGCCCTTGTCCATACTGCTGCTGTTGGGGGGGCGTCGAATGCTGGGTCGAGTGCTGATGGGCGTACTGCTGTTGAGGAGGCGTCGAGTGCTGATGGGTCGAAGGGTGCGAAGGGTGCGAGTGCTGAGTCGCAGTGTGCGAAGGATGATACACCTCCTCCATCCTAACATCCCCATACACCCCACTCCCACTCGTCGGCGTAGGCGAACTCGACCTCGCCCTCGCATACCCTCCCGCATACCCTCCGCCAAATGCCGAACCACCATTAAATCTAACCTCGCTCTGCGGATACGCCGTCGCATACTGCTGAGCCTGATTACTCGACGAAGAAGTGGTAGTGGCGGTGGTGTGAGGATAGTAATACGCAGAAGGCCCAGCGCGCGGCTGTGCGAGAGGCGGGAGCCGCGTCGGCGTCGTCGACGCGGCTTGGTACGTCGCCGTCGACGGAGGCGGTGGAGGGATACCCAGAGCCGGATTGCGCACAACCCGCTGCCCCTGCGCACTCCCCTGCGCACTCGCACTCGCATACCGCCCGCCCCTCCTCTCTCCCCTCCTCCTCGCATCGCCCCTCCTCCCTGCACCCGTCGAAGACGTATGTGAAGAATTGGACGACAGGGAAGAGAGCGAGTCCCGCTCCTTCGCCTGCACAAGGCCCTTGAGAAGGTGCAGCCAGCTCTCGTATGTAGGCTTGTCGACGTATAGGTTAAAGTCGACGCCGTGCAGGAACTCGCGCTCCATCCTGTTTATCTCGGCGAGCTCGATGCCGGAGACTTCGGACCATGTTTTGTTGGTGTAGGTGTTGCTGTTAATCGCCAATAAGTCAGTATATGTGCTCTCTTCATCAAGGAAAGGACGAAAGGGCGAAGATATGAAAGAGAGGACGAAGAAAGGACGAAGAAAGGGAGTAAGAAGAAATGGGAGAAGAGAGAAGAAAAGCGAAGGAAGAGAACAGAAAAGAAGAGAGAAACAACACTTACTCATCCAAAAACTTATTAGCCATCATCAACCCCGCCACCGCAATCCTAAACTCACTCCCCCTCTGCGCGGGCGTAAACTCGCTCCTCTCCTTCAACCTATATATATAGTGCAGGCTCAGCACGATGACGCTCTGCGAGACCTGCGTCGTCTCGAGCAGTTTTTGCATGAAGGAGATGAAGGACGGGGTGGCGACGAGTTGGAGGGTTGTGGGCGGGCCTGGGCGGGTGGGGGAGGCGAGGAGCTGTTTCTTGTTCGTCGTAGTAACATTCGATGGGGCATTCGATTGTGCTGGAGGGACTGTGAGCAGGCTTGAATCGACGTGTGCGCCGGCTACGCGCGAAGGCGACGACGGCGAACAATTCGGACTCGGATAACTCCCCTCCCCCCTCCCCTCTCTCCCACTCATCCCACTACAATCCATCCCTCTCTCTCTCCCATCGTTGTTGCTTCCATTACTTTCACTGGACGAAGACAGCGGCGTCGGCCTCCGCGCAACAGGACTCGACGCGAACCACAGGTAGCAGATCATCTCGCACGTCTTCTCGGCGATGAAGTGCGCGCTGCGCGTGCGCGTGAAGTCGAGCCAGTCGATGAGGTGCGGGGCGCTGTCCCAGACGCAGGCGGCGGGTGCTGGGATGGGGGGTTGGTGGTCTGGTGCTTGGTGTTCTGGTGCTTGAACTTGCGTTTGTGGAGGGGCTTGAGGTGCTTGGGGTTGTGGTTGCGGAGGCGGTTGTGGTTGTGGATGTGCGGGTGGTTGTGCTTGTGGATGTGAAGGTGCAGGAGGCTGAGAAGAAGAGTGGGACGAAGGATGCGAGGGAGGGGCCCAGCGGACTTGGTATTGCGGCGGCGGCGGCTGGCGTGCTTGCGACTGCGACTGCCCTTGCGCCTGCGCCTGGCTTTGGTTTTGGTTGTGGGTGAAGCGGGAGTCGAGCACGGCCGGGGGCGGGGGCGGGATCTCGTACAGCTGGTGTTTGGCTTTCGCTGTGGAGGTGCTGGAGAGGAAGGGGTCGTCCATCGGGATTTGCATTGGCATTGGCATTTGCATCGACATCTGGGGCTGCATTGGCATCTGGTTCTGCATATGCATTGGCATTGGCGCAGGTAGAGGCAAAGGGAGAGGTAGAGGTAGAGGCAGCGTGTCGTGGTATCCATTATTGTTGAGGATTGGAGGCAGCCTCGTCGAGGTAGCAGGACCCGCGAACTCGCCGTCATCCGGGGGCGTCACTGCAATCATCTATGTTAGCCATAGACCTAGTTTTGGAGGGGAACTGAGCACGTACGAGGCTGCATGGAGCTGAGCGTCCTGTCGAGGTGTGCGATAGGCGGGAGAGCTACGGCGGCGGCACTGCGCGAGGGGCCGGGGACATTGACATTGCACGGCGGGTAGTCACTGTAGTCCGCGGCTGCGGGGCGTCTGCTCTCAAAGGTGGACGACATCGGGGGCGTCGGCGGGGCGTGTTTCGGGCGAGCACTCGGCCACGCCTGACTTGCTCCTCGCTGGGGGTGGTGGTACCGCTGCTGCGTTTGCTGCTGCTCGTCGCTCAAGTGCATTTGCGGTTGCGGGTGTTCGGGAAACCGGTATGCGGGGGAGGAGGAGGCGACGGCCATGGACCATGAAGGGTGCGTGTGTTTTTGCTAGACTTGAAGTTGGAGGAAGGAGCGACGAATTCTGAAAGACGGGCTGAAAGAAAAAATGGAAAAGGCCCGGAATGAGCAGGGCTTGTCTATCATATAACGGATGCGGCGGGATGCAGAGAATCAATCAGCCCACTGGCTCGTCCGCGCCCCCGAAATCGAGTCGCGACCGCTGCATGCAGTTGGTTGAACCGTTCGGCTCGACTGACTAAAACAAAAATTATTATTTAGTATTAGTATTCGGTTATTATTGGAATTCGGAATTCAAACGAGATCGGGGGTGCAGATCGAGATCCGTCCAGATGCAGTTATCCGGCTGATGAAGCGCGAAGGCACCAGAAAAAATAAATAAATAAAATCCGAAAATAGACCAGGGAATGGAATGCGCGGTGATGTGATTTCCTACCCGATTCGGAACTCTTCTGATGATGATCTCTCCCTCCCAAATCCCAATTGACTGACTGACCGATAGATAGACGGACGGACTGACTCACCGAATTCGAACCGTTCGCATTGACATGGCCCGCGATCGCCCAGGATCGAATACACTCTTGTGGCTGGTTGAACAATTGAAGGTGCATGCGGGTGACCCTGCCATATTGTAGCTGGGGTACATAAGTATATCCCCCGGCCGGCAGGATTCAGCACTGAGCCTGAGGCGACATGGATGTTGTGGTCAAAGAAGGATTTCAACTCTAATCTCCATCTGACTAGTCCTATACTTGGACAACTAGGACGGTCGACTCGGACCTTCCCTTCCTTCCTTCCTCCCCGCCAGGTACACCTATCTGGTCACTGGTGTACACCCCCCGTTTACGCTGCGCACCGCGCATCGTTCGATTCGGTTCGGCACGCACGTAAAACGGGGCTCTCTCTTCTGCTCCCTTCTGCTCGCTCCTCTTCCTGTATCATCGCGCGACTCGCGAGTAGTAACCAGGCGACAACGAGCACCTCAATCTTCCCGAAGCGCTATGGAAGGCTATGGAGGGCTCGCCGGAAGCTGGAGCAGCGGGTGCCCATATGCATATGCAATATTGTGACTCTGAGATGGCTGATGAGGATGGGATGGCTGATGCGGCCTTGAGGATGAGGCGGGCGGACCCCGTTGCGCATGCAATATTCCTTCTGGCCCTTCTTCAGGCTACCTACCTTCTTTCTTAACTCAATCAATGTCCGCCCCAACCTCGAGCTACGAACCCTCCTTCAAGTTTCCGGTTTACACATCCAGTTTCTCTTCATACATATGCCGGTTTAAACGTTTACATACTGGGGTGCCTGCGACCGGGCACCGGTTTCTACAGAGACAAAGACAATATTAATAAAATACTTGGGGTGCTTTTCAGCGAGTGTTACATTGCACGCGCAGCGCAGCGCTTAGGTTTAGGCCTTGGGGTAAGTACTACCCAAAGAAAATAAAGCCCGGAGAATTATGGGTACTGCGTTACGTAGATCTAGGTAGGTCCTGATAGTAGGGGACCAACGTTCGTTCCTTCGTTCCGGCGGGCAATTGGCCGAGGCGAGCTCCCGGATCCCATCCAGTGCCCAGCCAGATGTGGTGTGGTGTGTAGAATAAAGCCGCATTGCATAGCATAGCTTCCCGTCTAGCACGCTCGTTGGAACCTGGCGATCGCGGAGAACATACAGTAAGAAAGAACATACAGCGCTGTGATTCGTCGTGCAAGACCCCGACGTTGAGATCGCCGGCCGGCCAGTATGTAGCTGCGAACCTTGGAACACCCGGCCAGGCCACTGCATTTTGGGGCGAGGAGGACAGGGTGCATGCAGCCTGTGGGTTAGAGGCAGAGGTGGAAACGGTTTGTTGAAGCTTGAATGAAGGTTAGACTCGGAGGCGGTATTGGAGTCGTACGGTAGTCAGGTCGCAGCCAATGATGAGACTCTGAGGAAGGAAGGACTTTGAAATAGCCAGCCGCCGAGTTGGAAGGCTCCAGTATACTCCAGTACTCGAGTAAGCGCTGCGAGCCAGCCACGAAGAGCGTTCGTTCCCTGAGTGTTCCAGAACCCGGCCTCGTCATGAACACGCAGTCTTCCCGGCCGTAGGCCATAAACCAGAAACGGGTCCAGCCAGCAGGAAGGTCCACCATATAGCCGGTTGGTTAACCAGATACGTGTTGTCAGTGTCGTCGGTCGTCGGGTCGTCGGTCGGTCGTCGACAGGCGCATGCATGTGCGATAGATAGAATATCCTCCAAGTCAGACCGTCGAGGCTCGTCGCTCGCTCGCTCGCTCGGGGTGAACAACAGAACAACAGAACGACTCGAACCAACGTCACCACGCGGGGTACGCCGGAAGAGATGGCTGGCGATACAGCAACAAAAAGACGAAGTATTCCAGTCTTAAGTCGCCAGATTGCTTATGCTTATGCTTAGTACAGCCTTGGACCGTTGTCGCCGTTGTCAGTGACAGTACACTTACAACGACTACAACGGTGCAATAACCCTAAGCACGCACTGGGAGGGCGAGGTACCCAGTCGGCCGGTCGGAAGTCGGAAGTCGCATATCGTCTCTTGTCCGTTGTCCGGTCTCGTCGTTGACACGGGGCCTTGATTGCAATAGTGGCAATAGTGGGATGGTTGAACGACGGTGAGGAATGCCATGCCTGCTGCAAGGCATCGGCCCCTCTGCGTTGTTGGGGTTGAATCGCGTTCGCGATTATTCGAGAGGGACCAGCATCATGGTCGTGGTCGTGACGGTGTTGAATTTAGAGGTGTTTGGGAGCGGGTGCCAATGGGCTATGTAGTTCTAGGCAGCGACCGTCCAACAACACGTATACGCCAGAGTACGATGATAGAGCTCGAGATCGGAAGGAAGGAAGGAAGGAATGCGACAGAAGATGCGGTCGATCGATTGGGGAGAGGGCTTGGAATGATCCATCGTGTGCGTACTCTGTACTTGGATGGAGCATGGTGCGGTCGAACCGTCGAACATGGGGGAACGGACGAGAAAGCACTTGTGTGTCTGTCCCTCGGCCTCACTGGCAAATTCCATCCAATTGATAGCCGGCCCAATTGAGGTGAACCAGCTCGCTATGTAGACAGTAGTTCACCCGTGATCCTGCCTTCTGGCATACTGGGGTGACCGGTGACTGCGACCGGGCATCGGTTTCTGGTGCAAAGACAAAGAATAAAATAGGGTGCTTTTCAGCAAGTGTTACATTGCACGCGCGCAGCGTTTAGACCTTGGGGTAAGTAGAACCCAAAGAAAATGAAGCCCGGAGTGTTAAGTATGGGGAGTATTATACATACTGCGTTACATACATACATACGTAGATCTGGGGGCAACGTTCGTTCCAAGTTCCAACGGTTCCAATGGGCAATTGACCGGGGCGGTCCAAGTATGTAGCATGCCTCAAGCATGCGCATCGCTTCTGGGATCCGTGCTGTGGTTTGCAGAGTGAAGCATAGACAGCGTCGCTTCATCGTATGTAGCACGCTCGTCACTGGAAACTTGCCTGGCGATCGCGGAGAACAGAACATACAGTAAGAAAGAACAAACATACATAGGGCTATGGTTCGTTGTGCAAGCCCCGATGTTGACGAATCGATCCCCGACTGCGAACACGTCCGTCAGCTAAAGGCCTCTGCATTTCGGGTCGGTCGAGATTCGGAGTTCCGAGTTCGAGTCGGGAGCTCAGGGTACAGCCTGTCGTATGTAGGTTCGAGGCTGTCTCGGAGTCGTAGACAGGTTGCGCGCATCCTCTTGGCGAGAAAATAGAACAGAAACAGACCAGCTCGAAGTCCATGTAGCCTTATAGCCAGGCAGGCACACGTCGTCGTCGTCGACACATGTGCGACACGATAGAATATCCTCAGAGGAGCAGGGGAGAACGTTTGCGATAGCGAAATCAACCAACCGAAACCGGGTTTTCGTCGTGACTGGAAGGCAAGTTCAGTCGCCGCGATAGCTTGAGGGCACTTTAGCCCGACTAGCTAAAACGGCCCGCTAGCGATGGGAAAGGGTTGCGGGTAAACAAAAACCGCAATTGTTTCTTCCTCCACGGCACGCGGACAATTGGATCCAGGGGTCAGAAGCGTCTTTCAGCCATCCACGGAGGCTGGACGGTCGGACCCTCAGCAGAAGAGGTACAGTAACCAGAGCCAGGTTAAGACGGACGGATGTTGAGGGTCAGGCAGGCCTTGGAGGGGGACGGACGTGTAGGGAAGCGGACGGTACCGCTTCAACGCTGTCGTTTTCCTCCTCCGATAGTTGGAGGTAGCTAGGCGCTGAGGGGGAGTGACGAGATTGCTCGATGTGCGAAGACGGGATGGGTTGAGGTCCGAGGAGAGTTTGAAGCATGGCGCGCGGGCCAACATGGGCGAAGAGACGAGAAAGAGCGAGAAAGCCAGCGAAAGCGCCGGATGGATGATGTGATGTGGTGTGTTGAGTACAATTGATGGGTCCACATATGAAATTGAGCTGAGCCACATATTTACTGGTTCGCCGTGCGGTCTTTTGATCCTGCCTTCTGGGGCTTTGGAATATATAGGAGCCTGTGAGCCTGCCATGGCCAGCCACTGTGACACTGACTCTGCATCGGAATCTCCGACGACAGATGGATGGATGAATGGGTGGGTTGGCTGTCAGACACGCACGCGATGGCCGGATGTGATATATGGGTGGGTCAACGGACGGATGACCGGTGAGGTGTTTGTGATAGGACAGGGGTGGGGGGTTCAGCTTATTTATTTAATGTCAGTACTATGGAGGGCAAACCGGTCGTGCTACGATTTGCTAATATCAAAGTGTTGGCATCGTGCCGCGAGTGATTTGGGCAAGTAGGACCTCGGAAACCGCTAGCGACTGCTACCGAAGGCTTAAAAATAATCAGCACCCGCCCGCCGTCGTCGTCGCCCAGTGGGCTCGAAGGGTGGCGGGTGCGCTGTCAGATGAGGGGGAAGACAGTCAATATCTCGTAGCAAACTAGTAGGTAAATGGTGCGTCCACCAGTGACCAGAGCAACACCAGGAGCACGCTCAAAGAGTTGCTGGCACCTGGACCTGGGGTGCAGGTCTCATGGGCGCGTACTAAGCGTTAAGCGCCCATGCCTCCAGTTTCAATTTCACAACTAGGAGGAGGTGACGCGCAAGCTTCAGGTCCCAAATTGGATAAAGTAGTAGTATTTGTTGAGTATTTGACCTTTTGCTGCAACTGGTTGGCACTCTGCCATTATGTTGGGCTCGGGGGCCGGTAAGTTTGGTATGCAGCTGTATATCCAACACTCTAGCTATAGATCTACATGAGTAGGATGATTCATTTCGCTCGCGCCGCGCGCGGAATGCTACTTACTGACGGCAAACGCACAACGGGAGATTGGCCATTCGCCTGATGCGTGCACAATCAATGCATGAGTATACATCACCAGATATAATGTTCAACTGCTGTATACGGCGAATTACAATCAGGGTGTGTACCGAACGCGTACCATGAGCGGAGGTGCACAACAAGCACTAAAGAAACCGCGGGTCGGGACTCGGCAGTCATGGGTCCTACACTCTCGAGTCTCCACTGCACCATACACATATCTACTGTCGCCTAAATGCAGCACTTGAACTATAAGATTCGTCGGTCAGGCAATCAACGTCAATCCTAACAGTGAAAACTACATCTAGTGCTCGCAATTTACTCGCCGTCTAGTGCACGCGGCACAAACCTAACGATAGTACGGGAAGGTCACCTCAAGGGCAAAGGGTACGCCAGCCCCAGCGCCTAAAAGGCGACGTGGAAGGATTCTACGTCCCAGGCGATGTTTGCAAGCGCATGAAAAAGAATTGAGTCACTCACCACTCCATCAGCCATCCCGCTTACAACGATCTGTTCAAGTCAAACCTGGCCGAGCTAGCTATGGCTCTCATGTGTAGATAGCAAATAGACGACTAATATATACTTTTGGAAAAAAGCAACAGGATTTCCTAGGCTACAGGCGTACAATTGATTGCCTAAGGTCCAGGTCACTCTGCGTACCCGCATGCACCTCATTGAATACACTTGGGATCATTGAGGTGACTGGGCTAAGTCCATGTTGGACATAGTGGCAACTGATATTGTGTTATGGCCCGTATCTTGGTGTTGTACGTAGGTGTTTGGGATGGCTGGTGTAGCTGTGAGTGACCGTACAGCGATGTCCGGACTCTCACAGCACCGTATAGATCTAAGTTAGGCCCTAAATTCATTGGTAGAAGGAAATGCTCGCCTAGAGCCCCATACTCAAGAGTTCAATACTAGACGGTGCCTACAAAGTATTCACTTGAAACCCCTCACATAGTAGTGTGTTCCACGTTGGCAGGAGGCCGAGGGCGCTTGTGGTAACATTGTGCTGGCGCCGGTTGCTGATGCGAGGTCCAATACTGGTCATGTCGAGGTCAATATCAGCGAGATCCCGGACAAGTGAGTAAATATTTAGAGCTAAATCGTATGCACCATGCGCCCTAGCTCACCCTACAGGTCCGTATGCTATGCATGAAGCTTGACGCCGCCGACGCCGTTTCGCTAACTATTCACATTGCACACTGTTTGTATCTACTTCAGGCTGCAACCCGCACTCGCTGGCTTTATATCTGCACCTCTGGTGGTACGCTACTCGGAGTCCGTTGTTGCTGGCCCTAGACCGATATGTAGACTGGAGGACATCCTCGTTATCCGGCGGAATCCAGGGCAGCGACATAGCGTGTGAGCTTGTAATTTTCAAGTAGTGACAGGTTTACTTTCATATTTAGATTGCGCTTCCGTCGTGCTCAGGCCCACGCCGACCGTTTTCAAACTGACGATTAGCTCACACTGCAAGACCACGTATATTACTGCATGGCTTACGCATGTACGTCCCCTAGATAAGCTACTGGTCCCTGCCCACCGGCTCGTGAACTACATATAATTTACTATGCCTGCAGCACAGTATCATGCAACGTTGAATCTCTCCGTGTGTATAGAAACTGGATAGCATCAGTGTCTCTTATCTCTTCCTATATAAAAACTCGAATAGAAGGGGGCTGAGCTATCACCACCTGCTAGATTACACGGCATTCTCCCGTTGGCTTTTAGTTCATATCTGGCTGAGCGCCAGGCTGCGGGCGCTTATTCACGGGCCTCGGGCATCCCTAAGTGTGATACATCAGCTTTTGCCGCCACGTGTTGCTACCCAGCCCTCATGGTGAGACGCGCTAGGATGGAGCTTCAGGAAGAATTATTGGCCTAGCAGATCAGCTAGCTCAATACAATGGCACTGAGGCAGCAACGACGAGTACGGAGCTGAGCTCTGTGGCTGTGTCCCGACTCCCGCCTCCCGCCCGGTCACGGGTTGTTCTGGAAAATCACCTTCAACCCGTGACCCCTTCGTTTTGACCCTCAGGAAACCAGGACACAACACACAGGGTTCCCTCGTGTAAACTCATTGATTGTTCAGAGTCACTCAGCTGGGCACCGCAAGTACCCCGCCCACCACTCAGCGGTCAGCGCTCACTACTCTGGAGTGTGCGCCAGGATGCGCCAGATTCAATTATTGTATTTACTCAGGGCGGAGGTTCTGGGGTCCTGGCTATCGGCTTATAGACGGCAAGGGCTTGATTGATGAAATTACTATAAACGTAGTCGTGCGGTCGGTGGTTATTCGGCATTCGTAGCACGACCGGTTTGCCCTCCATACAGTACATAGGGCTAGAAACTAAGATATTCGGCCCAATTGATGAAGACGAAAGGGGGATGATACTGTATGAGGGTCCTGGCGTTGACGTTCTCTGTTCCCCTTTTGAGGACGTTCGAGTTGCCTTGTGCGGAAAGCCTCCTCCGAAGGTTCGTTCAGTTCGTTATACGGTTGCGTGACGGTTGCCGCCACCACCTTGTAGACAGTACGTTGCATGACACAGTCCTGAGTTGACTTCTGAACGCAGGAATAAGAAGATTGAATGAACACATGTACACTTATGTGATATGTTATCGCAATGGATTCCTTCTACTTATTCCCCGAGCCGACAGACCGACTCGGACTACCCCCAGTCTAAGGGACATCACATACAGTAACGCCCGCCGCAGGGTCGCTAGCTCCTGAGCAGCTCACGTACGTATACATACGAGTAGATAAGAAGACTACTTATGCGAGATCCCGCATCGTCGTCGCGTAAGGCAGGTAATACCGTAGCCCTTGTGATGATTCCCATTCCTCACCGGGTGCAACTTGAAGCCAGTCCATGCACCCGCCCACCCATACTTACAGCCTCAGGCACACCTGGAATCAAAGCGGCGCTCATACTTACCTAGATTGACATACTCCAGATTGGGAGTGCTGTGCCCGGCAAGGTGCTGTGAAGAGCGCGAGTTACGGTTACCTAATCGCGCGGCGCGATTGAAATTAAGCGCCCGTGCCGGGCGGGCGCCACTGCCATGATATGGCGCTGCTCCAGCCCGGCTATGTAGGGTCGAGTGTATAGGCTGCGATATCGGTACAGCGGCGCTGCGGGGCGGTATGAGTATGTCACTGTATGTGCACTTGAGGGCTTTTGGATATATGTGTTGTCGCTCCATCACGAGGAATGTGAATGTTGCGCCCCGCTGTGGAGGAGAGTGCCACGCAACCCGCAGTGGAGCCGTTCGATATGTAAAGTGATGGAGATTTGAGTGGTGGGAACGGTCTGGAGTGTACTTGGCTTTCTATACTATCTGCTGGAGCGGTTAGTCATGTACTCGGGAGCTGGCGCTGCGGAGGATGGTTATAGGTAAGGAGCTTTCCCTTGGTATGATACTGTACTAATGTAAGTAGGTTGGGCGCCAGCCTGTACTAGTATAATCAACCATCTGCCAAATTGGATTGGTTCCAAGTAACCCGGTGACTATCTGATACATGTATAATCGTGATTACCGCCCGGTATTTGCACAGATACGTTCGCAGATACAACCCTCCGGGTCCCCGTATGCACAAGCCATAAATCGCTCTTCATCTCTCGAATAATCAATTTGGAGAGAGTGCACAAGATGGGTCGGCGACTCTTTCATCTTTGCTCGCAGGCTGTAGTAAACAGCTCGATTGAAGTATGCGGGCGGCTCAGGGTATAAATCCGATGCATCAGGTATTTTTAAGAGGTGTTGGAAGCACAATCGTTATGCTAGCGTTTTGGAGAATTGCGCGGCCCTGAGCGATTCTGCGCCTTTAGATTGTCGCCCGACGATCGCACAATGGGCCTGGTGCCAAGTTTGATGGCGCGCTTGATAGGCACCGTGGGGTCTGTTGCGATAGGGGATTTGTAACGAACTACATACTTAAGGATGGGTTTGGAAGTACGGTTAACCAGCCTGCATGGTGGGGACCGGGTGGCGGTCTGTCCACATGCCACACGAGTTAGAACTGGTGCGAATTCAGGGGTGCATAACTTGAGTGCGCATACCCTCGCAAACTGGTAACTGGGGACCCGCGCGGTTACAGTATAGATCACGGCTCAATTGGCAGTGCACTATTATTTACTCAGCACTCTATGTATACAATGTGCACCCGGGATAGGTACCTGGTGTCTATACGGCTCAATAAGTGAGTAATCGGCCGACCTATTGCATGTACATCTGGGCGCGTTGTCAGCAGGTCTTCCGGAGCTTGAACCTATCATCGTTGCACCCGGGAATGGTTTTGTCTCTCTGTGGATGGGGGCTGTATGGAATAAATGACAGGCCCAGGCGGCTCCCTTTAAATCCATTCTTCTGGGGACGAGAGGTGGGAGTCGTGTGCGTGGATGGGCGCGATTGGGATAGCTTCGGTTGGGTAGGATCGAGTACAGGGGTGGGATTGTATGTAGCAGTTGACGGTGACAAACCCCAGTTTAGGTGAGAAGTGGGAGCAAAATGCTCATTCAGAATCGATACTGACCACTCCATTGGTGCAAAGCGAGAAATGAGGCCACGAGCCACTGAATCGCGATAACGGGCTTAAGGAAACCTCGGGGATGTGTACACAGCACCCTTTGCTAATACCAAGGTAGCTTAGTAGCACATGGGGCGGCTGAGCGGGCTCGGGTGCGTCTAAGGAGAGCAGTGTCACGGTTTCCGGTTTCCGTTGGCGCAATGGCGCAGCGTCGCCGCCCCCTTGGACAGGGCCCACCATTTGCGTGAGGGTTAGTAGCAAAATCTAGCGGCGTATTATATTAAGATGGAATCAATTCTATACAGTACCTGGCGCAAGTCGTGGACAAGTGTGGCGGAATGGAACTAGCATGGAGCGAGGTTAACTGGCCATTTGCGTTTCAGGCCGACGGCGTGCATTTATTCGAGATGGAAGTAATCCAGAAAGATTTGGGTGAGCCCCAGTTAGTTGTCGAAACACATCCTTCTTTGGCTTTACGTTCTGGGAGATCTCCAGAGAACAAGGCCGTCGTGGTGAGTGGAGAGAGTCGCCCGTGGGAAGATCAAACAAGCGCCAAACAGGCGCCAAAGTTCGCGTCACGCTCTGTGACACCGGTCCTTCAATACAACTCTCATTTCCACCTCATTTCCGTCTGGCATCTGTGTATACATTGCAGCGCCCATATCCAGTGACACGATGCAGAGAAAGAAGGTGTTCCCTAGTCCCCAGGACACGTACAATTCCATCATGGGTAAAGTCGTTCTCCCAGCGCATGTCTGTCTTTTTTCATTGAACTTGTCGAATTCGACAGAGTTGCTATCTAAGATCAAACCCCACATCGAAAGCTTTATCAAGGACCCTAAAGGACATCCTTCAGTAGCGCCTGACCTCGACAGGGTGGCCAAGCTTGCAGAAACGTTTATGGAACAGCGCCCGAAGTCGGCGAAGGGCTTCCAGGAGATGTCCGATTCATTGGATCAGGAAGGCACGAACTGCTCTGCACGCCTGGCCGGTGGCTCATGCTAAGTATATGCGCTGTTTTTGACTCAACCGCAGGCGTCAATCTCTGGAATATATCGGGCGTGATCACGAGCAGCGGCGAGCTCCAGACTGCGCAACCGCAAATTGGGACGGGTGAGCGCAACAGGAATTATGCTTTAGGGTTGGGGCTGATTGATGGTGTTGTTTCTTCGTGTTGCCAGTGAGGCTCGCTGCCTTTCGCCTAGTCCAAGCTGGCCTGGAGGCCAAACCAGGCGTCAGCGGTAAAGCATCTACGCCTCCCATTTGACCCCAAGATCAGAAGACCTTCTCATCCGAGTCCCCTCTTCCTTTAGCGCTTTTGAACTTACTCCGCATGGCGAGTAAAACGGGCGTCGCTCTTTCCGGTGAGTCCTTTAAGCTTCATACAAACTCGTCTTGGAACGCCTCGTTTACCGGAACCTATCAGAAGCGGGCAACAATGCAGTCGCAGGCAGTGTTCTGACAAGTGCGGCAAAGGTAAGCTCGCGAACACTCCCGCAAGATCTGGGGCGCCAAAGGCTGATTCCCAAAAGTACGAAGAGATGCTCAGAAACGCGGAAGATCCTGAAGGAACACACCGGCATGACATCGCCAGTTCGACGATTGTGTATCTCTCCAGCAGAATGGAAGCGGTAAGCTGCACCATTCATTCATCCATGGAATACCCAGTTCCGTCCCTAGTCCGCATTGGCGCTGATAATATCCACCTCTGCTCCACCCCAGGCTTGGAATGAGGGTAATGTAACTGTGGCGGAGATTATGTCAAAGAAGATCGCAGGTACCAGCGTCACTCCTTCACGCGATTCGAAGTGGTAACCGGGGTTAGGACAGAGAACGAACAGCACCTAGCGTTGCTGACGCCCCAAGTCGTGCGTACCACCTCCGATCTTCCTCGAATCTGCCCTGTCGCCTGTTCTAACTCGCGACCTCGTGTTTAAAGCGGGAATACCTTGCCGTCAAGTTCCATGCCATTGGTAGATCTATGCTCAAGGAGTCTAAAGCGCAAGCTGCCGATGCCGTTGGGTGGCTGCAGAGGGCACTTGCGCTTGTGGACAAAGCGAATGATGAAACGACAGGTAGCCTGGCGAAGTCGAAGGTGCGCCCGCTGGTCTCTAGTACCCAATAGGCTCTTACTTACAGATGCGCGGTAGATATCTATACTTCGAACCCTAGGTCCCTTCGATCCGCATCTCTGACCATAGTCATGAACTGAAGGCTCCAATAGCGCTCGCTTACTTCACCTCGGAGTCATATGATAGAGCGGAAGCCGTGTTGGACGAACTCATCCCCATTGTCGACAGCGGGCAAGCTAAAGTGAGTTTCATCCCATATCACACGGGATCTATTGGTCGAGGGAACCGTTTCTGACGTGTGGTTATTTCCTCTAACGTAGGAAAGTCAAGAATATCAGCAACTTCGATGGTTAAGGTTAGCAGTGTATAAGCGGAGGAAAGCGCGAGAATCGGCTCTCACCGAGGGTTCGTCGTCCTTTTTGGAGGCATACCTAATATCGGTCTGACACAAAGCCTTGGTTCTAGCATTAAAGTCTATTGTTGATCATATGCCTTGGACGGAGTCCAACATCTCAGAGTTCGTCTGCCAGTACCCTGGCGTTGTCGTAAGAGCTGAGATCGGTTACTGACGAGCACTTGATTAGGGTCTTGCAGGAGCTCGGGACGCTGAGCCAACAACAGTAAGATTGAATGCCTTGGAGATATGCGGAGAAGTTGGCTTATACTTTGGTGTAGCGCAGTGATCATGGGGATTCACCATTATGGCCTAAAGCGGGCGATGCGCTTCAAGGCTGGAGAAACCAGCTACGCCGATCGGTTTCTCCTTTCACTAATTTTCCATTGCTCGAAGGATGACAATCATGCTCGGGCAATGAAGAGCCTGGAGGACGTTTTTTCGCGTAAGTCCAAACAACTTGTTCCCTAAAGCGTTCGTCCTACTGACAACTTCCCAAGTTCTCTCCGAATCCGATGTTGAATTGGGGAACGTCGTAATCACAGCATGCATGACGGTTTGTTCATTCTCCCTTGCTATGGCGCTGCGAACCTCATGTAACCCCTTCCAGCTCATTTGGCGTTTTGGAGGGAAGCTACACCAAGGAAAGAAGTGGGCTGCTGCTGCGGACTGGTATTTGGTATTTTCCACTCGTCACTAATAGCTGTCTGCTCGCTTCTGCCCACTACCCAGCTATCCGTTCCATCAACGAAATGCAGAAAGCCCCGGACTTTGATCGCAAAATGCTGCTTCTGGCTACGCAGGTCGCGCATCGCTCAGAGATGAGATTAGTTCTCTTGTCCGTTCTTAATCATCTCTTGAAGACCCTCAAGTTCGGGTCTAGCGGGGAGATTGTCGTCGAAGCGATGACGCTCCTTAGATGCATGATTAAGCTCATTCTCGGTCTCTTGGTCGACCCTACTGCGAACAGGTGTGTGTCCTTCTTTGCCCTTCTATACTATGGACTCCGCCTTCCGAAAATGTTCCATTATCTTTGCTTCTACCGTCTTTGAACCTCATTTTCTTTTTCTCTGCAGAACGGCACTGATCAACACGATGGTCGAGCATTTTCGGACAGGTACGCGATCGGATTGAGCATGTGTGATAGCTTAACGTCCTGCTTCCTTCGCTGTTTGCACGGTGTATCTGACCCACCACAGCGAAAATCTTGGCCACTTCTGCTTTAGAACAGAAGGCCGTGTCACTCATTATGAAAGACCTCTCCTGGTTGTGGAGGAGAGCGTACAATAGTGCCGTTCAGGGATGTTCCGAGTGGGAAGGGTGTGGCGACCAAATTTCCGAGCTTTTCGAGATTGCCAAAATAGTACGTCCATTTGCCATGCTTTGGACGTGGTGGTGTAATGCCGGCACTGTCTGCCTCGCTTGTCGTCCTTCTGCGTTTGCTTTGAGTTGACTGAATGCGGCTTCGGCCCCCTGTCCTACCCACAGTTGTTAGAAACCCAATGTCAAGCTTCTCCTCTGGTTCCCGATGACGAATCACGGATGTATCTCATCAGCGCAACATTTGCTGCTGTCTCCGGAAAAGGTCAGATCTCCTACTGCATGCTGGTTAGCACAACCCTTGGGCCCACTTTACCCAGGATCAATCACCTATCTGCCCGCTCTACGCGATTTTGTGTCTTCCTGAGTTTTGAGCTCAGCATACTGATAACGGGATCGATGTCCCAGTTCTCTCGACCAGGGAAATGATCACTGCTACTGGTACCCTTAACGTGAGTGCTCCCATTTGCAAACCCAGCGTAATGGCCGGTATGGAGGAACTGTGACTGATGGGCATTCCATCTTACCCTCTTGATCACGCAGCCCCAGATTCTGCGTACGATGAACGCGGATATCAGAAAGGCAAAGGCCGATATAGAGCATGCCGTCCAACAAGAAGGACCGCTGCGAAATGCCGATATAACTTCACGTGGGGAGACATATGTCCACGTCCTGCGAATATTCGAGGCGGAGATGTGTGTGCAGCTGAGAGAGTGGGACGAAGTTTCAGATATCGTCAAGGTATGTAGGTAGTTATGGTTAACCTCACGGTCTTGGTGTCACTCCTCGATGAAGTGCTACATATGCGACGAACGCGCCTAATGTTTGTCTCTTACTCTCACAGGAAGTCGTCAAGACGGGTCCTTTATGCGTCGGAACGTATGAAGCTATTGCTGACATGCTGGTATGTGGCTCGTTATGCTACAGTCTTTCCGCCCATACGTTAACATGCTTTCCGAATCGTGTACAGTGGATTAACAAAGATTGCCCCGTCAAAGGTATGTTGGGTGATCCAGCGTTATTGTCTTCTCCCACCGCCGAGCGCCGCAGCTTTCTGAGGCCTATCTCCGCCAAGGACCCTTCTCCGTCTTTGCCTATCGCTTCCCTTCCTGCTCTGGTCTGACATACCTTATACAGTTCTTCAGGAATGTCTCGAAGTGAGCATAACCATTCCTTCTAAACAGATGCAACACCCTCCTTCTGTGCTAGCCGGCGTACCCAGACTCATTTTCTCTTCCTTTCCCTGATTTGGTACTTTCAAACGTGATCTAGGCCATACTCGTCGCGTCTCTGGACCAGAACACGCTTTCGGTTGAGCGGTTCTCCCGGTGGCTTCGTGCGATATGCACCACCTTGCTTGCGCGCGATACACCGGAGGGCAGACTGAAAGCTGTCGGATTCTGCGAGCAAGCTATAGGCGTTATTGAGGAGCATGATTCACCTCAGGTACAGTGGAATCGTTGCTTAATATGGTTTATTTGATTTTAATCGCGTTTCCCTCCTGTCCCTTTCGTCACTCTGGTCTCCTTTTGTGGTTCTTCGCACTCCATGGACGTCCTTTCTGCCATATCCGGTCTACCGACCCCGGCGCCGATTATGCGCTACACGTCGACCCTCCTTCCACATTCTTTCACCTGTGCGGAAACTTTCGGAAGTCGATCTTCCACTTATCACTTCGTCTAACATCACCCACCTTCTCTGTGCTTGTCCTGTAACATCGTGCGATTGGTCCTCCGGCTCACAGGACTCTTACCCCATGGACGAACGACATTGGCTTCTTGGAACCGCATTCAACATGGCGATTGAATGTGTGCAGTTCGTCTTTTCCTCCAGCTTCTCCACTTTCCGTGCGCTTGGTTCGCTAACTCTGTTGGTTTCTTCATCTTCGACTTGACTGGAATTTAACGTCTGCTGTACTTGGACGATCGCGATCATTGTTTCGCAGTGGGTCGAGGCTGGACGAAGCGAAGCGATGGTTTGAGGCTGCCTTGGGCACCTGTCGATTTGTCCCGGGAGGGAAGGAACAAGCGGCGAAGGTGCGTCGTTTGACACCCCAACCGGTCCATGGACATTCAGAGACTCCGGCTACGCGGGTCTTTATCTGGCTGCCTCTGGATACCAAGTGTCTGGGACTTTGAGCGTAAACCTGCCGTGCTTTCATTCGCTCATTCGGCCGATCATGTTGGACTTTGGAGCAGCACTTCCTCTTTTCGTCTCTCGGCTGCGGATGCGCGACTTTGAACTAACTTGGCATGGTATAGATTTCGGAGAGCTACACGAACCTTCTTTCTAGGTTCGAGAAAGCGAAGGAGACCCACCTCGGAGCTGCGATGGTCTTTTGAGGACACCCTTGGTACGACACTTAGATCTTGAATGGCTTCATGAACCCTGCGAGAATGTCAATTTCGTGTGCCTTCATTTGTGGCTACAACTCCGCGTATGGTCTGGTACTCTGCAATCTGGGGCTCTGTCATGGTAAATCAATGCCGCTCGTACTAGGGTCTCCTATTCGCCTCCACTTGTCGCATTTCCAACTGGCATCGGTTCCAGCTATCCGTTTTCTTTGACAAACCTGTGCCTGGCGGGTCCATAGCCTCTGGCTACGCCAGCCAACCTTGGACCACTGGTATTTGCCTCCGAACGCGTCTGTCTGCCTACCTACCGGCTCTGAATGGCGCCCTTGTAGATCCGTTACCGACAATTGCAACCATCCACGCACCACCGCTGTTCTTGGGCCATCCAAGCGGGACCGCCGATTCTCTCGGATGTATAACCCACCTGCGCAATTGTTCTTTCTCGGGGCGCGCACGCGTCATCCGGCGGGATCGCACGTTGTGTAGGGCCACCTGCCCAGGGGCATGGTGAGAGAGAGGGCGCTGGACCTGTTGGGACCGCAATACCGGGCTGTGTGGCTATTAGTGTATAATGATCTGGGCTGGAGCGAGGTACTTACGACGGGGCTGGCTCCCCCGAACATGGTCAGTCTTTGGGCCCGTGCCTGAGCTCAGCTTCGAATGGAAGCTCTCCTCCCGTTTATATACCTGGGCCCCTTTACTCTTAACCAACCCTGATTAGACACCGCGTCTGCCATGCCATGCAAATGTAAATGTGGGATGCGGTGTCTGGGGTAATATACGACCAGATGGCTACTCGTTGAAAACGGCTGGGGAATCCCATTTCTTGTCCCCCACTACTCCTGCGCGCAATAGAGTAACGAAGCCAAAATATACGGGGTTGAAATTATAGGGTTTTGTGGTCTGGGTCGCCTCGAGCTCTGGATGTGACCTTTCCAGCTCAAGGACTAACGCGCCACGGAAGGAGAATGAAGGACTCGTCCTGAGTCGTCCAGGTAAGGGATTTCAACGCACATTGGACGCTCTCTAGCAACGCTCTAATTACGCACTAATTATTGCACTGATCCTCGATGTCCTCCGCCGGACGAGCGCTTAACGACCAGTCACCGGCGCTTGCCGGTACGTCGCGCGCGGGGCCCGTTTCGTGACATGCTACACATCAATGCTTACCACGGGGCCTCTCCTGGGTCACTCCAGTCCTCTCAGAGTCTCAGGGCCCCCGCCATTCGGGTCCTCGCTGGCAGAAAAAACTAGAGCCGCAGTCGGACGCTCGCCAAGTTCGCGACCGATATTACGAAAAATAGGTTTATCTAGAACCGCGTACTATACATAAAAATACATTAAGTATATCATCCATCTCGACCAACACGAACAACAATGAACAGCAGAGTCAGAGTAGGACAGCACAGCGAGGGAGAACAGACAGAGGGAGAGGTATCGACATCCAAGCACACAAACACACAGGGTAGAGGGTAGAGGTAGAGCAACAACAACAGTAACAGGACGATAACGGATATCTTCGAGGGTACACAGATGGATGGGGATTATAAGGAGGCAGGGATGAGATTGAGATTGAGGGAAAGAGAGAGTTGGTTATAGTAGAGGAGGAATGTGGAGGGGAATAAACGAACGAACGAGAGACATGTACGTCGGTATACCAAAAGCAACAGCATTGGGGATAATACGATAGGTGGGTGGGTAATAACGTGAGTGGGCGACGAGCGGGCTAGGTCGCGCCTCGTCGGAACAATAAACCGGGCACAAGAACCCAGAACGCCAGAAGAAGGAAGAACCGAACGGGATTAAGAGAAAGAAGATAGACAGACAGAAAGCAAACGACGAACAGAGATCCACTCCAGATACGAGAAAAACAAAAAGAAAGGGCGTTAAAGGGAACTCGGGAAGTGAACATCCGCTTCATCCGAGGGTAGGATCCGAGGGGTATCGTTCGGTCGGTCGTTCGTTCGTGGCATGCATCGTGGCTGGAGACGAGACGAGAAGAAGAAAACGGGGGAGAGAACGGTGCAGGGCCTGGAGAGCAAACGCACGAGAAGAGAGGAGGGGGCAATCCCCTGGACGGGGTTAGCGAGGGGAGGGCATGGAGATAATCCGGCCGAAAGCAAGCCAGAACATACAAGCCCCTGAGCCATAGCCGGGCCCACTGTGTCGTTCGAGAGAGAGGAGTCGAAGGGCCACCTCACTTCGCAGCCGGAGGCATATGCACCTCCTGAACAACCCCAAGAACCGGCGCCTTCCCCAAAGACTGCCCCTTCACCAAAGACCCAGGCAGACTGACGAGCGTGCCCTGACTGTCCAAACTCGAGCCAGCCGAGAACTGGCTCAACATACTCGTGCCCGTCGTCGACGCGCTCCCCGCCACAGCGCCAAAGCCAAGGTCCTGCTGAGGCGGTCCTCGCGCTCCGTTCGCAGGAGCTCTAGTCGACGCCTGTGGGGATAACGTGGAACTCGTCGTCGTCCTCGACTTCGTGGGTGAGCCGGTTGCAGGCGACTTGGCAACGGGGGAGTTGGGCGCAGTTTTGGCGTTGCCCGCGGCGGTCGCGTTGGCGATGGCGGAGGTGAGGTCCAGCGCCTCGTGGGCTCCGCGTGCGGGGGTTGGCTGCGAGCGCCGGCGGCTCAAGCGGCCGTTCGTGCCCGTCTGCACTGAGATCTTGGCGACGTGTGGCTGGACGAGTGAGGGGTCGACTTTCCATTGGTCTGGGAATCCCTGGTAACAGAAGCATATTGTTAGCTGAGGTCCAGAGCGTTCAAACAAGAATAGATGGGACATGAGGCGAAGAAGAACCGATATACAGGCAGTAGACGGGTGGGTGGATGGATGGATGGATAGATCGACAATTACCTTGAGTTCTCCCGTATCCTGGTCATAACTGACATGGATCGGATGCATGAAATCCGTCGGCATCCCAATATCCGACGAGAGTCCACTACGCAGATAGATCGCCTCTCGCCATTCATACAGGTCCCCATCGCTAGGAAAGAGGATGTAGAGGCACGTCTCGCGCTGCGTCGTTGCCACAAATAAACAATTTGATCTCTTCGGATCGGGCTCCACGCTCGTTATGGTCGATAAAGGGATCTCCTTGGCCGGGGTTGATGCCTACCATTCAACCCAAAACGTGTTAGAACAAAGCAACACATTATTCAGTGCGATGCGTACCTTGGACTTTCCCGCATGAATGGTCAGGGACGAGCCCTTCAAGGAAAGCCATCTCTCTTTCCAATACCAGCCAACGAACATGCCAGTCTGTTTGACGAGGTACACGCCTTCAATGTTGACATTGTTGTTGTTGTTGAGGATGATAGCTCCGTTGAGGGGGTTGGACCGACGCCGCGTTGATTTGGACGGGGCGGGGTAGCTCGTGGCACCCGCAGCAGCGGTGCGAGCGGCAGCAGCAGCAGGTGTGATACCCTGGGCGGCTGCTGCAGAACGGCCCATCAGCTCCGCATAAAGGGGTAGAGTGGTGGGTTCCTGTAATGAAATACGTTAGTGACAGCTTAAATTAGCCTTGCGGCAGTCCTCTTCTGCGTCGCAAAGGAAGCAGGAGAGGAAACTGGTTATCGAGCACTCACAGCGAATGTCCCAACAGCACCGTCGACGCCAAGGTGGGCTGTGTGCTGGAAGTTGAAGGGGCCGGTCGTCTGTGCGCCGAGCGGACACCGGGTGTACATGTCGTCGCGCCAATCATACAGCTCCGCATCCGAGTCGAAAGAAAGGTGGTAGGTCTTCCCCGCGCACTTGACGGTCAAAGAATGGTTCGTCAAGTCCGAACGCTCAAGCTCTGATATCGAGCTCAACGGCAGCAGAACGTGTCGCGAGGGCTGCCACACGATGATCAATGTCAGTAATTGCCGGTTCCGCAGTTGAAGAACAATAGAACGTAAATGTCGCGCACCTGGTGTACCGTCAGCGTGCTCGCGCTGAGCACAACGCCTCTCGACCTCCAGGCGCGTCCTCCAAACGGCGTCCGCTCTCTCACAGCTAGGGTGCCTGTCCTGATAACTGGGGAGGCCGATGACGACGAGGGCTGGGCGGGTGCGGCCATGGCGGTCGCTGCGGAGTTCATCGTCGTGGACAGCGGGCAAGGGGCCTAGCTCGTCGTATCGCCGTGATGGTGGTGGTGGTAATGGGAGAAAGAGTATATAACCGAGCAAAATGATCTACACAAAAGGTTGCCACCCATGCGGCGGGGGAACCCCGGAGGTCGATAGGTGCGCCCTCCAAACGTCGTCCGACGACGAGGGCTGGGCGTGTGCCGCGGGTGCGGCCATGGCGGTATCGACATAACCATCGTCGTGTGTGTGTGTGTGTTTGCCCGCAACCATCACCTGCCCGCCCTGCGATTGCCCGGACTCACCGCCAGACCGGACGTGGCTCTTCACCACGACCCTCGATTCCTTCCGCCGTTTGACTGCTCGCGACGCGCTGCAATCGGCCGCATAGGTCCTGATTTCCGTTTTCCAGGATCTAGAGGGCTCGAGGGAACGCTGCTGAGAGCGATGCCCGGCGCACAAGGTCAGTATACTCGATCCAGATAGACTACGCTGAACTCACCGTCAGAATCTATGTCACCTCAAGGTCCGATCGTCGAAGATCTCTGTGAAACGCGAACGTATCGGCACCCTTCCACGACGCGCTCAACTCACCAAGGACGATCCGCGATACCCATGGCCAATCGACTTTGACGCGGTCCCATTCAAGGTCAGTCCCACTATCAAATATAAGAGAAAGTGTTACTCACCAAGATAACTAACTAGGAGTGCGATAAGGACGATGATTTCGACACAGTCGCGGCGAGATTACGAGAGGTGAGGAGCCTTTGAGGCCGGGTCTGGCTATAACGAACAAGGTCAGCCATCACGTTCAAATCAATGAAGGGGCCGTACTCACCGCTCTCTAGAGTATATCACGGCAACAGATCTTGCAGCAGACAACGGTACCTTACGACAATAGCCCACATGGTGCTCGGAATCGACGGAGCAAACTGGCACGACGCGCACGATACTCCCAGCACAAATTCGCGGCCCACGGGTCATCGCTGCGTGAAACGAGGTTGCGAGGTCTGGACACAACAGAAAAGGTCAGTCTATCACGTTCGCGCCGATGAAGGGGACGTACTCACCGTTCCACAAGGGATCACTCATCCAACCTAGCAACCTACTCACCGCGCAGCGAACAACGATACCCCCATCGACAACAGCTCACACAGCAGTCGCCGTCGACATGGACAAAGCATACACGACGCGCATCAGCACAAATTCGGGGCTCACGACTCCCGAGCGCGAGGACCGCCGTCACCAGCCTGAAAACACGACGCGCGCAATCAGCAAGGTAACATATGATTGAAGGACAGGAATTCCGACTTACCAGGAGGACTAGCGAGGGCGACGGGTGACTGTGGCACAAAAGGTAAGTTTGTTTCGACGAAATATAGCGGCGTCATACTCACTTTTGTACAGCCTCGATCCTACACTCTCCGGCATACCACAACGTCAAGGCATGCGATGGAAGTGCGACTGAAAAGGGCTACGGAATATCGGTGAGTCAGTCGATCCGTCTTCTAGAGTGGACTGGACTTACAATCCGCCAGAATCTTGCCGTGCAAGCGCGGCCCTGCATACCACAGCACTCGGCTTCGACGACACGACATGGCGTGAGGCCAAGCGAGCCCGAGCGTAGGATACAGTGTACTGTCAGAAGGGATAAAGGTCAGTTTCGTGGTCACAAGAATGTCAGAAATACTTACATTTCATCACGGCGTCTAGCTATGCGACAACGGCGCCTTGGACTTCCATAGCAGGCCCCTCAGCATCCGACATTTCGCGAGCGACCGCCGACTGCGCATAGACTTCGCTGCCTTGTTACCGTTCTCATCACTCGGCATCTGGGCATGCAAAGGAAGGGCACAGAGGACAAGGCGCGGCATGGTTCGCTTGGGTTGGGCTGTAGAGGTCCGGTGAGTGCGTGGCATTGTCAGGGAGGTCGAAAGCGTACTCACAGTCGCCCAGAATGCCCATACCCATGCCAACGTCGTTTCGCCGCCTACGGCCTTTTCAGCAACAAGTCACTTGCCACCGAACGGCGCACAGGCTATGCTCAGGGAGAAAAGGTCAGCATATCATCGATAAGAGTATCACGAAAACTCACGTTTAGATCTTATAGCCGACTCGTTTCAACGAGTCCGCGCTGTGAATAGCATAGGTCAGTTATATTTCATCAATGGAATCGTTACGGCCCACTTACAATCCACAGGCTCTCCTTGTTCACCCAGCCGACGCTGAACAGCGGTGGGTTCGACTATACGCTGCGAGCATGGAGCGGTTTAGGTCAGTATATCGTTATGGCTTTATGTGGTACTCACATGCGTGGCTAACGAAAGGTCGCGCCAGGGTCGCGCCTGCGTCAGTGTTGAAGGATTTCGGGGTGGTGTGGTGGTGTGCTGCTGGCTTTTTCGGCTCGTTGAGGTCAGTGACTTCGGTCGTACGAATTGTTGCAATGATGTACTCACGATTTCTAGCCTTCCATCCCACGTCGACCATATCCCGTCTCTCATCATCCCGCAAGGTCAGACACGAAGGGGCCGAGGAATGGCCAAGGTTCTCCTGGCCGGAATGTTGTCAGTGAATGAGGACAGTATGTAACGCTGCACTCACCTTGTGTATACGGGTCTTCGATTCTGGCGGAATATCTGATGAATCAAGGCGAAAGGTAAGGTTAGTATGGTCATGTAGCAGTGTATGAACGATGTACATACCTTGTTGAATAACACTATCTTTGTATTGAAATGGACTGTATAGATATGTCAGTGAGCGTGCGTCGAGAAACGAGGTGAAGACTTACCAAAAATGAAAAGTTTCGCGGAATGCGTGCAGTGGACCGAAAGGCTAAAGCGGGCCCACCAGCCTGAACGACGTCGAGCACATCGACGAAGTTGGCAGAGGTCGTCCAAGGCTGGGTGGAATGACAGCAGACAGCGAGTAAAGGGTCGCTCAGACGAGTGGTCTGAGCAGACAAGCGAGGTAGAGTGAAGAGGGAGGAATGTAACTCGCTGAGGAGATGGGGAACTCAGCATCGCATCCTCCCACTCTTATACATTTCCAGCCCATGCATCGAAGATCTAGCCAAGCCCTCTACCGTACACCCATGCCGACACGTATCCCTCCAAGACCCAACGCTAAAATTAGACCGGACATCGGGAATGCGTCCAACGCGATAGGTGCGCTATTTCACCCTCTGCCGTGCATCCGCACCAATACCAAGGACGAAGATTTCGCTGTTCGGTCTGAGGCGACAGCGGGCGGTCATTTCGGGTGTCTGATGGAGGCTAAGCGAGCCAAGGCAACCGGACTACGTGTGTTAATGTGCGATTAGAATGCAATTACGGTTGAACGGGGATGAGGAGGAGAGGGTGTGCGACGGGAATGTTTGAATAGAATTCAGTCGGAGGAGGGGTTGGGGGTGACTTTCTGGTGTACTCAGGGGTACTAGGGGTATGATATGTACTTACTTGGTTGGTCTACATAGAGGTATCCTGCGCTAATCGTCGTCTTCTGTCCCAGCGCGCCCTTCTGCGTGCGCAACTCAAAATGCCGCGAGGTTTCCGAGAAACGAATCTGAGGTCCCGCAAGGCCCTCAGGGGTAGTCTCAATCTCTTTGCTTACTAACTGAGGTACCAACAAAAGCACCTGGAGCTCAGAAACAGCGGCATTCGCATTCAACTAGCTGCGTATGATCTCCCGTGCCTCCCAATCCCGCCGCACTCGTTCTCTCATGCTCACACTCGGATCCGAGAGAAATGGTGCGCTTGGCGGCATCAATACGTATGATACGTCAACGTGAGTAACCTAAGATGTCTCTATCGACAGGGAAACGAGTCTAACGTCGAGATTGTGCTGAAGGGTGTGGGGAGGGCATACTCCCGAGATCTCAGTTCCCCGGGTCTATTTCGTCCTTCACTCCCGAGGGTAGGGCCATTTCATGCTACACACCTTATATACTCCTGATATTGGAGATATTCCGCTCACTGAATGGTCTGGATTAGGGCAGAAAGTGCGTCGAATGCAGGGCGCCAATTTAAGCGCCCGATGACGCGCGTTGGAATTTCTACAAATCGCGACCGATTTTGGCCGAGATCTGGCCTGTACTCTGTAGATAGAAGTCCAGGGCCTCACTACACCCCACAGAGGCAGTTCAGATGTGTGGTATCAGCGCTTATTGAGTGTGAAACCTATGTGTCTGTTGTCTCAAAATTCTCGCGAGATTTGACTTATTTTCGCAACTTCTCGTTGCCACGCGATCCGCACGGGTGTGACGACATCTCAAACAAAATCTCATCACCATGAAGCGTGCATAGCGGTAAATGCGAGGTGAAATGGAGGAGGAGAGTATCCTCAAGGTTCCCTCCCGTGCAGTGAGAATTTCGAATCCAACTTCGCGCGCGCGCAGCGCGCCAGCCGAGCCCCGGGTGCTCGTCGAACCCGTCCTTGGGGGTATTCCGAGCACTATGTATCATACGGCAGTCATCAAAGAACAAGGGAGACTACATTACGAGTACATTCAGGGCGCGGAAGGTGGCGCAATGGCGGACGGCCGCGCCTCGCTTATCCCTGCGAGTCTCGTTATCGCCGAGACCTTTTCCGTAACCCTATGTAATTCAACCGAGCTGGGGGCTGAGTCTTGCCGATACGCGAAGCCCTGCCGTGTGCCTTGAGGGCAGCGCGATGGGTTTTACGATTTTCGGGGTTCCGGGAAACGGGTCTGTCGTGATTTTCAAGGCCTGGAATAGGAACGAAGAGACGGAAGTAAACGTACCGAGGCTCAACCACATCGTTTCCTGTCCCCTTCTCGCAATTCTGTGGGCCCTGCTACCCAAAATTCAATTGGTGAGTGATCGGAGCGGAGCCCGGGGAAGAATCTGACGTACGGTTTCTATTGCCGGCGGGCTGAAGAAGACGGCGGGATGGATTTTTCGATTTTTGGAGTTCCGGGAAACGGGTCTGCGTTCAAAATTAAGTCTTGGATTAGAGGCAAAGAGACGGGAGTAGACGTACCAAGTTTCCCTCGCGATTCTGAGCGGCCGCCACTGCAGCAAATTCAATTAGTGAGTGATCGACGCGGAACCGAGGAGAATTTGACATACCGTGCCTGCCGACGGGCGAAGTTGTTTGACAGGGCTGATCGGCGCATGGGTCTCGTCAGTGACGAGAGAGTTGCGAGATGAATGTAATTCTTACCTTGGACTTCTGCGGAATAACGCCGTGCAAGAGGGGCTTGTCCAAGGCTCGTTGGTGACAAGGTGGCAATGAGAGAGAAAGTGCCGTCTGAAAGGGTCTAATTTCTTGATTTTTGGGCGTCCGGAAAAAGGGGTTGAGTGGTCGGTTGATGGCGATGACAAGGCGATGAGCACGAACCCGAGAGCGCTGAATAGAGAGTTCAGGACCGAGAATGGGTCGAGATGATACGGCACGGCCAATCTCACCTGCATGTCCATGCGGGTGGGTTGCGAAAATCCGTTTTTGGGCGTCCGGCGGTCGAGGTTGGACCGTGGGTGTGGCCTAGGGAGCTTGTGTGCGAGGCTAGGTATGACACGTATGCTCTGTGGTTAGGGTGCTTGGCTATGGTGGTTGAGTATGGATGTTTCTGTGGAGGATATGAGCTGGTTACTCACCGTGTGGCTCTGCGGTCCGGAAGGCGTGGGCCTATGCATTCAAAAATGCGTCTAATTGCGTCGTCAGCGCGCCGCAGTGAGGGGGTAAATAGACACTCACCGGTGGCCGACTCCTTACATCCCGAACATAGCGTGTCGTTGAAAGCCTGCCCGGTGACACGTCAGAGAGGAAACATACAGAGGTGAGCATTGAGTTTACCTCGAGCCGCAGTGACGAAGTTCTTGTACAGCCTTCTGTTTCTTTAGATGAGCTCGAGGTTACAAATTGGAGGCATGCTAACCATTGTGACGTTGCGAGGCAATATATCGACTTCCGGCGAGCGAGAACGACGACCCCTAGCATGTGGTCAACCGTCAGATGTGGGAGGCTTGCTCGATGTACTTCAAGGACTTACACGTTGCAGAGAGACCCTCTGGTCCCTCAGTGAGCGAACCATGTTGACGTGGTTAGAGGGACGTGTCAGCAGTGAAGAAACGGCATGGTGCGGAATACGGTGCGAGTGTCGAGTAATTGGATTGCTGGCAGAGCCGAATTACCAAGTCCTTTAGCCGAGATTGTGTGCGCCGGAGATAATTGAGCCGAGGAGCAGAAATCATGTATCAGGGTTGTCCTTCAGAAAACGGCAGAAAAGCCTCAAGAGGCCTGTAGAAAGAGGCCATTCCTCTGTGTCTCTAATCACCCCAGCTGGCACTTGGGATTACTACGAAGTCCGAGGACCACAGAGGAGGAAGCATTCTTGGCCGGAAATATCACGTACGTACCTCTCCCGAGCAGACAGCCGGCATGTCCGGTTGCCAGCTGGCTGCCAAGAGTCTGCAGGGCTATATAAGCCAGCGTGCTTTCGTGCCGTCTCCCCTAACGAAGGGTATTCACCCCAAGTTATGCCCGGCCATGCTCTGCACCTCCTTCAACAGAGAGATGTACTCATGGTCGCGGGATGGTCATCCCAGTCTGGAAAGGGAGAATGTAGTCTAGTAGAGTAAATAACTTAGCTCGTTTTTCGTCTTTTTAGCCCCAAATGGACATTTTCTACCCATAAAAAGCAATTCCCGACGAACATCGCATCACAGCGAGCAACGCCATCACAGCGATCAGGCATCGCCGGCTGGCATACGAGAAGCCGGCACCAATGGTCCACAGCATCGGCCACGAGGAAGCCTGTGAATACAACGTGCACAAATGACCAGAGCCGCAGACGCTCGCCAAGTTCGCGACCGATATTACGAAAAATATGTTTATCTGGAACCGCGTACTATACATAAAAATACATTAAGTATATCATCCATCTCGACCAACACGAACAGCAATGAACAGCAGAGTCAGAGTAGGACAGCACAGCGAGGGAGAACAGACAGAGGGAGAGGAGAGAGATATCGACATCCAAGCACATAAACACAGGGTAGAGGTAGAGGTAGAGCAACAACAACAGTAACAGGACACGGACGGATGGATAACGGATATCTTCGAGGGTACACAGATGGATGGGGATTATAAGGAGGCAGGGATGAGATTGAGATTGAGGGAAAGAGAGATTTGGTTATAGTAGAGGAGGAATGTGGAGGGGAATAAACGAACGAACGAGAGACATGTACGGTATACCAAAAGCAACAGCATTGGGGATAATACGATAGGTGGGTGGGCGCGAGCGGGCTAGGTTGCGCCTCGTCGAAACAATAAACCGGGCAGAAGAACCCAGAACGCCAGAAGAAGTCGGAAGAACCGAACGGGATTAAGAGAAGACAGCAAACGAAGGGTAACACAGAGATCCACTCCAAACAGATGAAAAGATACGAGAAAAACAAAAAGAAAGGGCGTTAAAGGGAACTCGGGAAGTGAACATCCGCTCCACCTGATGGCAGGATCCGAGGGGTATCGTTCGCGGTAGTTCGTTCGTTCGTGGCATGCATCATGGCTGGAGACGAGACGAGAAGAAGAAAACGGGGGAGAGAACGGCGCAGGGCCTGGAGAACAAACGCACGAGAAGAGAGGAGGGGCAAGCCTCTGGACGGGGTTAGCGAGGGGAGGGTACGGAGATAATCCGGCCGGCGAAAGCAATCCAGAACAGACAAGCCCCTGAGTCATAGACGTCCCCATCGTGTCGTTCGAGAGAGAGAGAAGTCGAAAGAGGGCAGTCAAGCCTAGGGGCCACCTCACTTCGTAGTAGTCGCAGATATCTCCTGCACGACACCAAGAACCGGCGCCTTCCCCAAACTCTGCCCCTTCACCAACGACCCGGGCAGACTCACGAGCGTCCCTTGACTGTCCAAACTCGATCCCGCCGAGAACTGGCTCAACATACTCGTGCCCGTCGTCGACGCGCTCCCCGCCACAGCGCCAAAGCCAAGGTCCTGCTGAGGCGGTCCTCGCGCTCCGTTCGCAGGAGCTCTAGTCGACGCCTGCGGGGATAACGACAACGTGGAACTCGTTGTCGTCCTCGTCTTCGTGGGTGAGCTGCCTGCAGGCGACTTGGCAACGGGGGAGTTGGGTGCAGTTCTGGCGTTGCCCGCGGCTGTCGCGTTGGCGATGGCGGAGGTGAGGTCCAGCGCCTCGTGGGCTCCGCGTGCGGGGGTTGGCTGCGATCGCCGGCGACTTGAGCGGCCGTTCGTACCCGTCTGCACGGAGATCTTGGCGACGAGTGGCTGGACGAGTGAGGGGTCGACTTTCCATTGATCTGGGAATCCCTGGTAACAGAAGCATATTGTTAGCTGAGGTCCAGAGTGTTCAAACAAGAATAGATGGACATGAGGCGAAGAAACCGATATGCAGGCGGGTGGATGGATGGATGGATAGATCGACAAGAGTGACTGCGAACTTACCTTGAGTTCTCCCGTATCCTGGTCGTAACTGACATGGATCGGATGCATGAAATCCGTTGGCATCCCAATATCCGACGAGAGTCCACTCCGCAGATAGATCGCCTCTCGCCATTCATACAGGTCCCCATCGCTAGGAAAGAGGATGTAGAGGCACGTCTCGCGCTGCGTCGTTGCCACAAATAAACAATTTGATCTCTTCGGATCGGGCTCCACGCTCGTTATGGTCGATAAAGGGACCTCCTTGGCTGGGGGTGATGCCTACCATTCAACCCAAAACGTGTTAGAACAAAGCAACACATTATTCAGTGCGATGCGTACCTTGGACTTTCCCGCATGAATGGTCAGGGACGAGCCCTTCAAGGAAAGCCATCTCTCTTTCCAATACCAGCCAACGAACATGCCAGTCTGTTTGACGAGGTACACGCCTTCAATGTTGACATTGTTGTTGTTGTTGAGGATGATAGCTCCGTTGAGGGGGTTGGACCGACGCCGCGTTGATTTGGACGGGGCGGGGTAGCTCGTGGTACCCGCAGCAGCGGTGCGAGCGGCAGCAGCAGCAGGTGTGATACCCTGGGCGGCTGCTGCAGAACGGCCCATCAGCTCCGCATAAAGTGGTAGAGTGGTGGGTTCCTGTAATGAAATACGTTAGTGACAGCTTAAATTAGCCTTGCGGCAGTCCTCTTCTGCGTCGCAAAGGAAGCAGGAGAGGAAACTGGTTATCGAGCACTCACAGCGAATGTCCCAACAGCACCGTCGACGCCAAGGTGGGCTGTGTGCTGGAAGTTGAAGGGGCCGGTCGTCTGTGCGCCCAGCGGACACCGGGTGTACATGTCGTCGCGCCAATCATACAGCTCCGCATCCGAGTCGAACGAAAGGTGGTAGGTCTTCCCCGCGCACTTCACGGTCAAAGAATGGTTCGTCAAGTCCGAACGCTCAAGCTCTGTTATCGAGCCCAACGGCAGTAGAACGTGTCGCGAGGGCTACCACACGATGATCAATGTCAGTAATTGCCGGTTCCGCACTTGAAGAACAATAGAACGGAAATATCGCGCACCTGGTGTATCGTCAGCGTGCTCGCGCTGAGCACAACACCTCTCGACCTCCAGGTGCGTCCTCCAAACGTCGTCCGCTCTCTCACAGCTAGGGTGCCTGTCCTGATAACTGGGGAGGTCGCCGACGACGCGTGGGCCGCGGGTGCGGCCATTGCGGAGCTCATCGTCGTGGGCAGCGAGCAAAGGGTTAGCTCGTCGTATCGCCGTGATGGTGGTGGTGGTGGTAATGGGAGAAAGAGAGTCGGAGTGTATATAGCAGACGGATGCTGCAAAACGATCTACACAAAAGGGTTGCCACCCATGCGGTGTGGGAACCCCGGAGGTCGATAGGTGCGCCCTCCAAACGTCGTCCGACGACGAGGGCTGGGCGTGTGCCGCGGGTGCGGCCATGGCGGTATCGACATAACCATCGTCGTGTGTGTGTGTGTGTTTGCCCGCAACCATCACCTGCCCGCCCTGCGATTGCCCGGACTCACCGCCAGACCGGACGTGGCTCTTCACCACCACCCTCGATTCCTTCCGCCGTTTGACTGCTCGCGACGCGCTGCAATCGACCGCATAGGTCCTGATTTCCGTTTTCCAGGATCTAGAGGGCTCGAGGGAACGCTGCTGAGAGCGATGCCCGGCGCACCAAGGTCAGTATACTCGATCCCGATAGACTACGCTGAACTCACCGTCAGAATCTATGTCTCAAGGTCCGATCCAGCGCGAAATTCAGTCGAAGATATCTGTGAAACGGTTTCATATCAGTTCACGAACGTATCAGCACCCTTCCACGACGCGCTCAGCTCACCAAGGACGATCCGCGATACCCATGGCCAATCGACTTGGACGCGGTCCCATTCAAGGTCAGTCCCACTATCAAATGTAAGAGAAAGTGTTACTCACCAAGATAACTAACTAGGAGTGCGATAAGGACGATGATTTCGCCACAGTCGCGGCGAGATTACGAGAGGTGAGGAGCCTTTGAGGCCAGGTCTGGCTATAACGAACAAGGTCAGCCTATCACGTTCAAATCAATGAAGGGGCCGTACTCACCGCTCTCTAGAGTATATCACGGCAACAGATCTTGCAGCAGACGACGGTACCTTATGACAATAGCCCACATGGTGCTCGGAATCGACGGAGCAAACTGGCACGACGCGCACGATACTCCCAGCACAAATTCGCGGCTCACGGCTCATCGCTGCGTGAAACGAGATTGCGAGGTCTGGACACAACAGAAAAGGTCAGTCTATCACGTTCGCGCCGATGAAGGGGACGTACTCACCGTTCCACAAGGGATCACTCACCGAACCTAGCAACCTAGTCACCGCGCAGCGAACAACGATACCCCCACCGACAACAGCTCACACAGCAGTCGCCGTCGGCATCGACAAAGCATATTGACACGACGCGCATCAGCACGATCAGCACAAATTCGCGCAGCCATAGTTGCGTCGAGATTGCTGGCGCGCATTGGGTCTGGCCATAACGAGTAAGGTCAGTCCTCTATCTTCACAACTATAAATGGACGTACTCACCGACACGCAGAACATCATTCGCCCGGCCACCCTGTGCAGTCGGCGACGTCACTTGTAGCCAAGACACCTGCAGGTCACGGCGCAGGCAAGGTCAGTCAATCAAGCCCACGTCAATGAATGAATTGTACTCACCGTTCCACAGAAATACCACTGACGCGTCCTCACGCGCCTCACAAGGAAACGACGACACTTCCCTGCAACGGCTCGCGCAGGAGCCCGAATCGGACGCAAGGAGGCGACGGCACGCCATCTCCGAGCGCGAGGACCGTCGTCACCGGCCTGAAAACACGACGCGCGCAATCAGCAAGGCAACATATGACCGAAGGACAGGAATTCCGACTTACCAGGGGGACTAGCAGGGGCGACGGATGACTGTCATATAGAAGGTAAGCTTGTTTCGACGAAATATAGTGGCGTCATACTCACATTTGTACAGCCTTTCCTCTACACTCTTCGGCATATCACAACGTCAAGGCATGCGATGGAGTTCGGTGTGGTGGTAGTGGGGCAATTGAAAGGGGCTATGGAACATCGGTGAGTCAGTCAATCCGATTAGAGTGGACTGGACTTACAATCATTCAGAACCAAGCGCCGCCGCTCTCATCTCGCCGTCCACCACAGCCCTCGACTTCGACTACGCGACATAGTGTGAGGCCAAACTAGCCCCACAATCTTTTAGAATCCCCTTATACATTCCACCGTCGTCTCGCTGCCTCCGGCAACCCTTGCCTTCAACTACACTTCGCCGGCGTCGAAATTCCGCGAGGGACACGGCGCCCTGCGCGCAGGCTGAGCTCAAGGAGAAAAAAAGGTCAGTATATCATCTACAAGGGTGTCACGAAACTCACGTTTAGGTCTCATAGCCGACTCGTTCTCAACGATCCGTACACCGCGTCAACGTCACGGCCGACGGGCTGCCATTTACCGACCCGTCGCGCTGTGAATAGCGTAGGTCAGTAATATTTCATCAATGAAATCGTTGCAGCTACTTACGATCCATAGGCTCTCCGTGCTCACCCAGCCGACGCCGGACAGCGGTGGGATCGACGATACGCTGCGAGCATGCGAAAAAGTGATTTAGGTCAGTATATTGTTATGGCTTTACGTTGGCTTTGTGTGGTACTCACATGCGTGGCTAACGAAAGATCGCGCCTGCGTCGGTGTTGAAGGATTTCGGGGTGGTGGTGGTGTGCTGCTGGCTTTTTCGGCTCGTTAAGGTCAGTGACTTCGGTCGTACGAATTGTTGCAATGATGTACTCACGATTTCTAGCCTTCCATCCCCCGTCGACTATCCCCCGTCTCTCATCATCCCGAAGGTCAAACACGAAGCGGCCGAGGAACGGCGAAGGTTCTCCTGGGCCGGGATGCTGTCAGTGAATGAGAACGGTATGTAATGCTATGCTTACCTTGTGGATATGGGTCTTCGATTCTGGCAGAGTATCTAGTGAATCATGGCGAAAGGTAAGGTTAGTATGATCGTGTAGTGTATAAACCATGTACATACCTTTTTGAATAACACTATATCGTTGTATTGAAAAGAAATGGGCTGCACAGATATGTCAGTGAGCGTGAATCAAGAAACGAAGTGAAGACTTACCAAAAATGAAAAGTTTGGCACAACGGCGTGCCGTGGACCGAAAGCGGGCCACCAGCCTGAACGACGTCGAGCACATCGACGAAGTTAGCAGAGGTCATCCAAGGCTGGGTGGAATGACAGCAGACAGCGAGTAAAGGGTCGCTCAGACGAGTGGTCTGAGCAGACAAGCGAGGTAGAGTGAAGAGGGAGGAATGTAACTCGCTGAGGAGATGGGGAACTCAGCATCGCGCCCTCCCACTCTTATACATTTCGAGCCCATGCATCACGATCTGGCCAAGCCCCACTACCGTACACCTATGCCGACACGTATCCGTCCAAGACCCAAGGTTAAAATTAGACCGGACGTCGGGAATGCGTCCAGCGCGATCTGCGCGCCATTCCACCCTATGCCGTGCATCCGCACCAACACCAAGGACGAAGATTTCGCTGTTCGGTCTGAGGCGACAGCGGGCGGTCATTTCGGGTGTCTGATGGAGGCTAAGCGAGCCAAGGCAACCAGACTACGTGTGTGAATGTGCGATTAGAATGCAATTACGGTTGAACGGGGATGAGGAGGAGTGGGTATGCGACGGGAACGTTTGAATAGAATTCCGTCGGATGAGGGGGTTGGGATGAGTCTATTGTAAACTCAGGGGTACTAGGGGTATAATGTTGACTTACTTGGTTGGTGTATATAGAGGTATTCTGCGCTGATCGTCGTGTTCTGTCCCAGCGCGCCCTTCTGCGTGCGCAACTCAAAATGCCGGCCGATTTCCGAGAAACGCATATGAAGTCCCGAAAGTCCCTCAGGGGTAGTCTCAATTTGATTACTCTTTGACTGAAATACTAATAAAAGCACCTAAACCTCAGAAATAGCGGCATTCGCATTCAGTTCCATATGCATCTCCCGTGCCTCCCAATCCCGCTGCACTCGTTCTCTCATGCTCACACTCGGATCCGAGAGAAGTGGTGCGCTTGGCGGCATCAATACGTATGATGTGTTAACGTGAGTGACCTAAGATGTCTCTATCGACAGGGAAACGAGTCTAAGGGCGAGATTGTGTTGAAGGGTGTGGGGAGGGCATACTCCCGAGATCTCAGTTCCCCGGGTCTATTTCGTCCTTCAGTCACCAGGGTAAGCCCATTCCATGCTATAGGCACTACCCACGCTTGATATCAGAGAGATTCTACCCACTGCAAGGACTGGATTAGGGCAGAAAGCGCGTCGATTGCGGGGCGCCAATTTAAGCGCCCGATGACGCGCGTTGGAATTTCTACAAATCGCGACCGATTTTGGCCGATATCTGGCCTGTACTCTGTAGATGGAAGTCCATGGCCTCACTACACGCCACAGAGGCAGCTCAGATGTATGGTATCAGCGCGTATTGAGTGCGAAACCTATGTGTCTGTTGTCTCCGAATTCTCGCGAGATTTGACTCATTTTCGCAACTTCTCGTTGCCACGCGATCCGCACGGGTGTGACGACATCTCAATCAAAATCTCATCGCCATGAAGCGTGCATAGCGGTAAATGCGAGGTGAAATGGAGGAGGAGAGTATCCTCAAGGTTCCCGTGCAGTGAGAATTTCGAATAACTTCGCGCGCGCGGAGCGCGCCAGCCGCGCCCCGGGTGCTCGTCGAACCATCCTTGGGGGTATTCCGAGCATTATGTATCATACGGCAGTCATCAAAGAACAAGGGAGACTACATTACAAGTACATTCAGGGCGCGGAAGGTGGCGCAATGGCGGACGGCCGCGCCTCGCTTATCCCTGCGAGTCTCGTTATCGCCGAGACCTTTTCCGTAACCCTATGTAATTCAACCGAGCTGGTGGGGCTGAGACTTGCCGATACGCGAAGCCCTGCCGTGTGCCTTGAGGGCAGCGCGATGGGTTTTACGATTTTCGGAGTTCCGGGAAACGGGTCTGTTGTGATTTTCAAGGCCTGGAATAGGAACGAAGAGCCGGAAGTAAACGTACCGAGGCTCAACCACATCGTTTCCTGTCCCCTTCTCGCAATTCTGTGGGTCCTGCTACCCTAAATTCAATTGGTGAGTGATCGGAGCGGAGCCCGGGGAAGAATCTGACGTACGGTTTTTGTTGCCGGCGGGCTGAAGAAGACGGCGGGATGGATTTTTCGATTTTTGGAGTTCCGGGAAATGGGTCTGTGTTCAAAATTAAGGCCTGGATTTGAGACGAAGAGACGGGAGTGGACGTACGAAGCTTTCCCTCGCGATTCTGAGCGCCCGGCACCAACCCGGCACTGCAGCAAATTCAATTAGTGAGTGATCGACGCGGAACCGAGGAGAACTTGACATACCGTGTCTGCCGACGGGCGAAATTGTTTGACAGGGCTGATCGGCGCATGGGTCTCGTCAGTGACGAGAGAGTTGCGAGATGAATGTAATTCTCACCTTGGACTTCTGCGGAATAACGCCGTGCAAGAGGGGCTTGTCCAAGGCTCGTTGGTGACAAGGTGGCAATGAGAGAGAAAGTGCCGTCTGAAAGGGTCTAATTTCTTGATTTTTGGGCGTCCGGAAAAAGGGGTTGAGTGGTCGGTTGATGGCGATGACAAGGCGATGAGCACGAACCCGAGAGCGCTGAATAGAGAGTTCAGGACCGAGAATGGGTCGAGATGATACGGCACGGCCAATCTCACCTGCATGTCCATGCGGGTGGGTTGCGAAAATCCGTTTTTGGGCGTCCGGCGGTCGAGGTTGGACCGTGGGTGTGGCCTAGGGAGCTTGTGTGCGAGGCTGGGTATGACACGTATGCTCTGTGGTTAGGGTGCTTGGCTATGGTGGTTGAGTATGGATGTTTCTGTGGAGGATATGAGCTGGTTACTCACCGTGTGGCTCTGCGGTCCAGAAGGCGTGGGCCTATGCATTCAAAAATGCGTCTAATTGCGTCGTCAGCGCGCCGCAGTGAGGGGGTAAATAGACACTCACCGGTGGCTGACTCCTTACATCCCGAACATAGCGTGTCGTTGAAAGCCTGCCCGGTGACACGTCAGAGAGGAAACATACAGAGGTGAGCATTGAGTTTACCTCGAGCCGCAGTGACGAAGTTCTTGTACAGCCTTCTGTTTCTTTAGATGAGCTCGAGGTTACAAATTGGAGGCATGCTAACCTTTGTGACGTTGCGAGGCAATATATCGACTTCCGGCGAGCGAGAACGATGACCCCTAGCATGTGGTCAGATGTGTGAGGCTGAGTAGATGTGCTTCAACGACTTACATGGCGTGGGGAGACGTTGGAGAGACCGTGAGGGAATTGTGTCGACGTGGTTAGAAGCGGACGTGTCAGAGGTGAATAAACGGCATGGGCCAACAATGCGAATATGGTGCGAGTGCCCAGTAATTCGATGAGCCGAATTACCAAGTCCGTTAGCCGAGATTGTGTGCGCCGGGAATAAATTATAAGTTGATTGACTCGGGAGCAGCGCTACGACTGGGCGATAAATAGTAGCATTGTCTCGAGGCAATTCGAGGTGTATATGCGAGGTCTAAACTAAGTTGGATGAGTAGAGGGAACGAAAGGAAACCGGACGCGATACCGAGGGCGGAGGAGCAGAAACCATAAATCAGTGGTCGGAAATATCATGTACGTACCTCTCCCAAGCGGACAGCCGGCATGCCCGGTTGCCCACTTGCCAGCTGGCTGCCAAGAGTCTGCAGGGCTATATAAGCCAGCGTGCTTTCGTGCCGTCTCCCCTAACGAAGGGTATTCACCCCAAGTTATGCCCGGCCATGCTCTGCACCTCCTTCAACAGAGAGATGTACTCATGGTCGCGGGATGGTCACCCCAGTCTGAAAAGGCAGAATGTAGTCTAGTAGAGTAAATAACTTAGCTCGTTTTTCGTCTTTTTAGCCCCAAATAGACATTTTGAACCCATATAAAGCAATTCCCGACGAATGTCGCATCACAGCGAGCAAGACCATCACAGCGATCAGGCTTCGGGCGTTATGTTGATCGCCGGCTGGAATACGAGAAGCCGACCTGTGTACGATGCATGACCATTGACAAGCACCATTGTATTGGTGTCATCTCCTGCTCCTCCGAGCCACAAGGCATTCAATATCTACGAGTGACGGTCGTGTCTCGGGCTACAAGCTCGTGTCAAAAATGTTTATCTAGAACCGCGTACTATACATAAAAATACATTAAGTATATCATCCATCTCGACCAACACGAACAACAATGAGCAGCAGAGTCAGAGTAGGACAGCACAGCGAGGGAGAACAGACAGAGGGAGAGGAGAGAGATATCGACATCCAAGCACATAAACACAGGGTAGAGGTAGAGGTAGAGCAACAACAACAGTAACAGGACACGGACGGATGGATAACGGATATCTTCGAGGGTACACAGATGGATGGGGATTATAAGGAGGCAGGGATGAGATTGAGATTGAGGGAAAGAGAGATTTGGTTATAGTAGAGGAGGAATGTGGAGGGGAATAAACGAACGAACGAGAGACATGTACGGTATACCAAAAGCAACAGCATTGGGGATAATACGATAGGTGGGTGGGCGCGAGCGGGCTAGGTTGCGCCTCGTCGAAACAATAAACCGGGCAGAAGAACCCAGAACGCCAGAAGAAGTCGGAAGAACCGAACGGGATTAAGAGAAGACAGCAAACGAAGGGTAACACAGAGATCCACTCCAAACAGATGAAAAGATACGAGAAAAACAAAAAGAAAGGGCGTTAAAGGGAACTCGGGAAGTGAACATCCGCTCCACCTGATGGCAGGATCCGAGGGGTATCGTTCGCGGTAGTTCGTTCGTTCGTGGCATGCATCATGGCTGGAGACGAGACGAGAAGAAGAAAACGGGGGAGAGAACGGCGCAGGGCCTGGAGAACAAACGCACGAGAAGAGAGGAGGGGCAAGCCTCTGGACGGGGTTAGCGAGGGGAGGGTACGGAGATAATCCGGCCGGCGAAAGCAATCCAGAACAGACAAGCCCCTGAGTCATAGACGTCCCCATCGTGTCGTTCGAGAGAGAGAGAAGTCGAAAGAGGGCAGTCAAGCCTAGGGGCCACCTCACTTCGTAGTAGTCGCAGATATCTCCTGCACGACACCAAGAACCGGCGCCTTCCCCAAACTCTGCCCCTTCACCAACGACCCGGGCAGACTCACGAGCGTCCCTTGACTGTCCAAACTCGATCCCGCCGAGAACTGGCTCAACATACTCGTGCCCGTCGTCGACGCGCTCCCCGCCACAGCGCCAAAGCCAAGGTCCTGCTGAGGCGGTCCTCGCGCTCCGTTCGCAGGAGCTCTAGTCGACGCCTGCGGGGATAACGACAACGTGGAACTCGTTGTCGTCCTCGTCTTCGTGGGTGAGCTGCCTGCAGGCGACTTGGCAACGGGGGAGTTGGGTGCAGTTCTGGCGTTGCCCGCGGCTGTCGCGTTGGCGATGGCGGAGGTGAGGTCCAGCGCCTCGTGGGCTCCGCGTGCGGGGGTTGGCTGCGATCGCCGGCGACTTGAGCGGCCGTTCGTACCCGTCTGCACGGAGATCTTGGCGACGAGTGGCTGGACGAGTGAGGGGTCGACTTTCCATTGATCTGGGAATCCCTGGTAACAGAAGCATATTGTTAGCTGAGGTCCAGAGTGTTCAAACAAGAATAGATGGACATGAGGCGAAGAAACCGATATGCAGGCGGGTGGATGGATGGATGGATAGATCGACAAGAGTGACTGCGAACTTACCTTGAGTTCTCCCGTATCCTGGTCGTAACTGACATGGATCGGATGCATGAAATCCGTTGGCATCCCAATATCCGACGAGAGTCCACTCCGCAGATAGATCGCCTCTCGCCATTCATACAGGTCCCCATCGCTAGGAAAGAGGATGTAGAGGCACGTCTCGCGCTGCGTCGTTGCCACAAATAAACAATTTGATCTCTTCGGATCGGGCTCCACGCTCGTTATGGTCGATAAAGGGACCTCCTTGGCTGGGGGTGATGCCTACCATTCAACCCAAAACGTGTTAGAACAAAGCAACACATTATTCAGTGCGATGCGTACCTTGGACTTTCCCGCATGAATGGTCAGGGACGAGCCCTTCAAGGAAAGCCATCTCTCTTTCCAATACCAGCCAACGAACATGCCAGTCTGTTTGACGAGGTACACGCCTTCAATGTTGACATTGTTGTTGTTGTTGAGGATGATAGCTCCGTTGAGGGGGTTGGACCGACGCCGCGTTGATTTGGACGGGGCGGGGTAGCTCGTGGTACCCGCAGCAGCGGTGCGAGCGGCAGCAGCAGCAGGTGTGATACCCTGGGCGGCTGCTGCAGAACGGCCCATCAGCTCCGCATAAAGTGGTAGAGTGGTGGGTTCCTGTAATGAAATACGTTAGTGACAGCTTAAATTAGCCTTGCGGCAGTCCTCTTCTGCGTCGCAAAGGAAGCAGGAGAGGAAACTGGTTATCGAGCACTCACAGCGAATGTCCCAACAGCACCGTCGACGCCAAGGTGGGCTGTGTGCTGGAAGTTGAAGGGGCCGGTCGTCTGTGCGCCCAGCGGACACCGGGTGTACATGTCGTCGCGCCAATCATACAGCTCCGCATCCGAGTCGAACGAAAGGTGGTAGGTCTTCCCCGCGCACTTCACGGTCAAAGAATGGTTCGTCAAGTCCGAACGCTCAAGCTCTGTTATCGAGCCCAACGGCAGTAGAACGTGTCGCGAGGGCTACCACACGATGATCAATGTCAGTAATTGCCGGTTCCGCACTTGAAGAACAATAGAACGGAAATATCGCGCACCTGGTGTATCGTCAGCGTGCTCGCGCTGAGCACAACACCTCTCGACCTCCAGGTGCGTCCTCCAAACGTCGTCCGCTCTCTCACAGCTAGGGTGCCTGTCCTGATAACTGGGGAGGTCGCCGACGACGCGTGGGCCGCGGGTGCGGCCATTGCGGAGCTCATCGTCGTGGGCAGCGAGCAAAGGGTTAGCTCGTCGTATCGCCGTGATGGTGGTGGTGGTGGTAATGGGAGAAAGAGAGTCGGAGTGTATATAGCAGACGGATGCTGCAAAACGATCTACACAAAAGGGTTGCCACCCATGCGGTGTGGGAACCCCGGAGGTCGATAGGTGCGCCCTCCAAACGTCGTCCGACGACGAGGGCTGGGCGTGTGCCGCGGGTGCGGCCATGGCGGTATCGACATAACCATCGTCGTGTGTGTGTGTGTGTTTGCCCGCAACCATCACCTGCCCGCCCTGCGATTGCCCGGACTCACCGCCAGACCGGACGTGGCTCTTCACCACCACCCTCGATTCCTTCCGCCGTTTGACTGCTCGCGACGCGCTGCAATCGACCGCATAGGTCCTGATTTCCGTTTTCCAGGATCTAGAGGGCTCGAGGGAACGCTGCTGAGAGCGATGCCCGGCGCACCAAGGTCAGTATACTCGATCCCGATAGACTACGCTGAACTCACCGTCAGAATCTATGTCTCAAGGTCCGATCCAGCGCGAAATTCAGTCGAAGATATCTGTGAAACGGTTTCATATCAGTTCACGAACGTATCAGCACCCTTCCACGACGCGCTCAGCTCACCAAGGACGATCCGCGATACCCATGGCCAATCGACTTGGACGCGGTCCCATTCAAGGTCAGTCCCACTATCAAATGTAAGAGAAAGTGTTACTCACCAAGATAACTAACTAGGAGTGCGATAAGGACGATGATTTCGCCACAGTCGCGGCGAGATTACGAGAGGTGAGGAGCCTTTGAGGCCAGGTCTGGCTATAACGAACAAGGTCAGCCTATCACGTTCAAATCAATGAAGGGGCCGTACTCACCGCTCTCTAGAGTATATCACGGCAACAGATCTTGCAGCAGACGACGGTACCTTATGACAATAGCCCACATGGTGCTCGGAATCGACGGAGCAAACTGGCACGACGCGCACGATACTCCCAGCACAAATTCGCGGCTCACGGCTCATCGCTGCGTGAAACGAGATTGCGAGGTCTGGACACAACAGAAAAGGTCAGTCTATCACGTTCGCGCCGATGAAGGGGACGTACTCACCGTTCCACAAGGGATCACTCACCGAACCTAGCAACCTAGTCACCGCGCAGCGAACAACGATACCCCCACCGACAACAGCTCACACAGCAGTCGCCGTCGGCATCGACAAAGCATATTGACACGACGCGCATCAGCACGATCAGCACAAATTCGCGCAGCCATAGTTGCGTCGAGATTGCTGGCGCGCATTGGGTCTGGCCATAACGAGTAAGGTCAGTCCTCTATCTTCACAACTATAAATGGACGTACTCACCGACACGCAGAACATCATTCGCCCGGCCACCCTGTGCAGTCGGCGACGTCACTTGTAGCCAAGACACCTGCAGGTCACGGCGCAGGCAAGGTCAGTCAATCAAGCCCACGTCAATGAATGAATTGTACTCACCGTTCCACAGAAATACCACTGACGCGTCCTCACGCGCCTCACAAGGAAACGACGACACTTCCCTGCAACGGCTCGCGCAGGAGCCCGAATCGGACGCAAGGAGGCGACGGCACGCCATCTCCGAGCGCGAGGACCGTCGTCACCGGCCTGAAAACACGACGCGCGCAATCAGCAAGGCAACATATGACCGAAGGACAGGAATTCCGACTTACCAGGGGGACTAGCAGGGGCGACGGATGACTGTCATATAGAAGGTAAGCTTGTTTCGACGAAATATAGTGGCGTCATACTCACATTTGTACAGCCTTTCCTCTACACTCTTCGGCATATCACAACGTCAAGGCATGCGATGGAGTTCGGTGTGGTGGTAGTGGGGCAATTGAAAGGGGCTATGGAACATCGGTGAGTCAGTCAATCCGATTAGAGTGGACTGGACTTACAATCATTCAGAACCAAGCGCCGCCGCTCTCATCTCGCCGTCCACCACAGCCCTCGACTTCGACTACGCGACATAGTGTGAGGCCAAACTAGCCCCACAATCTTTTAGAATCCCCTTATACATTCCACCGTCGTCTCGCTGCCTCCGGCAACCCTTGCCTTCAACTACACTTCGCCGGCGTCGAAATTCCGCGAGGGACACGGCGCCCTGCGCGCAGGCTGAGCTCAAGGAGAAAAAAAGGTCAGTATATCATCTACAAGGGTGTCACGAAACTCACGTTTAGGTCTCATAGCCGACTCGTTCTCAACGATCCGTACACCGCGTCAACGTCACGGCCGACGGGCTGCCATTTACCGACCCGTCGCGCTGTGAATAGCGTAGGTCAGTAATATTTCATCAATGAAATCGTTGCAGCTACTTACGATCCATAGGCTCTCCGTGCTCACCCAGCCGACGCCGGACAGCGGTGGGATCGACGATACGCTGCGAGCATGCGAAAAAGTGATTTAGGTCAGTATATTGTTATGGCTTTACGTTGGCTTTGTGTGGTACTCACATGCGTGGCTAACGAAAGATCGCGCCTGCGTCGGTGTTGAAGGATTTCGGGGTGGTGGTGGTGTGCTGCTGGCTTTTTCGGCTCGTTAAGGTCAGTGACTTCGGTCGTACGAATTGTTGCAATGATGTACTCACGATTTCTAGCCTTCCATCCCCCGTCGACTATCCCCCGTCTCTCATCATCCCGAAGGTCAAACACGAAGCGGCCGAGGAACGGCGAAGGTTCTCCTGGGCCGGGATGCTGTCAGTGAATGAGAACGGTATGTAATGCTATGCTTACCTTGTGGATATGGGTCTTCGATTCTGGCAGAGTATCTAGTGAATCATGGCGAAAGGTAAGGTTAGTATGATCGTGTAGTGTATAAACCATGTACATACCTTTTTGAATAACACTATATCGTTGTATTGAAAAGAAATGGGCTGCACAGATATGTCAGTGAGCGTGAATCAAGAAACGAAGTGAAGACTTACCAAAAATGAAAAGTTTGGCACAACGGCGTGCCGTGGACCGAAAGCGGGCCACCAGCCTGAACGACGTCGAGCACATCGACGAAGTTAGCAGAGGTCATCCAAGGCTGGGTGGAATGACAGCAGACAGCGAGTAAAGGGTCGCTCAGACGAGTGGTCTGAGCAGACAAGCGAGGTAGAGTGAAGAGGGAGGAATGTAACTCGCTGAGGAGATGGGGAACTCAGCATCGCGCCCTCCCACTCTTATACATTTCGAGCCCATGCATCACGATCTGGCCAAGCCCCACTACCGTACACCTATGCCGACACGTATCCGTCCAAGACCCAAGGTTAAAATTAGACCGGACGTCGGGAATGCGTCCAGCGCGATCTGCGCGCCATTCCACCCTATGCCGTGCATCCGCACCAACACCAAGGACGAAGATTTCGCTGTTCGGTCTGAGGCGACAGCGGGCGGTCATTTCGGGTGTCTGATGGAGGCTAAGCGAGCCAAGGCAACCAGACTACGTGTGTGAATGTGCGATTAGAATGCAATTACGGTTGAACGGGGATGAGGAGGAGTGGGTATGCGACGGGAACGTTTGAATAGAATTCCGTCGGATGAGGGGGTTGGGATGAGTCTATTGTAAACTCAGGGGTACTAGGGGTATAATGTTGACTTACTTGGTTGGTGTATATAGAGGTATTCTGCGCTGATCGTCGTGTTCTGTCCCAGCGCGCCCTTCTGCGTGCGCAACTCAAAATGCCGGCCGATTTCCGAGAAACGCATATGAAGTCCCGAAAGTCCCTCAGGGGTAGTCTCAATTTGATTACTCTTTGACTGAAATACTAATAAAAGCACCTAAACCTCAGAAATAGCGGCATTCGCATTCAGTTCCATATGCATCTCCCGTGCCTCCCAATCCCGCTGCACTCGTTCTCTCATGCTCACACTCGGATCCGAGAGAAGTGGTGCGCTTGGCGGCATCAATACGTATGATGTGTTAACGTGAGTGACCTAAGATGTCTCTATCGACAGGGAAACGAGTCTAAGGGCGAGATTGTGTTGAAGGGTGTGGGGAGGGCATACTCCCGAGATCTCAGTTCCCCGGGTCTATTTCGTCCTTCAGTCACCAGGGTAAGCCCATTCCATGCTATAGGCACTACCCACGCTTGATATCAGAGAGATTCTACCCACTGCAAGGACTGGATTAGGGCAGAAAGCGCGTCGATTGCGGGGCGCCAATTTAAGCGCCCGATGACGCGCGTTGGAATTTCTACAAATCGCGACCGATTTTGGCCGATATCTGGCCTGTACTCTGTAGATGGAAGTCCATGGCCTCACTACACGCCACAGAGGCAGCTCAGATGTATGGTATCAGCGCGTATTGAGTGCGAAACCTATGTGTCTGTTGTCTCCGAATTCTCGCGAGATTTGACTCATTTTCGCAACTTCTCGTTGCCACGCGATCCGCACGGGTGTGACGACATCTCAATCAAAATCTCATCGCCATGAAGCGTGCATAGCGGTAAATGCGAGGTGAAATGGAGGAGGAGAGTATCCTCAAGGTTCCCGTGCAGTGAGAATTTCGAATAACTTCGCGCGCGCGGAGCGCGCCAGCCGCGCCCCGGGTGCTCGTCGAACCATCCTTGGGGGTATTCCGAGCATTATGTATCATACGGCAGTCATCAAAGAACAAGGGAGACTACATTACAAGTACATTCAGGGCGCGGAAGGTGGCGCAATGGCGGACGGCCGCGCCTCGCTTATCCCTGCGAGTCTCGTTATCGCCGAGACCTTTTCCGTAACCCTATGTAATTCAACCGAGCTGGTGGGGCTGAGACTTGCCGATACGCGAAGCCCTGCCGTGTGCCTTGAGGGCAGCGCGATGGGTTTTACGATTTTCGGAGTTCCGGGAAACGGGTCTGTTGTGATTTTCAAGGCCTGGAATAGGAACGAAGAGCCGGAAGTAAACGTACCGAGGCTCAACCACATCGTTTCCTGTCCCCTTCTCGCAATTCTGTGGGTCCTGCTACCCTAAATTCAATTGGTGAGTGATCGGAGCGGAGCCCGGGGAAGAATCTGACGTACGGTTTTTGTTGCCGGCGGGCTGAAGAAGACGGCGGGATGGATTTTTCGATTTTTGGAGTTCCGGGAAATGGGTCTGTGTTCAAAATTAAGGCCTGGATTTGAGACGAAGAGACGGGAGTGGACGTACGAAGCTTTCCCTCGCGATTCTGAGCGCCCGGCACCAACCCGGCACTGCAGCAAATTCAATTAGTGAGTGATCGACGCGGAACCGAGGAGAACTTGACATACCGTGTCTGCCGACGGGCGAAATTGTTTGACAGGGCTGATCGGCGCATGGGTCTCGTCAGTGACGAGAGAGTTGCGAGATGAATGTAATTCTCACCTTGGACTTCTGCGGAATAACGCCGTGCAAGAGGGGCTTGTCCAAGGCTCGTTGGTGACAAGGTGGCAATGAGAGAGAAAGTGCCGTCTGAAAGGGTCTAATTTCTTGATTTTTGGGCGTCCGGAAAAAGGGGTTGAGTGGTCGGTTGATGGCGATGACAAGGCGATGAGCACGAACCCGAGAGCGCTGAATAGAGAGTTCAGGACCGAGAATGGGTCGAGATGATACGGCACGGCCAATCTCACCTGCATGTCCATGCGGGTGGGTTGCGAAAATCCGTTTTTGGGCGTCCGGCGGTCGAGGTTGGACCGTGGGTGTGGCCTAGGGAGCTTGTGTGCGAGGCTGGGTATGACACGTATGCTCTGTGGTTAGGGTGCTTGGCTATGGTGGTTGAGTATGGATGTTTCTGTGGAGGATATGAGCTGGTTACTCACCGTGTGGCTCTGCGGTCCAGAAGGCGTGGGCCTATGCATTCAAAAATGCGTCTAATTGCGTCGTCAGCGCGCCGCAGTGAGGGGGTAAATAGACACTCACCGGTGGCTGACTCCTTACATCCCGAACATAGCGTGTCGTTGAAAGCCTGCCCGGTGACACGTCAGAGAGGAAACATACAGAGGTGAGCATTGAGTTTACCTCGAGCCGCAGTGACGAAGTTCTTGTACAGCCTTCTGTTTCTTTAGATGAGCTCGAGGTTACAAATTGGAGGCATGCTAACCTTTGTGACGTTGCGAGGCAATATATCGACTTCCGGCGAGCGAGAACGATGACCCCTAGCATGTGGTCAGATGTGTGAGGCTGAGTAGATGTGCTTCAACGACTTACATGGCGTGGGGAGACGTTGGAGAGACCGTGAGGGAATTGTGTCGACGTGGTTAGAAGCGGACGTGTCAGAGGTGAATAAACGGCATGGGCCAACAATGCGAATATGGTGCGAGTGCCCAGTAATTCGATGAGCCGAATTACCAAGTCCGTTAGCCGAGATTGTGTGCGCCGGGAATAAATTATAAGTTGATTGACTCGGGAGCAGCGCTACGACTGGGCGATAAATAGTAGCATTGTCTCGAGGCAATTCGAGGTGTATATGCGAGGTCTAAACTAAGTTGGATGAGTAGAGGGAACGAAAGGAAACCGGACGCGATACCGAGGGCGGAGGAGCAGAAACCATAAATCAGTGGTCGGAAATATCATGTACGTACCTCTCCCAAGCGGACAGCCGGCATGCCCGGTTGCCCACTTGCCAGCTGGCTGCCAAGAGTCTGCAGGGCTATATAAGCCAGCGTGCTTTCGTGCCGTCTCCCCTAACGAAGGGTATTCACCCCAAGTTATGCCCGGCCATGCTCTGCACCTCCTTCAACAGAGAGATGTACTCATGGTCGCGGGATGGTCACCCCAGTCTGGAAAGGGAGAATGTAGTCTAGTAGAGTAAATAACTTAGCTGGTTTTTCGTCTTTTTAGCCCCAAATAGACATTTTCTACCCATAAAAAGCAATTCCCGACGAACGTCGCATCACAGCGAGCAAGGCCATCACAGCAATCAGGCTTCGGGTGTTATGTTGATCTCCGGCTGGCATACGAGAAGCCGACACAACGCGCGCGCCCGTTCGTGACATGCCACACATCAATGCTTACCACGGGGCCTCTCCTGGGTCACTCCAGTCCTCTCAGAGTCTCAGGGCCCCCGCCATTCGGGTCCTCGCTGGCAGAAAAAACGAGAGCCGCAGACGCTCGCCAAGTTCGCGACCGATATTACGAAAAATACGTTTATCTAGAACCGCGTACTATACATAAAAATACATTAAGTATATCATCCATCTCGACCAACACGAACAACAATGAACAGCAGAGTCAGAGTAGGACAGCACAGCGAGGGAGAACAGACAGAGGGAGAGTATCGGCATCCAAGCACAAACACACAGGGTAGAGGGTAGAGGGTAGAGGTAGGACAACAACAACAGTAACAGGACATGGACGGATGGATAACGGATATCTTCGAGGGTACACAGATGGATGGGGATTATAAGGAGGCAGGGATGAGATTGAGATTGAGGGAAAGAGAGAGTTGGTTATAGTAGAGGAGGAATGTGGAGGGGAATAAACGAACGAACGAGAGCCAAACTGGCGGGAGTTGTACGGTATACCAAAAGCAACAGCATTGGGGAGAATACGATAGGTGGGTGGGTAATAAGTGCGTGAGTGGGCGCGAGCGGGCTAGGTCGCGCCTCGTCGAAACAATAAACCGGGCAGAAGAACCCAGAACGCCAGAAGAAGGAAGAACCGAACGGGATTAAGAGAAAGAAGACAGACAGAAAGCGAACGAAGGGTAACACTAAGAACAGAGATCCACTCCAGATACGAGAAAAACAAAAAGAAAGGGCGTTAAAGGGAACTCGGGAAGTGAACATCCGCTCCACCTGATGGCAGGATCCGAGGGGTATCGTTCGGTCGGTCGTTCGTTCGTGGCATGCATCATGGCTGGAGACGAGACGAGAAGAAGAAAACGGGGGAGAGAACGGCGCAGGGCCTGGAGAGCAAACGCACGAGAAGAGAGGAGGGGCAAGCCTCTGGACGGGGTTAGCGAGGGGAGGGTACGGAGATAATCCGGCCGGCGAAAGCAATCCAGAACAGACAAGCCCCTGAGTCATAGACGTCCCCATCGTGTCGTTCGAGAGAGAGAGAAGTCGAAAGAGGGCAGTCAAGCCTAGGGGCCACCTCACTTCGTAGTAGTCGCAGATATCTCCTGCACGACACCAAGAACCGGCGCCTTCCCCAAACTCTGCCCCTTCACCAACGACCCGGGCAGACTCACGAGCGTCCCTTGACTGTCCAAACTCGATCCCGCCGAGAACTGGCTCAACATACTCGTGCCCGTCGTCGACGCGCTCCCCGCCACAGCGCCAAAGCCAAGGTCCTGCTGAGGCGGTCCTCGCGCTCCGTTCGCAGGAGCTCTAGTCGACGCCTGCGGGGATAACGACAACGTGGAACTCGTCGTCGTCCTCGACTTCGTGGGTGAGCCGGTTGCAGGCGACTTGGCAACGGGGGAGTTGGGCGCCGTTTTGGCAATTCCTGCGGCTGTCGCGTTGGCGATGGCGGAGGTGAGGTCCAGCGCCTCGTGGGCTCCGCGTGCGGGGGTTGGCTGCGAGCGCCGGCGACTTGAGCGGCCGTTCGTGCCCGTCTGCACGGAGATCTTGGCGACGAGTGGCTGGACGAGTGAGGGGTCGACTTTCCATTGATCTGGGAATCCCTGGTGACAGATGCATGTTGTTAGCTAGGTCCATAGTGTTCAAACAAGAATAGATGGGACATGAGGCGAAGAAGAACCGATATGCGGGCATGAATAGATCGACAAGTGACTGCTAACTTACCTTGAGTTCTCCCGTATCCTGGTCGTAGCTGACATGGATCGGATGCATGAAATCAGTCGGCATCCCAATATCCGACGAGAGTCCACTACGCAGATAGATCGCCTCGCGCCATTCATACAGGTCCCCATCGCTAGGAAAGAGGATGTAGAGGCACGTCTCGCGCTGCGTCGTTGCCACAAATAAACAATTTGATCTCTTCGGATCGGGCTCCACGCTCGTTATGGTCGATAAAGGGATTTCCTTGGCCGGGGTTGATGCCTACCATTCAATTCAAAACATGTAAGAACAAAGCAACACGTTATTCAGTGGGGCTCCGATGCGTACCTTGGACTTTCCCGCATGAATGGTCAGGGACGAGCCCTTCAAGGAAAGCCATCTCTCTTTCCAATACCAGCCGATGAACATGCCAGCCTGCTTGACGAGGTACACGCCTTCAATGTTGACGTTGTTGTTGTTGTTGAGGATGATAGCTCCGTTGAGGGGGTTGGACCGACGCCGCGTTGATTTGGACGGGCCGGGGTAGCTCGTGGTACCCGCAGCAGCGGTGCGAGCGGCAGCAGCAGCAGGTGTGATACCCTGAGCGGCTGCTGCAGAACGGCCCATCAGCTCCGCATAAAGGGGTAGAGTGGTGGATTCCTGTCATGAAATACGTTAGTGACAGCTTTAATTAGCCTTGCGGCACGGCCCTCTGCTGTGTCGCAGGAGGACGCTGGCTACTATCATTGACCATAGGTTCGGTGAGTCCCCCTTCCCGGGGTCCGTTCGCTCTGAAAATTGGTATACGTGCTCGGAATGCACTCCGAACACGATTCTGCAATTCGTTTGAGGAAAAACGACCGGGAATTAGAGAAAATGAGGTTCGCTGGAGGCTCGGTCGTTTGGGTGTCAACGAACCGATGGTATCACCGAACCTATGGTCAATGATAGTATCGGATATCGAGCACTCACAGCGAATGTCCCAACAGCGCCGTCGACGCCAAGGTGGGCCGTGTGCTGGAAGTTGAAGGGGCCGGTCGTCTGTGCGCCCAGCGGGCACCGGGTGTACATGTCGTCGCGCCAATCATACAGCTCCGCATCCGAGTCGAAAGAAAGGTGGTAGGTCTTTCCAGCGCACTTCACGGTCAAAGAATGGTTCGTCAAGTCCGAACGCTCAAGCTCTGTTATCGAACCCAACGGCAGTAGAACGTGTCGCGAGGGCTACCACACGATGATCAATGTCAGTAATTGCCGGTTCCGCCGTGCTGACGACGAAATATCATTGCGCACCTGGTGTATCGTCAGCGTGCTCGCGCTGAGCACAACGCCTCTCGACCTCCAGGTGCGTCCTCCAAACGTCGTCCGCTCTCTCACAGCTAGGGTGCCTGTCCTGATAACTGGGGAGGCCGACGACGAGGGCTGGGCGTGGGCCGCGGGTGCGGCCATGGCGGTCGCTGCGGAGCTCATCGTCGTGGACAGCGAGCAAGGGGCTTAGCTCGTCGTATCACCGTGATGGTGGTGGTGGTGGTAATGGGAGAAAGAGTATATGTATAACCGAGCAAAATGATCTACACAAAAAGGTTGCCACCCATGCGGTTCCCACAGGTCGATGCCGCTCGGCAGGCGCTTTCTCCTTTGCGGCCTTTTCTCCGCTTACACCGAGCCTTCGCTTGGGCCATTGTTATGTGGATCTCAGCCCTTTCTTGTTCCAGGTACCGCAGCAATTTGGGGGCTACCCCGGGCGCTTTGTTATGGGAACAGCCCCTGAAAGGGTAATTTCACAGCCACCAATATAACCGCCCAAACCGATATGCTTCCGCCTACACCAAGTTGGAAGGCGGAAGGGCTTTTCGAGTGAAAATTCACTCCTTGACTAGCGGAACGCCCTCCCAACGCCCACCGTCTTTGCGCACTTCATTGTTCTCCCAACAGCATGGCATGGCACACAGCGACTTTTATAGCAACTCGCGGCGAACTGCTTTCAGACATTGTCCTCTTGTAGGGCCAACAAAGGCGACGATTAACTGGCAGTGCTACGGACGTTGCCGCGCAGTATGGAAGACCTACACCGAGGCGGAAGACACGTAAACCTGACGCTCGGGATCCTTTGTTTGACCAGACAACCCCCACTCCTCTTTATCCAGCGGTGATCACGCTGCCAGCTCGCAATGAATCCACTAGCGCCACCATTTCTCTATAACACGCGTAGGACTAAGGTGGTTAAACCCCTCCCCGAGGCTTAAAGGCGATGAAACGGGTATACGGTTGCCCAGGACCGTCGTTTGAACGGGCTCCGATTCATGAGGCCCGCAGATCATTCGCCAGTGGCGCGCTACATAGCCAGGCTTATTGGCCCTGAAACCAAGAAAGTCGAAAAAGAACTTAGGCTCCCTAGGACTTGGGTAGATGTCGAGTATATCTGAAAGCGTCTCAACAATTACACACGATCGACACACGATCGAAGCAGCGTCACATCTATATCTCTCTCTCAACGCCGTCCCTCAAAAATGATCGAGCTAAATAATATCTGCCCAACGAAGAGAGTCACACCTCCAAGTCGATACCCCAGATAAGATATGTATACCATAGCCATCTGACTGGGTGCCAGTTGAAGTATACATCGTTAGAATGAAATGTCCCAATGCGCATTGCGCACCTCCGTCGGCGGAACCACGAAAGAATTCCACCAGAGGTGGCGAAGCCTGAAGGATTGCCTCGAGGTACTACTCTGCTCCGGTGTTCCCGCACGATCGAGCAACAAAGCGGAAGCAAATGCTACATCGAGGTCATCTGCCCACGGAGTGATACACCATCCACCACATCCGGAACGACAAGAACAATTCGGTGGAAGCTTTGGACATACAGGGCGATATCTATGAGGTCCCGAGTCGTGCTTAGACGCCCGCAATGCTCTGAGAAGCTGTAATCAGCAGCCTCATGTCCCAACACGAGTTTCAAAAGACAGTAAGTCTGGTTGCTCTTGCCCACAGATGCACGCAGGATGCTGAGTTCCGCAGTTCAATTTGCGGGTTCATATAGCGGCCTATCGATACTAATCCGTCTGAATCCTCTTGTGGTACTAGTACACAAGTTGCTGCCATTCACAGGAAGCGTCCTCGTGGCCGACGCTGTGGGCATGAGCTTGTAGCACGAGACAAGAATAATGGATGCCTTGTAGGGGCTGGGAGTCGACATTCAATACAAAGGTGCAAATTTGCCAGCCCTGCATCGTAAACAGACGGGAGGAGAAGCTCTTGCCTGTGTGCCCCCTCACACCTCGAGGCAAAGATAACAGGGCCCTCCCCAACGACAGAACCGGAGCCTCTGGGTGAAATACATGCTTTCCGGCCAGATGCGTAGTGTGTGCAACATCCGGTTATTTCTCCAGGGAGTTGGCAGTTCCACCGTAACGCTCTAAGCCTAGATTGAGACCCTAGACAGCTGAGATATCCCACTATGAACTCACCAGATGCGGGTAAGTAAGAAGAAGAAAGACTCCCAAATCTCACGACAGAGATCCAAAGGCCATTCCAACTCCAACAAGCGTAGTACCTCGTTCATACCACCTCTTATGAAAATCCCACCTGCCATCCACCTCTCACCCAGTACACTAGGACCAAAACGAACCCAACTCACAGCACCAAGTCGACCTCGCACCACAAGTAACTTGAACGCCTGAACCACCCGAACCACCCAAACAAACAACCCCGATGAACCAACCAACCCCGACCAACCACCTCGATCAAGCGCGCACACACGCACCCACACCATTTGTCATACAACGTCGGCTGTGGATGACAGGAAGCATGGTGATCCTTTCGCCTTTGTTCTTCCGAGACTTATGTGCGTCAACACCATCCTACTTTATCACAGCTAGAGTGACCCGGGAGAGACGTGGTAAAGAGAGCCCATTGATGTGCATGCGCGCGCCATACCGGCAAGCGCCGGTGACCGGTCGTTAAGCGCTCATCCCGCGCGGACCTGGACGAGAGGATATCGAGTTGGATCAGTGTCGCGCTAGTAGCTCTTGAAGATTCAGAGCCCACAAAACCATGGGTACAGACAATAATTAGTACTTGCGTAATTGGAGCGTTGCGAGATAGCGTGCGTAGTGCGCTGAAATCCCTTGTTTACCTGGACGAGTCCTTCCATCGTGGCGCGTTCAAGCTTAAGCTGGACTCAGAGGGGCGCTTAGCCCCTATTTTGATTGACGCGCCGACCGGCGGCGGGCCATTCCGAGCTTTGATGTCATCAGCGGCCCAGCGCGTCCTCCAGGCTCCGCGTCTGTGACTTGCACCCGTACCATCTCATCCTCCTCGACTGAACGTCAACCATGGACGCCGCCGACTCTGACGTCCCAAAACTTGAGAACATTGACGAAGTGCTAGTATCGAAGGCTCTGACTGTCAGTATGCTTTGAACGTATTTGTGACGAGGAAGAGAGAGAGAGCTGAGCATGAGACTGGATTCCTTGTTACTTGTGGATAGGAAGCGAAGAAGGAGGGGGTCTTTGCGGGGCTTACTGGGGGGCTGGCTTCGGGTGCGTACGGCTCATAGCTCATATGTGGTGGTGGATGAGGGTTACTGAGCCGGAGCCTTTGGGGGTGCAGCGGTTATTGGAGGCCGGCTGTTGAAGTTTAACAGGAACACGACGATCTTCTGCGGTGTCGGTGCGTATTGAGTGTGCTCTAGGAGGGATTGGGAGGGCTTATGATATGATGGATGCAGCGAGTGGGGTATTGTCTGGATACTACTTTGCCCAGGTGCGTGTTGTTTAGCACTCGTGTTCCTCTTTGGCGGGGAGTGGGAGGCTGGCTGACTGTGGGGGTTTGAAGGCGTTCCGGACGACTGCGATTGCGCAGCTGCGCGCTGAGGATTATAGGTTGGCGGTTGCTAAAGCTCAGGGGGCGGAGAAACAGGAAACAGTAGTAACTTCTGCTTGATGGTGGAAGAGGGTATACACAGTAACACACCACGTACCGAAGCTTCAATCTGGGAGGCGCTCCGAGAATGGCCGGGCTGAGAGCAGGGGGGCGTCGGGGCGTGAGGTCTGGCTTTAGTGAGCATCTCGGTTTGAACTCTGGGTCGATAGTACCTCATCTTTCCTCTAGGTTGTCAACATAAATGTTTTTCGTTGGCGTCATTGGGGAATGTCAAGACGACGCTTCTTACAAATGCATCCCTCCACCCGCGCCCACCTGAACATTAAGATTCTTAATGTATCTTCTGTCCTCGAAGACTTGAAATAGCACCTGCGCTCTCAAATTTCGCGAATTGGGTCCCAACACTGGGACCTGCACTTCGTTTAAATAAGCTCTTAGTGAGTAATCCGCTAGGATTTTTGTGCTCCTTCCTGCTTCTGGTGCCTTTGTGGCTGGGGGAACTAGGCCGCTGGCCGGTCGTGGGCAAGTTTCTTAGCCCCCGGTATTTCAACAGCGGGTTCCACCTCAAGGCCTCATTTAGAACGCGTTGTTTGGAATCCGCTGCGTATTCCTCATGCTGCACCTCTTTAACCTTACTTGTGACGCTGGAAGCGAAACCTCGTCTTCTGGTCAGCTTGCTGCCTGCTTCATCGAGGCCCTTGTCTTTGCTCAATAACCTTTTCGAACCACAGACCAATTATATCGAAATAAGGTTCACTACCCCACCGTGACCCTCACAGGTGACCACCTTCCAATGGCGTAAGGTGGGAACTATCGTTATCGGTGCTGTCACATAAGCTGGGCCAGCTCGAGATTGGGTCTTGCTTCCCTTCCTTCCCTCCCACCTGTAACCTTGCAAGTTCTCCTTGCCAGATACACGGTAGGAGCCTAGGAATTAACGAACATGCCTTCCGCATTGCGTCGCTGCGCTGACTGTCCCCGTATGTTCTTCTCAGTTGAAAATGTTGAACGGCATTGCCGTGAAGAAGGCCACCGACCCGAGGGCGCTCACCCCACCTATCTCCCGCGTGCTGCGATGGACGAACCTTTCGTCGGGACCCCAGAAACGTCGATCGTCTTGCACGGTTGCGCCGACTGCGATCGCGTATGCCGTTCCGTTGACTCTATCAAAAGGCATTGCCTTAAAATGGGACATCAAAGGCCTGTCGAAGACATTGGGCCTTGGACCTGTAAGCCTTGCAAACAGGTCTTTTTAACCGTGGCCGCGTATCTAGAGGTGAATTCATTCCGACGAGAACCATATTCCATCTCTGTATCTGACCTACATTGATTTTTGCCTTCAGCACTCCTATCCGCCTTGTAGACCGTTTCCTTGCAATATCTTAGGCTGCGAAAGACGCTTCAAGACCATTGACAAACGCCAAGCACATGAAAAAAAATTGCACGTGGCAGTCGAAAGCCAAAGGCGTTGGAAATGCACCCCTTGCAACAAGGAATATTTAACCGGTACCGCGTACCGCAAAGTGAGCCCTGGGTCCCCTCCTAGATATCGTATTAATTAATGTTCTTTTCTTTTGCAACAAAGCATATCAAGTCGCGGTGGCACGGAAAACCAATCGGATGTGAAGTTCCTGATTGTGAAAGGCGCTTTGATACCCCCTCCGGCTATGCAAGCCATCTCGAGTCTGGGTTCCATGCCATGAACAGGCACCAGGTAGCCCAGGCCGTCCACCTCCTCCAGGTCGTCCCGCCGATCACAATCGACACGCCTACAGAGTTCATGGCCAAACACGGCATCGAATTTATTCCTGACACATCTTCTGAAGCAGCCCCTCGTCCAACTAAGGTCGACGAGGAAAGGACTGCGTCGGACCCTGCTTCCTTTCTTCCCGGCCCACCGTTAGGGCCAAGGGAGGAGGAGGCCTTGGCTGTGGCTGCTGTCGAGCCCTCCTCCACCGCCGTCGTCTCGGCCTCGTCGCTAGGACAACTCCAGCGCTTCAACCCACTGCCTCTTGGGCAGAGCCTCCTAGCTTCCCCAACGTTCAATGTCTATGTCCCTGACGACTTCATCCACCTCGACGTACCCTACGCTTGCCCCCTTTGCACGAAGACTTTCAGCAATGTCGCTTCGCTCACGGCGCACATGAATTCGCCAGTGCACGATCCTGACGCGTTCATGTGCCCCGGGTGCAAGAAGCGCTTCGCCATGGTCTCGTCTCTCATCCAGCACCTCGAGAGCGGGACGTGCAAGCTGGCGTCGACCAAGGAGGTCTTCGACAACTTCTCCAATCTGACTTCAAGGTTTTCTGCATTGCTCATCGCAAGCTCTTGATTACGGTTATGGATTTCGAGGTGAGTCATGCTTTTTCGCTCACTTTCTTACTGACGCCTTCCATGACCAGATAGACTGATATACGGGCCAGTCGTGGGCCCTTATATTCGCCTACCTCGTTTGGAATTCGAAGAACTGAACGAATGTAATATATCTAGTGACGAAGTGTAGAATTTTTGTATGGCTACCTCTCTGCTTTTGTGTGACGATATTGGCTTCAGTCGCTGCATGCACTGGGCTCGCCGGCCATGCTAAGGTTTTGCTCAACTGCCTTTCTGGCTTTAGATTTGGCTTGAGTCCAGTTGGAGTCTTTGGACATGTAGGTAAGATGGTCATATGGGTATGCCAGAAAAACAACAACGCTTCGCCCCATTTCGTGGGGAACGGTCCCTCTTGTGCGGTCTGGCGTCCAGCCATGGATCCATGCGAAAACGTTCTCCTATTCCTTACGCTCACGACAGCGGCCACCTCGGACTAGTCAGTCACGGTTTGGCAATGTACTTGAGCATAGTGATTCTAGCAAGCGCAATAAATAAGTCTATAATTCTAGAGTCCATTGTGGTCTGACGGAGAAACAAGAAGGAAGGAGCAGGGAAAGAGGAACGGGGCCAGGTAGGTATGAAGCTAGGTAAAGGTTCAAGGGTCCCAATCAGAGGTCCGGGAGATAGTTGGTTACAATGTATCCCTCCAACTTCAAGTCTGGCAGTACCGCACTACAACTTCAAGTATGGCAGTACCGCACTCCAGGTTCATCACTGGAAGGATCCCATCTCCGTCCCCTGTTCCTGGGCTGCAACGAAGCTTTGATCCCACTTTGATACTGGCATTGAGCACAGGTGAAGAATAAGCCAAGGCCAGGCTCATTCATTTTTCCAGATCGTAGGAGCTTGAGGTAGCACTCTCTAAACTTTTCCTCGAGTTCCTTCTTTTCTTCCATAAGTTTCTTGCGGTCGATGGCATGCAATGTATCCTTTTCCAACAACGTGTATTCCATGTCGAAGAGACGGCTGTCTTTCACGCCTATCTCTCTTTTCAGGGTTTCTGCCAACGCTTCATCCTCCAGAACCCGGTCATGCAGCCTTCTCAGTTCTCGTTTTTGCTCTTCAGCTTGCGCAAGAAGGTTGCGAATCGCCATTTGACTTTTTGAGAGTTGACTTTGGAGCTCAGCAATCGACTTGTCCTTCTCCGTGATGGTGCGCTTAAGGTTGGTTATGCCGGCCGCCATCCTCACGGAGGGATTCTACGGCAATTTTACGGGATAGGGTCAAGGAGACAGTTTAAGAAAGAATGCCGAAGCAGCAAGTAAGGCATACCTGATTTTCCCCAAACTCCAAGCTGGGTCCCTGAGCGGCCAACCCCACGAGATGAGCACCCCCCGCGTCTAGTTCATTTCTTATCATCCTTTCGGCTCGAATACAGTGTGGTGGTCTTCGCGAGTGGTAGGAATTGAGGACTAGGAGGAAAATGACTGAAAGTGCCAGCAGACATAGTAGCACAAGGTGTTCGGTGACTGTGTGCATCGCGGTTAACATCCAAGGTTTAAGCGCCCGCCCAAAGGTCGACCTACGAAAGTACCACTGCGACTCGAAAGAAGCCATTGGGTCCTTGCTCTGTGGCTGCATCTGTAGGCGAGGATACTGAGCAGAGACACGGCTCGATGGGGGCTTAAGTAAGAAAATTTTCTGGGCAAGCGAGCCTCGCTTTACCTGAGAACTTGAGCATGAGCATAGCCCAGTTTGGATGCTCGAAACTACTCACTTGTCGCGCAAACGATTTTGGAAGGGTTGTATTGCTGCGCGTGGGGAAAGGATTATAACAAATGAAACGAATGCTGATCATCCATGTGAATGGTTTCAACGGTTCAGGCCCAGGGACTATACAAATAGCAATCGGTGAGCAAGCTGTCAGATCTCAGACTCTACTGAGATTTTTCGCCATGACCCCAGTTATTATCGAGGAAGGTTGGTGTGACTTGGAGACAGAGTCAGACGCATCGCCTTTTCGAAGGAGGATCAAAACAAGATGTTTGGAAAGGTAAGGTGATAGGGCAGAGTGTGGCGCAGCTCCAGTCTTACTGTCAGTTGGAGGATACTTATATCCCTTCCATCCCAAATCCGTCCAATAGAAACGACGGAAGTGAATCCAGTAAGTACAAGGGCAGTCTGCCCGGATGAAGGCATGCGAATGCACCGTCAGATTTGGGCCCTTTTCAATGGCGAGCAGTACACTAGTACACCCTTGAGGTTACAACGACCCTTCGCGGCAGATCAATTCGTCCACACCAATCATAACGCACTGGCGACGACGGCTTGAGAAGATAGCACACACCCCTATGGGGCGTTAATTAATCGTAGTGGCATAGACATAAGCTCCAGGAAAACAAGGCACGCATCGAACCAAGAAAATAGCAGCGAGACGCGCAAAAAAAAACAAAGCAAAAAACGGTATATCATGAAAAATCATGAAAAACACACCAACTCTGCGAACCCCCCGGTTCTCACCTCCTCGCCGGCGCACCACCCATCAGCCCCTCAATCGAATGATGCTCCAGCTCGTTCCTCGCCTTCAAGATCTGCGCATGCATCTCCTTCATAGCATTCCCAAGCTTCACTCCAAACCTGCTCGTCACGTCCTTCTGCCAAGCATCGTACTTCGCATTCACCCGCGACTGCACTTGCTCGTAGTCCACGATCGCTGAGACACCGAAAGACTTGCATGTTTCGCTGGTGTCGAAGGTCGAGCGCGCTTTCTTGATCGAGGTGAGGAGAGCTTGCCAGGAGGCGAGCGAGTCGCCGAGCCGTGAGAAAACGTATTCCGATTCGAGATCCCAGAGTGACTGGAATTGGAGCCATTTGGAGACATAGGCCGTAAGGTGTTGAATCTTTGTTTCGATAAGGGCGAAGGGGCGTTCGAGGATGGTGTTGTCGGGGAAGCGGGTGAGCTAGGGACGCATGCGAAAGGAATGTGTCAGCCATGGCCAATTGTGGACTAAGAGGTACGTACGAGTGAGGTGTAGTTCGTCTCGGAGACGACTGTGCCTTGCATTTGCAAGCCAATTTCGTACCGCGAACTTTGGATCCTTCGGAGCCGGCAAACGACACCCAGCCAATCGTGCAACTGTCTGATCCACGTCGCTCGTGCATACTCAATCGGCGGGTCCAAGAAGATGACCTGGTTCTGTATCCGGATTTCATGGACGATTGGCTTGATTACCATATGGTGCTCCATAAACTAAGGCAAGACATGTCAGTATCTTCGTTCGGTATTGAAAGGATTTCAACAGAATGACGAACCTTCTCGTCCTTCATCCGCTTATCTGCGCTCAGCCCCACCCCTCCAGCACCAGCTCCTACCCCCGCAGCGACACCCACCCCACGCCTCTTTCCAACAGACCCGAGAGCCCGCTCATCCCGCGCACCCAGTGCAGCAGCAGCTGCCCCGCTGGTAGTCGTAGTCGTATCCCCATCGTCTGTCCGGTCGAACTCGGTGCACCACACATGAATGATTTGCGTAAGCCGTTGCAAAAGGATACCTTCGATGCGTTTATCGAGCTCGGAGACCCAATGTTCGAGGTTCGCGTAGCCTTCCAAATTGAGCTTGTCGATCTACAAAGGAGAAGGATATGAGAAACGGTATTAAAGGGTAGGGGATATAGAGAGATGCGAAACCCACAGCACCCTGGATCTTCCCAAGTAGTTCGCTAAAGGCTTCACTCGTATACGCGCATGTCGCAAGCTCTTCGACGTTCCTCAAGATGACGTCCTTGTATAGGTCGATGACGCTGTTCGTCTTGTCCTGCAACACCGACACTACACTCGCGAACTCCCGCACGAACTGGACATGTCGATTATCCGCAACACCAGACGAACCTCCCGAACCAGACCCAGAGGAGTTGTACCGCGCAGTATCATACTGGTTGATGAAGTAATCCCAGCGGATGTTCATACCTAGCCGAACCCAGTAAGATTGATCCCTCAGGGCACCACACATCATTGCACTCACCTCGACTAATCATCCTCTGAGCTTCATTCCTGTATTCTGCAACCAACCACTCGACCGCCCTATTCTTCTCCACCAGGTCCAGCATCTGCCCATACGTCCTCACCGTCTCCATCAAACTCACAGCATGCGGATATACCCTCTTCGCATCCTTCGCCATGTTCGTGATCGCATGCGGCACCTGGAAGTTCAGCCACAGCAGATTTCTGACCTCCTTGAACAGAGTAATGATCTGCGGGTCGAAGTTCACCGCGAGTTGGAACTGCCCTGACGTGATGGTGTTGCCGCTGCTCGCGGGGGCGGCGATGGCGCTCTGGCCTGTGGTCGCGACGCGAACTTTGACGATCTCGAATAGGCGCCCGTCGACACCCATGTTTCGTCTGTTGATGTCGTGTAGCCAAGCTTCAAAGACGGCCCGTGTGTCGAGTTTCTTCCTGAACGCTGCTGACTCCTGGATGGAGTTCAGAAATGTTGTATCAGCTTAAATGTGAAGGGAACTGACCGCCTGCAGTTTCTGACCCTCGGCATACAGCTCCCAGCCCTTCCCAAGAACATCTTCCACCCGCTTCATGTACGCAACGAGCTGCCGTTCGATTTGACGAGCCCAGATGATGGCACCAGCGATGGGGGGCAAATCTCGCATTTGGGACATGTGGAACGCTTCGGAGTATCGGTATTGCGTCTTGAATTTGTCGTGCAGATGCTTGATATCCTCCTTCACCGAGTCGATGAGTTGTGTTTGATACTCTTGGATAGCACCACGGATCTACAGACAAATCAGAATCACTGCAGTAGAATATTAAACTGCAAGCTCACCTTGGGCCTTACGAACAGGGCATTGAACTTGCTGAATACCCTGAACATCTCGTTCGCATTCCGCGCCGTGCCTAGTCTATCCCTCAATCGTGCAATGATCTGGTTCTCGACTCTCGATACGCGCTCGTTGTACGCAGTCTCCGCCGCAGTCCAGATCTCTGAACCCTCCACAGACACATCCAAGACGTCTATCCGCTTCACGATCTCATACGCCTCCTTGACCTCTTCCTCCATATCCACTCCACCAATATCCATCGCCACCCCTGCTCCACCACCTGCACCCCCCGCGGCACTGAGACCCCTCGTCGGACCCGTCATCACTGCCAACTGCTCGTGCTGCTTCCGCCACTCGCGCAGGTATTGCGTGCGGTTCATCAGCTTCGCGTGAGCGGGGACGATCTTGATGGGGATGAACTTTTCGACTCGCTTGCGGGTAAGCTCGCGGGCCATGCTCGTGAACTCCTTGATGTGGTCGTCCCATGTCTTGAAGATTAGGCTCGTCTGGTTCATGAGGCGCTCGAAGGTGTCGTACGGCGTGTACAGGAGGCGGTGTGAGGTGAGGATGTGCAGGAGCACGTCGTTGAAGTCGCGCGAGATGGCCTCAACTAGGGGAAGGGCGCGGCGGATGGGGTACGGGGAGAGCTTGAGCTTGCGGTTGACATGCCCGAAGATAAGGTTCAGACCCTCCTGGATCTTGTCGAGGTCCGTCGCGCTCAGCAGCTCGTTCAGTGGGAAGTCTTTCATGAGCTGATTGTACTTGTGCACAAGGTCTGTGGCGTCCTTCAGCCCAGTATCCGCGATGAAACTGACCGTCGCGTGGAAACGCTTCGCGTTCCGTAGACAGTCCATGACCATGTTCACCTCCTCTGTCCGGAGCTGCGCCTCGATGTTTTCCAACGCGCGTTCGAGCGACAACCAGAAGTTGATCTCCTGCGACGCGGTGCCCGACGACACGTCCCGCGTGAGCTTAGTGACGGCCTGAATAGATTTGATCCACGAGTTGACATGGCTGTGGAGGGTGTTCAGGAAGGTGCTGTCGGTTAGCAGCGCGGGAGGGAGATGGGAGATGTTGGGCCGAACGCCGGCCTCGTGCGCTTGCTGCACCGCGCGTTGGATGACATTGTGGATGATGAGGTGAGTTTCGGGGATTTCGACATTCTGCTGGAGGTGCAAGAGGGACAGTTCGAGCTCGGCAAACTTTTTCTTCGTCATTGGAATGCCTGTACGAAGTTAGTGCGTGTTGGGGCAGGACATCGGTTGACGCACCGAGCTTCGTGTCGCCCTCCTTCCCCCCTCCTCTTGAGCCGACAAAGGCATCGAACCAGGGCTTCACACCGTGGCTCACCAGGGCGTGAAGAGACTCGTATGGCGTCTCGTCTCCAGCGAACAGATTGAGGAAATGGAGTTGGGTTGCTAGGGGTGTCAAAGGGTCCAGTATCGGGCCCCTCTTAATCAGGGCCAGCGTCGTCACATTTGAGGAGTGGTATGCGAGCTGCGACGTCAAATGGTAGGCGTACAACGGCGGGGAATCGTCTGTTAATGGGATATAAGAGAATTCCTTCGAATGATAAACCTCAGCATACCTTCCATCTCTTCCTTTGTCTTCACAACATAAAGCACCGCGCCAGCCTCCGACGCAAATCGCGATACTCTTGCATCGAATTCGTCGTCGAACAGGGTCTCCAGGTCTTCTGGCGACGCCCCAATCACCGGTGGTAGAAGTGCGAGGAGGTAGTTGCGGAAAAGCTCGGGGTCGAATCCTGTTGATGTCGTTGGCGCTGCAGACCCGTTCGACGTCGAGCCTTCAGCTTGTAGAGCATCGCTGGAGCCATTCGTCAAGGGTATCGGGTCCATAACAGCCGTTGCTGGGTATAATCTCTGGCCAAGCCGCGAATTTGGCGACGCGACACCTCCTGGGATTAATTTACTCTTTACAGAAAATCACCATTTTAATCTCGTAGCCCCTATCTGGGCTTCAGGGGCCAAGGAGTGGCTAAAAGGTGGGCTGTGGAATGGTGGTGGGAAGACTTCAAGACTTCACGATATTAACCTCAAGGAATTAGGGCTAGAGAATTAGAGGATTTTCTCCAAGGAGGCTGTAGAGATGTCGGGAATGGGAACATCGATAGTTCAACATCCAAATCTCATCAGGTATTGGCAGTAGATGTAGGTGAGATGTCATTGGGATCGTATAACAGAGCCTGTACTGAGTACTAATTCAGACTACAGGCTCTCTAGCTTACGACTACAATATAGAGTAGACAAGGCTGCGTCACCGGGGAGTACGAGGAATGCTTTCCATCAGAGGGCGCCGGGGCGCCATCCTCGTTCAATCCTCGTTAACTCAATTACCTTAAGCATCACTCAATTTTACTTTGCTCTGGGAGCGCGTAAGTTAAATGAACGTAGCCCTTATTTTCTACGTAGTCCTAGCTCGTGGCCTCAAGGTCTATTCCTCCGCACTTCTATCTACCGGCGCTTAATTCGATCTTCTCCTCGTCGGCAGTGGCGCCAAAGAGATATCTGTTGGTACATAGGTCGGCTAACTCTCATGTCACTATTATACTCAGAACTTAAATGGTGTGCCCCAGAGCTACGGGATTCTCCATATGTTGACTTCCTCCTTGTTTAGCCCTTCCTTGGTAGAATGACAGGATCTGGGCGCCTAATCAACAGGCGCACATTGTTATGGGACAAAGTCCATTGAGAAGGCTCCAGGAAACGAGACTCAGAAAGCATATACGCATGATACAAGATAAAACTGGATTGAATTCTGTGGTAAACTTCACCATTTCCCTCGGTTCGTACCAAGAATTTTGACTGCTATGAGACCCAGAATGCCATCAACTTCTGAAAACACACGGTTTGAGCCACTAGAATCTGTCACAGGGCTCAAGAAGGTATCTCCCATATTTATCTTCCTATTCGTATCTCCTCGGACACTGGGTTGCGGTAAGGTGTACTTCCAACCGACATACTGAGGTTCTGTTATCTATCGAGTGCTAGTAAAGAGGTAAGTAAATGTATAGCGCTCAATCACACGATGTCCATTGTTCATCTGTGTCAGCTTGTCCATAAGCAGCTTCGAAAATACCGTTAACGAGAAAAAGGCCGGAACACCGCGAAGGAAGCTGAGCTGCTCGCACTAGGGCAACCACGAATTACTATTCCTAGCCAGCAATGGGCGGTGATGACTGTCAAAGCAAGCGCTGGATCAACGATGGCAGCCTCAGGAGTCGTAATATTTGGATGGACTGTAATCTATTTGAATTGTCTCAATCAACGTCTCGCTCTTTAGCATATCGCGGTAGGACATTGAGAGGGTGCGCCTCTACCAAATAAATCCCAAAACACCATGAGCTCTGTTCTCTCATTCTGCTGGCCAGACATCCCCACGGGCAACCTACCGAGCGAAAAGAAGCCACTCGCAGACCGAGCAACATCGCACTTCTCTGACAATCAGACACATCAACGCAATGAAGAACCCCTCAATCATCGTCCTCCTTTCCCTCTTCGCAGCGACCGCCCTCGCCGCTCCCATCCCGGACAGCCTCGAAACCGTCGAACTAGACGCCCGCAACCCGTGGGTTGGCACGCTCCTCCGCGGCCTCGGTAGGGGAGCGAAGAGCCTTCCCGAGAAAGCTGGCAAAAAGGTCGAGAAGGAGAAAGGACAGGCGAACGTCGCCGAAGGCAAGAGGCTCAAGGAAGTCACCAATCGGTGGAATAAGTACACCGGAAAGGAGAATGACCCCAAGTGTATCCAGGGGATCATGAACCGGTTCTCCCAATACGGAGGCTACAACATGGTGATCGACTGTTCCAAGAATAAGCCCAAGTCAGCATGGTCGAAAACGAAGACTGGGACCTCTTACGCCGGGGAAGGATCTTCGAACACGAAGTCACCATGGTCGAAGACGAAGACTGGGACCTCTTATGCGGGGAGGAGTTTTTCGGGGGATGGATTGGAGGAACGGGAGTTTTCTTTCGAATTCGATCTCGATGAAAGGGAGCAGCTGGACTTCGATGTGGCTTGATTTTGTCGATGGGTTGGATGACCTCGAGTAAATGACTTGTCGATTCATAGATACTTACTTCAAATTCGAATAGTCCCGAGGTTCACATCCTATAGCCATGTCTGTGTCAGAAGGTAGTCCACCTTGCATCCTTGCATCGTATATGCCTTGTAATAAGTTTCCACCATGATTGAACACAATCGCAAGCGGACCAACCAGGTGATTTTGGAGAGGGTATGTGGGTTATTGTACATGGTGTTGAATCACGAGAGCGCTTGAAGAGGTAGGCTTTCGGAGACAGTAGAACGGAGGGGGTATCGACAGGCGAAGGGTCACATAATTCTTCACATTTCCGACTTGGGCAGCTTGATGTTGACCTTCAATGTGCCTTTCGACGGGAAGATCAGCGAATGAACAGTCCTGAGAGTAGTAAAAACGCACATTGCGGCACAGAAGTGATCTCAGGTACCACAGTCCCACTATACCCCATCGTCGCCAAGATGCCCCTAATGATCCCTGCAGGTAACGTCGCGTACAGCCTCGCCTTTTTTATCGTCTCCCCCCTCCCAAGATACGAGCTCACTCTCTGTATTGGCTTGAAAAGCGCGTCGCTGAGCTGGAACATTCCTCGCCTATTCGTGCGCAAATTGTCCACCTGCTTATCGAACAGGGCGACCCACACGTCCTTGCAGATGAACTTCATGACCTCCAGTGTGTCGTCGAATGGGGGGCGGTGGGCACAGAGGCGTTCCGCAAAACACGTCCCGACATGCATGCCTATAGTCTCCAGCCGCGCGCGCAACGGCTCGTCCTCCTCGTCTACTGCGGACGCCGCTGCCGATGAGCTCGTACTCTTTCCTCCGCGCGTCGACGAAAGGCTGGTGACGGAATCCCTCGGCCCTGCAGCACTTCCCCCGGTTTTCTTGGACATCGACTGAGCGACGGCTGGGGTTGCGGCAGGGATTAAACCTGCTTCCAACATCTCTGCTTCGATGCGCTTGGTACGTGCAGTTGCGAAAGCAGCAGATTCGCGTAATGTTGAGGCCATTTCGATGAGAAAGTAGTCGAAGGCGGCCCCGTCTATCAGCTTTATTGGTGGGTCCGATAATGTAGCCAGAGATATGGGCGCTAAAGAGGAGGTGGAAGGTCGAGAGGTCATGGTGGTTGAGGATAAAGTGTGGGCGCCAGATCTGCTTCAACTTGCGGTTGTCAGTGATGAGGATTGAATCTTATCTTATCTTATCAGCGTATGTTGCCCAATCTACCCGAATCGCCGTAAATGCCCAATGATCAAGTTCGAGGTGAAGCAGACAACATATTTGTATGGAAGGATTATACTCGCTGGCATATCCTGGTGAACCACTTATCGGTGCCAGACTGTGGGTTCCGTCGAACACGCACGAAAGCGGCGGCAAGGTCGGAGAGGGATTTATTAACTTCTGGTTGTGTCTGTGCTTTCCGATGCTTCTTGTCTTGCTATCTTAGCAGAGTGACCATTAGAGCGATGCCCACTGTCAAGATCACTCGTTTTACTATTACTAATTCTGTAGTGATGCTGAGGTGTGCACTGAAGCGCTCGTGACCGAAATAGGCGCCAACTTCATCCCCTCTGAGGCTGATGCATAATGTATAGCTTCGCTCATTGCGACCTCCCGCCAACATAACTTGAGGTGGGTAGGTGCTGAGAAAAAATTCTCCGAATTTCTATTCCTCTCCAATTTCCCTTCCGATATCTGGGGCGGGTGCCAATCACCGCTGCTGCGACTGCACAAGGCAAATATAGCACGGCATGGATTCTAGTCAATCCAACTCGGCCTCGGCAAGCAAAAAATGAGGAGTCGTCCTCATGGATGAGGGCTATGGGAAGAGCCCTCGCACAGGTTGGGAAGATTGCTCAGTGCTATACATGAACCTTGGATGCATAATCATGGATCGGCTCAAACGGCACATTGATCATTGTCAAGTCAAGTTTCATATACGTCAAGAGGCGCAGTCGTCAAAGGCCGTACTCGTCAACGATTTGTGTAATGCAAATCATTTTGATACTATATATGTCCATATGGCATGAGGGGAACCTTTCGTATAAAGAACGTTGAATGAAATCCAGCTTCCTCATTCTGCTGGTCAGACTCGCACCCCTACTACCCCCCATCGAGCAAAGAAATACTCGCAGGTCGAATCATCTCGAACCCGTTCCTACTTTTCGCAACACATTTATCATGAAGAACCTCTCCATCATCGCTATCATTTCCCTCTCCGCAGTGGGCACCCTCGCCGCACCCATCCCAGAGGCAGCAGACGGATCCATCGCAGAGCTCGATGCCCGCTGGCTAGGCATGCTCCTCCGCGGGGCCAGCCGGGCAGCTAAGAGTCTCCCAGAGAAGGCTGGCAAGAAAATGGCCAAGAAGGGAGGAAATGGCCAGGACAACGTCGTCTCTGGCCAGCGGTTGAAAGACACGACTGCGCGCTGGACCAAATGGTTAGGGAAGGAGCAGGATCCCAAGTGCGTGCAGGGGTGGATGAACACACTGTCAAGAACTGGTGGTTTCAATGGTGTACTTCGCTGTGATAAGAACACGAAGGGAGGGCCTGGGAAGGGTGGCTCGTATTACCCGTCGGTTCCGCACAGGGGGTCGTCGCTGCCGAAGTGGATGTCCAAAGGTTCCTTTCCCAGGGTGAAGAGAGAACTAGCCTTCGAGGATGAGGTGGAGGAGCGGGAGTTCTCTGATGAGGATTTGGAGGGAAGGGACCTTGTACCGATTGGGGGCCAAGGAGTGCTGGAGAGGGAGTTTATCTCCGAACTTGACCTCGACGAGAGGTACCTGTTGGACTTCGAATTAGAGGAGATGGACTGAGCTACATGTTACCTACATACGGCTTGCTGATATAACACCCCCTTGGAATACATTTGGGTTGAGTCACACAAAGGATAATACGCAGAATGCGTGATGATCGCATATGAAGCGCTCGCGACAAAGATAGGCGCCAAGGGTGCCACTGCACCCGGTATGCTGAGGCCGGCCCCAGTCCCAATGACATTCAGCGAGGTTTTAAAGCCACTAGATACAACTGGGTACTATGCATCAAGACGTATCCCCTCGTATTCCCCTTCACCTGTCAAATCACGTAGATCTTATCTTATCTTTACTTGATGTCAGATCAATGCGCCCGCCAGTTCCTCCTCTTTTGCACAGAACCATGATGATGGTGCGCGGTGAAGTCCTGCGTATGGCCTCAAAATAGCGTGAGTGATATAGAAGTAAACATGGGTTATCGTTTGTGCGCCGTAACTAACTTGTCACTCAGAATCTGGCCGTTAAGTTGCCCGCAACGCAACTAATACGCGCATTTGTTTCGTCCCGACCATGGCCTTGAACCAACCCGTCAGTTCATGAGCAGTGGCTCGCTCCCACGCATACCGTGCAGGATGGCGCATTTTTACCCAAAGCCACCTGTTTCACGCATTTCTGCGCGAGGAAGCCACTTGTGGCTACCGAATTACCCCAAGTGAACCCCCGATCGCCCCGACCTGCCGACCCTTCCTTTGTTATCGTCCTCATGGCATCGATATCTTTCCTTTCTTCGCCTTTTCCAGCTCTTCCGTCTCAAGCGTAGGTCACAGGTCCATCCTCATGCCACCGTACCCCAGAAATTGGGTGCGCATCATGCCCTAATGAGGCATATGTCGGTTTGTTCGGGGCGTAATGTTGGAAACATTTAAAATGTTCCCAATACTCCTCCCGCTCGGTCGGATTCTGGGTGACAGGAGCGTCACACTGGGGCCACACCTTTTGGGTATTAAATCGTTTGGGGCGGAGGATTTGTGACTCGAATCCTGCTTCCTTCCCCCCGGATTGAGCTGCCTCTCGTTCTGGTACGAGGAGGACGTCTCGACCTATCCCTCTCTCCTTCGCCCCAAGAGGCCGTAGCTCAACAACTGGCCCTACCAGAGCCATTCTCGCGCCCAGTCCTGGCCGATTTGATTGAAAGTGCGCACCTTCCCTTTGTTCCCTTTGTCTCAACCTGCGATATCTAATGTTCGATCGGATTAGATGCTGCTCAGGTTTCTGGGGATTTTCTCGGGCCTGCTTATCAAGAAAGAGGAAGAAACCGATGGTGGGTGGCTCCTCAAACGTAAAGACGAATCGCAGACGAACCTCCCTGGAGCGTTCGATATCAAGGAAGAGGAGAAACCCAGCGCTCTTGCACTCATCAAGGACGAACCCAACCCCGAGCACGAGCAAGAGCTTGAGAGCCACTCCGCCACATATGCAAAGGTCAAAGCGGAGCCTAGAGGTGACGTTCAGCTTCCTCCCCGCGGTGTGACCGGCGCGCGAGGCCATTTCAAGCATGAGCACGACGACGGCGAAAGCGATTCCTCCCAGGAATCATCGGGCGAGCGTCATTCGGATGCAGATGACGAGGACAGCGAGAGGGAATTGAGAGGCCCTCCGGAAACCCTGGCCGTGACTCGCCTTCGTTTCCTCCCAACTCCAGCTGAAGTAAGTCTACGCGCTTTACCAATGTAGGAGTGCCAGGATGCTAACGCATGCGAATAGTCGCCGCATTCGGCTGCCAGAACTCGCAGGCTGAAGTATGAAGAGCGAGCTGAAGTTGAAGTGCCCAGTGTAAGTGCCACTTCTGATTGCTAGAGTTATGCAACTCGATACTCAATTCAGTCCAACCCTTGTAGACCCCATCGAGGAAGAAAGATAAAGGCAAGGAGCCCGTGCGAGGGCATCGAGAAGATTCCGATCAGGAAGACACCAGAATGAACCGTCCTCTTGCAGCTCTGACATTACTTACGCCCCGTCCTGTAAGTCTCGCCCTCCTTTTCGCTCACATTCCAAGTACTGAGTCGCCTTCGGCATAGACCCCGCAGAAGGCTTCGACATCAAGAAACACTGGACATGCCAACTTTTCTCTCGAATCCGATGATGACATCTTCGCCCCCAAGCCCTCTTCGACAGAGAAATTTGACTCACTGCACCCCGACCCGGTCCAGATTCCAACTATAAAGGCGGAATGGATTCCGGACGACGAGATGGCCGAAGCTTCTGGAGAACCAGTAGACGTTGAACGCCGCCTTTGTTTACTTTTACCAAACAGCGTCCTCCTGACATGGTTTCAGTCCCTTGACGCATGGAACGTCTTCATAGGGATGCATACGCGGTACTTGGGAAAGTACTGGGGGGATCGGGAGCTTGAAAGGCAGATAGTGCGAGGCGTCCAAGGCACGGTGTTAAATTATGCGAATGAGTGAGTCTTTTACTCGTTCTCATTGCCCGGGTGGTATGATTGACGAGGCGTCCTATAGGTCGGACAAAATTCAGGTGGCTTGTACTGCTGTCTACATGAGTTGGATGTACAGGACAGCCGCGGAGCCGTACTTGGAGGACGCACCAGCGCGTAAACCGGATATGTAGGTCTATTCCCGGCATCTAGACTCGACCGTCAATTGACGATGTTTGGCTCGACAGGATTTTGGCGCCCAAGGCTGTCCACAGGCATTGGAAGGCAATGTTGGAAGACATCTCTGGACGCAAGATGATCGTTCATATCTACGGTGGCGGTCGCACACGTACGTCTTCACCTCCATGCTGAGGATGTCGGTAACTTACTAACTCCTCGTCGAATACATGTAGCCATACCCGAAGGCACAGACGTTGTAATTGCGAACGTTGATACGGCGCGGGAACAACATAAACGTATGCTTGAGGAGAAGAAGCGGGTCGATAGAGACGCGCAGTATGCTGTTCAGATGGCGAAGCCAAGGTGTCCTAAGACCAAGGAAATGTGGGTGAATGATATTGAGGGTTTATGGAAGGATCAGTGGTTGAGAGAGCAGCCTTTGGTGTCGACAGAGTGGAACTGCGTTGTGATAGGTTCGTTTCGTTCACTATTCCTCACTCGATGCTGAGGTATTGATAACCTGAATTTAGATGAAGATGGTCGTAACAGACTCGTGGATCCAACAACAGTGGGCTCATGCGCTGTGCTTGGACTCCTTTCGGATAACTTTATCCTCCTCCAAGGGAATTCTCAGAAGGATAGTATGGACGAGTGGCAGATGGCGTTTGCTTTGACGATGCGACATGTATCGTTGAGGCAGAAGGAGATAGGACGTGGCAGTCTCAGGCCGGATGAATACAAGGTATGTCTTATTGCTAGAGTCTGTATTATTGGTTCAGATGGTTGACAACTTCGGTTTGGGTCTGCAGCCTCTTCTTTCCAAAACTGTCATCACACGGGACGCGTCCTACTGGGAGGGCGTGGCTCCTTTGAGGGTACGTACAGCACCTCATCTCTATACACCTGAGGTCGTTACTGAGATTTTGTCATGTCATGTAGGCGGAGCGTAGGTGTAAGTCGAGGAAGGCGGCCCTGGCTCTGGCCCAATTTGGCAGGAAGCTCGCTAAGATTCAGTTCAGCAAGGATAAGGAGGTACTAGAGGAAGGCTACCCATGGGTCGAATATCCCGAGGGTGAAGAGCTTATGGACATGGATTCAGACTAGTAGCGTACGGATGAGTTGATATGGCAGTCGTGCTCCCTGATGGATTCCGTACTTGTATTGCAACCGTATTCTTTTGAAGTTTCTGAAGAACCTCATGTTTCCGAATCTTCGCCTCGCACTATTCGAACCTCAACCCAAGTACTATCCTTGTTGAATAATATCACGTCAGGCGCCTATGAAAAGCGCGACTGGCGCGGGCGTCGGTTCGCGTGAAATTAAGCTTTGGCCATCACCGTGCCATCATGGCTTCCCCGGATCTTAACCACCACCACCACCCCTTGGAGCGTCCATTCTCCCTCTCATCTCTACCGCGACCAACTCCACTACCATAATTCAGCAACGTAGACGTTGAGCACGCATCTGGGACCTTACAAGCTCGACAATGTTACGCTCGACGACGAACATCGTTGGATTTTCGACTGCCTCTGCAGCCAGACGTGTCGGAGGGCGACGAAGCCTGAGCACTGCTCGGAGGACGACGACGAACTTTCTGGCATGCACCGTGACGGCCGGATCTAGGCGTTCATCACCCAGAGCCTCATCGTCGTTGTCGTCGTTGAGCACGGTGGAAGGTAGAAGCTTCCACACGTCGCGGGTCTGGCAGAGCAAGAAGCGGGAGACGTTCAAGCTGGCTGACATTGGGGAGGGTATCACGGAATGTGAAGTTATCAAGTGGTACGTGTTCGCGTTCTCTATTCGTCCTTCCTGTGCAGTTCCAGTCTACGCTTGTACCCGGGTTCGCGCAGGAGGAATCTGTTGTTTCTGGGGGTATGGCGCTGGAACTCTCGATGCACGGGTGGAACCACTTTGTGGTTGTACTCAGGCACGCGCCACCTGAACTTATACAGTCGCAGGCGTCTATCAGGAATCAGGACATTTCGTTCCGTCAGGCGTTTACGCCAGTGGCAGAAGCGCCCTCCCAAAACGGCTCTAAACGCTCATCTTTCTCCCAAAACGGTTTTTTTGAAAAGATACGGCGCTAACCACCGTCTCTACACAGGTCAATCCAACCCGGATCGCGCATCGAAGCCTTCGAGCCCCTCTGCGAAGTCCAATCCGACAAAGCAAGCGTCGAGATCACATCTCCCTTCGACGGCATCGTCAAGGAGATCCTCGTCCCCGAGGGCGACATCGCCAAGGTCGGCGCGGGGCTCTGCATCATCGAGGTCGACGGAGCTGCGCACCCGTCGAGCTCCAGTGAACCCGACACCAAGACCCCCGCAGAAGCAGTCGCGGAGAACGCAGAGGCGGCGCATGCGGCGAAGAACGAGAAGGCCGTGCCCACCGAGGCGCCGAGCAAACGCGGGGTGCACCCGCTCGACCCGTCCAACACCACCCCGCGAAGGCTTGAAGACCTGCGCCTCGGGAAGCACCCCAGCAAGGGGGTCTTTGGGAGCAAGAAGGATTCGTTATTCCAGGAGAGTCCAGGCACGTCTGGCTTCGCGCCGAGTGCGGGGTCCGCGAACGTGCTCGCGCCGCCGTCGATCCGACACCTTGCGAAGCTGCAGGGCGTGGATCTCGCACAGCTCGCGCCTGGGTCGGGCAAGGAGGGCCGGATTGAGATGAGCGATTTCGAGGCGTACTTGGCGCGGGGCGCGGCGCCTCAGGCAGAGGTGAAGGAAGTGAGTGTGCAGGAGCCGGAGCCGGAGATTGTGGTGGAGATGGGGAGGACGAGGCATAACATGTACAAGGCGATGGTCAAGAGCCTCGAGATCCCTCACTTCGGGTGCGTTCACCTCATCTTCCCTTCTCCTCAAAGCTAATTCTAGATACAGGTACTCTACGACGCTGGACATTACCGAGCTGCACACCATGCTCCCCACGCTGAACGCGCACATCCCCGCAAAGTACCTCCCGCCCAGCATCGCCGAGCAACGGCAGCCGCTGGCGATCCGGCACGGCATGGTGAACCCCAACGCCATCCTCAGTCCCACCTCCCAACCCCTCCCAGAGTCGATGCACTACACCAAGCTCACCTACCTCCCCGTCCTCCTCAAGACGCTCTCCAAAGCCATGATGGAATGGCCCCTCCTCCGGAGCACCCTTGCTCTCCCCTCCGCCTCCAGCACCTCCACCAAGCCCTCGCTCGCCATCCGCCCCTCCGCCGACATCGCGCTCGCGCTCTCGACGCCCACCGGCCTCTACACCCCAACGCTTTCTGCAGTGCAGCAGTCCTCCGTGTACGCGTTGGCGGCGACGCTGAAGCACCTCTCCTTCCTCGGGCGCCAGGTGCCCTGCGCGCTCTCGCCGAAGGAGATGCCGCGCCGCGGGGGCACGCTGACGGTGTCGAACGTCGGCGCCGTGGGCCACGGCGAGACCGCCAGCCCTGTGCTCGTGCCGGGAGGTGGTGTTGCGATCGTTGCGCTTGGGAGGGCGAAGTGGGTTTGGGATGTGAATAGGAGGGCGGAGGGCGAGAGGAGGCTTGTGTTGCCTGTCAGCTGGAGTGCGGATCATAGGGTTGTGGAGGGCGCGGAGTTGGCGGCGTTTGTGGAGTGCTGGAGGGGGTATGTTGAGGATCCGGTTAGGATGGTTGCGGAGGGGGTTTAGGCGTCCGGTGGTCTCCAGGTTCTTTCATTCGCGTTGGAATTGAACAATGAAACATGTGCTTAGGTTTGCAATATACAACTGTGACAACTGTACTAAAGAGTAGACTTGTAATCGGATGGCCACGGGCCCTTCAACTGGAACCGCCAGAACCCTGTTTTGGCGTCGAATCCCACCTCCAGTGACGCTGGTCAGTATTCGAGCGTACTCTTACCGGCCAAAACAAAGGCAACCGACATTTCGGATGGGAAATACCCGACATAGCGGGCAAGCAGATGGTCAAGAAAGGCGGCCAGGGCCAGGAGGACGTCGAAACCGGTGGATCAAGCACCTGGGAAAGAAGCAGGACCCGAAATGTTTGCAGGGGTGGACGAATACATTTTCGAAGGGTGGAGGGAAGTGAGGGACTTCGGAGACGACTTTGACCTCAAGGGTCTCGAGTAAATCTGTAAACCCTCTTTGAATGTACTCCCTTGCCCCATCACTCTTTAAATTTCCGGAGAAATATCAGCCCTGGCTTAAGATATGACCGCGCCGTTGATTGTTCTCCATTGACCGGAAACTTGCCGGAAACCAAAGTGCAGGTATGTAGGCCATTGCGCTAGGCTCCGTCCAAGTCCACCGGCGGCCTCGTGTTCGAGATGTTAATACCACCAGGATCAGTCCTATTCTGAGCACCAGCACCGTAGCAGACATAACTATCATCCTTGCAGGCCAGGACTTTGTCCCTCCACTCCCATGAGTACGGCGTCTGCTGCCTGGAACATCAGTCATGTTTTTTTGCGGGTGGATAAAGTTCTTTAGCCCACTCCTCCGGCCACTCATATGTACTGGCAACAAAAGTCATACCGTACGGGAAAGACTCACATTGACGCAAGTTACGAAGAACCCAGTCAGCCTGCGTCAACTTAACCACATTATGGGAGGAAACAAGCGCCCAACGCACAGTCACACCTCTCGAGTCACGCGCCGAACGAGAAGCCAAACAAAGCGCACCAGGTTCGTGCGCACGCTGCGCCCTATATAAAGCTCGCAGAATTCGTTCTAATTCCCCATCTCTTGTGCTCGGGCATGTGCTGTTGCCAATGAGGTTTCTACCGAGGCGCAGCTTTTTTGCTGATTGCAAATTATACATCCGAACCCGTCTCCTAGCTTCGGCTTTGAGCAATTTTTGGAAAAATTCCTTCCCTTTTCTTCTTTTCTCTCGAGCCTTGTGATGATGCGCCTTTTAGGAGCATTTGAAGGTGGAGAGGAGGAGGGGCGGGATTGTAGAGTAGGAGGCTTATCGGATGATAATTTGTAGTTTACACCATTTGTCATGCTCCTGGCTGAATTGAACATCGTTTCTATACAACATTTTGAGTGAATTCTAGCGAATTAACCGTTTCATCTCGGCTGCTTCGACGGACGTGGGCAGCAGCGGCGTCGCGTTGATTCCGATGACGTCGCTCGCGCCTTGCCCGCAACCATCACCTGCGCGCCCTGCGATCGCCCGACCCACCGCCAGACACGCATGTGCTTAAATTTGCAATATACTTTGACAACTGTACTAAAGAGTAGGATGGCCAGAGGGCCCCTCTACTAGAACCGCCAGAGGCCCAGAACAGGGGCTTTGGCGTCAAATCACTGTGGCTGCGAGCATTGCACGATGTCGAGGGGTGCGGGTGTAGCGAGTGTCTGAGACCTGAGAGGGAAGCTTAGTGTTCATAGGGTCCGCCTCTGTCTCGAGTTCCTCTAATCGAAAGAACATGTAAAGGAGTTTATTAGGAGTAAACTTCTTCTTACTCATCCACGCGAGGATTTCTTGGAATTTCTCCTCGTCGGTTTGCGCAGGTTGGCGGGTGAGAAGAGGAGTCTCGGGGGCGAACACATTCACAGGTCTTATTCCAGCGAACTTGATGGGACAAGGGGAAGATTCAAGCTGCCAGGAAGGATGAGAAGCTGCTACTGCTGACAGGGTTATTCACATTCTGAAGAGTACGACGCCTGGGATTCCGGTCGTTGGCAGGTGTCTCCATCGTGCGTATTGGTGGATAACATTTTTGTTTCACTCGGTAGTCTACAATTCACGATTTCGACGAGTACCAGCGGCTGGCAGTTAAATAGTGGCGACGGAACTCTCAATTTGAGATAAGGTCAGCAACGGAGACTAACTCAAGCATACCCTTCAAGTTATCGACCTTGTAATGGGGAACATTCGTAAAACGAAAGTAATGCATTGCTGAGTCTAGGGCCTAATAGCAGCCCAGCTCCTCCTCGTACCTATCCAGCGAGGCTCATCACGAAAAGCTTCAATCTCGTTCAGACAAAGAATTCACTCAAGAAGTTGCATAGGAAGAACATTCAATTCAGCAAAAACATAACAAATAGCGCAGACTACAAGTCATCATCCGATAGCTTTTCTACTCTACAATCCCGCCCCTCCTCCTCTCCACCTTCAAATGCTCCTAAAAAGGCACACCATCACAAGGCTCGAGAGAAAAGAAGGAAAGGGAGGGAAGATTTTCCAAAAATTGCTCAAAGCCGAAGCTAGGAGACGGGTTCGGATGTATAATTTGCAATCAGCAAAAAAGCTGCGCCTCGGTAGAAACCTCACTGGCAACAGCACATGCCCGAGCACAAGAGATGGGGAATTGGAATGCATTCGGGGAGCTTTATATAGGGTCGCAGTGTGCGCACGGACCTGCTGGTCTTTGTTTGGCTGCTCGTTCGGCGCGTGACTCGAGAGGTGTGGCTGTGCGTTGGGCGCTTGTTTCCTCCCACCATGTTGACGCACGCTGACTGGGTTCTTCGTAACTTGCGTCAATGTGAGTCTTTCTCGTACGGAAGGATTCTAGGAACTGATTCGTTGCCAGTACATATGGGTGGCCGTGGTCGACAATGAGGAGTGGGCTAGGGAACTTTATCCACCCGCAAAAAAAACATGACTGATGTTCCAGGCAGCAGACGCCGTCCTCATGGGAATGGCGGGGCTCGTGGACAAAGCCCTGGTCTGCAAGGATGATAGTCATATCTGCTACGGTGCTGACCCTGGTGGTATCAACATCTCGAACACGAGGCCGCGTGGACTTGGACGCAGTCTAGTGCAATGGCCTACATACCTGCACTTTGGCTTCCGGTCGATGGAGAACAGCCAACGGCGCGGTCATATCTTAAGCCAGGGCTGCATATTTCCCCGGAAATCTAAAGAGTGATGAGGCAATGGGGCACATTCGCAGAGGGTTTACAGATTTACTCGAGATCATTGAGGTCAAAGTCGTCTCCAAAGTCCCTCTCCTCCAATTCGAGGTTCAAGATCTCTCTCTCATCAACCTCGAACTCAAAGGCGAAGTCCCTCTCCAACAAATCGCCACGAACAGGCACAAGATCCCTCTCCCCTAAGCCTTCGACGTCCAAGACCTCCCTCTCCTCCATCTCACCCTCCAAAAGCTCCCTCTTCCCCTTAGGCGTAGAAGGGTAAAACGAACCCCCCTTCCCGGGCCCACCCTTCTTCCCCGCATCGCAATTAATAGCAGCATTAAACCCTCCCTCTTTCGAGAACGCATTCGTCCATCCCTGCACGCACTTCGGGTCCTGCTTCTTGCCCAGGTGCTTGCTCCACCGGTCCGTGGTCTGCTGCAGCTTCTTCCCGGTTTCGACGTTCTCCTGGCCCTGGCCGCCGTTCTTGGCCATCTGCTTGCCCACTTTGTTGGGGATCTTGCCCCCTATGCGGCCGACTCCGCGTAGGATGGCGCCGAGCCAGCGCGAGTCGAGTTCGATGGCTCCGGTGGAGACATCGGGGACAGGTGCGGCGAGCGTGAGCGTCGCAGAGAGGGAGAGGAGGGTGATGAGGGAGAGGTGCTTCATGGTGAGGTGCAATTGTAATTTGGGTTTAAAATGCGTGCGTTTGAGATTGTTCGACCTGCGAGACTTTGCTTGTTCAATGCGATGGTGGGTGGGGGAATGTGGGTCTGACCAGCAGATAGGGAACCTGATTCTGGCGGGGTTGCTGTTTTATAGAGTAAGTGCACTATACCGAGGGCTTCAATACTCCCACTCAACCGAATTCGATATCATATAATTGCTTTGCACAGGTCGAATCACATCTTCTTCCTTCATTCGGTGCCTACATCTCCTGATGAAGCCCACGGACCGATACTTGGAATCAACTTGGTACTAATCGTAACGTTGTTTTGTGCAGGTTGACTGATTTACCCATCAAGCAGGCGCTTCTTTGTATGATGACGGTGGTGCAAGCGGTGATGTTGGTTTCTCTGTCGATCCGCTTGGGCGCCTCCGGAGGTATTCTTCGCCGGTATACGTACATGTGTTGATGCATCCACAAAACCGTATAGCTCACTGGCACCATCTTTTTCGCTCACCAACGATATAAAGAGAGGTTTGGCAAGTGCAGCACGAATGCAGTGTCTCCGACGCAAGCATATGGCACCTTTGCAAACCTCTGGCGCCTATAGAGCGCTTTATCGGCAATCATAATGCACTCTGCTACGGCCAGATATTCATCAAAGGGGTGTTGTATTGGCAAGCCGTCGGCCGAGCATGTGCCAGAGGCCTAGTCGAGATCCTCCAAGTCGCCATCGAAGAACTCCCTTTCCTCCAGCATCTCATCCTTTAAAGACAAAGCGCGCCCCCGCTTCGGGAAACTGCCATATCCACCATACGACTTCTTCCCCGACTTCTTCGTCGGTACAGATGGGTAATACGAACCCCCCTTCCCAGGCCCCTTCTTCTTATTCTTATCACAGTTCATCACCCCGTTAAACCCTCCCGTCCTCGAGAGCGTATTTGTCCACCCCTGCACGCACTTCGAGTCCTGTTCCTTCCCTAGATACTTGGTCCACCGCGCGGTAGTCTCTTTGAGGCGCTTGCCGGAGACGACGTTGTTCTGGCCGTTCCCGCCGTTCTTGGCCATCTTCTTGCCGGCTTTGTTTGGGACGCTTTTAGCGCCACGGCTGGCGCCACGGAGGAGCATGCCGATGAAGCGGGCGTCGAGCTCTGCGAGGGAGCCTTCGGCTGCGTCTGGGATGGGTGCGGCGAGGGTGCACACTGCGGCGAGGGAGAAGAGGGTGATGATAATGAGGTTCTTCATGGTGAATAGGCTGTGCAGATAAGAGTCTGATGTGTTCGAGAGCGTTCGGCCTGCGAGTGCTCTACTCGATGGACGATGAGGGGATTTGAGTCTGACCAGCAGAATGAGGGGTCGTATTTTGGCATGCAGCGATCCTTATATGCCTTAACTGAGGGTTCGCATTACGGCGCCAAGAGAGGGATTTGTTATTCAAATGATCTGCACCACTCCGTGCCGCCCGACTTTCGACAGCTGCGCCTCCTGACGATGGCTTCTGAAAGATATGAAACCCGACTTAACTACTCATCCCATAGAAGTCTGATCGCAGCGTGAAGCCGCGACTCCCCAAATTGTGGTCCAGGTTTGCCCCGGCACGACGTCCTTTCAGCGCCTATTGTAGCCGCGAGCGCTTCATCGATGATCATCACTCATTCAAAGCAAGTTTATATGAAGAGCAGGTTGTATTGGCAACGTCGGTATAGGGTGAGTGTTTAGTCCAGCTCCTCCAATTCAAGGCCCAGCAAGGAGTCCCTCTCGTCGAGATCGAACTCAAAGGCGAACTCCCTCTCCAACAAGTCCCCACGAACCGGTACGAGATCCCTTTCCTCCATATCTTCATCAAAGAGCTCCCGTCCCTCCATCTCATCCTCCAAAGACAACTCCCGCCAAATCTTAGGGAAATATCCCCCGACTTTGTCTTTGGCAACGACGACTTCGTCTTCGGAGCCGACGGTTGGTACGAGCCCCCCTTCCCCGGCCCTCCCTTCCTATTCTTATCACAACTAATAGCAGCATTGAACCCGCCGAACTCCGAGAACTTGTTCATCCACCCCTGAACGCACTTGGGGTCCTGCTTCTTCCCTAGGAACTTGGTCCAGCGCGCGGTGGTCTCTTCGAGGCGCTTCCCGGAGACGACGTTGTTGTCGCCTTTTTCCTTGCCGACTTTCTTTCCTGCCTTTTCGGGGAGGCGCTTGGCTGCGCGCCCGGCGCCGCGGAGGATTGCGCCCAGCCAACGTGAGTCGAGTTCGACGGCTCTGGTGGGGGCGTCGGGGACGGGCGCTGCGAGGGTTGCCGCGGCGGTGAGGGAGAGGAGGGTGATGAGGGTGATGCTCTTCATGGTGGGTCTACTGTGAATATAATGAGAATGCGTTCGAGGTTGTTCGACCTGCGAAATCGAAATTTCTTTCACTCGATGAGGTGGGGCGTAAGGGTGTGAGTCTGGCCAGCAGAATGAGGAATCGGATGCTGAGGAGTCCGCGGGCTTATATGCAGAACCACACCGGGAGATGCGAACTGGCGAAATCATTATCGGAATCATTGGAATCATTCGTGGATCATCCCTTTTTCGAGCGTTCAATGAATACGCGTCATGATAAGCGCCCCAATTGGACATTACATGCCTGAATCACTGTAACTGGTGGTGATAACGATTACACCATTGATATCTCTTCGCAGGCTAGAGTTTCAACTTGTTTTCTCTGCCCAACACAAACCCTTCCCATGCACTCTATGAGCGGATCCGCGTAGCCGAGAAGACACCGTCTCGCTTCTTTGATATAGTACCTGTTTCTCGAGCACTTGACTACTTGAGCCTTGAGGTCGGATCCACCTATTCCGCTCGCCGAGGACGGAGGGCTGAGTGAACATGCCGTGTGCATGATACATATCTTATCGTGGCCTTATGGAGACTTGTTGGAGCTACGGCTGCTGTTCGACGGTCAGGGTGCACTTAAAGTCTTAAACCAGCTATCTAAGTGGGTTCTGACGACGAATCACACTCCAATCGGCTTCTTGAGAAACTCGAAGGGACCATTTGAAGTTTGGCGCTTATTGCGATCACGAGCGCTTGGCGGCACTGCTTTGCCCGAATCTGCCCACCATTGCCGAAAAGCTCCCGGCTCTGGGTGATGAGAGGTCGGCTAGGGCAGGCTAGGGCAAAACGATGAACTAATCACGCCATCTCCGAGCCATACGGGGCAGCGTCGTCAGATCATGATGTTTCTCTCGATTGAATATATCGTCAATTGTGAAAATGCTGCTGCTAAAGCACTTAATCGCCCCGGCTTCGTATCCGAGAAGACTGCCATATCTTCTCCACGCGAGGGACCTTTCCTTCAAGCCATACACCCTCTACCAACATCGAGCAATGTCGGGCGCCAATCCCAAGACCCACCGCATCGCAATATTGGACGATTATCAAGGCGTCGCGCTGACATCGGCAGACTGGACACCAGTCGAGGCGCGGGTGTCTTCCATACATGTATTCAGAGATACCATCCATGATCAGGACGCCCTCGTCAAGCGCCTCGAGCCATTCGATATCATCTGTGCAATGCGCGAGCGCACCAAGTTCCCGAAAGAAGTCCTGGAGAGGCTTCCAAATCTCAAGTGCGTAGGGGACCTTGGCACATCTCGTACTATGTCTGATAAGGCCTATCGCACACAGATTCATTGCTACAACAGGTCAACGCAACCTCGGCATCGACAGCTCTTTCGCCCGCACGCGCGGAATACCAGTCTCCGGCACAGGAAACGGCGGCAGCCCCGTCCTTGAGCACATATGGGCTCTCATTCTCTCTCTCGTACGCCAAATCCCAGCTGAAGACGCACACATCAAGTCGGGAAACCCTCAATGGCAAACAGCTGTCCCCCTGGGGCTTTCTGGGCGTACGATCGGGCTCCTAGGTGTCGGCAAGCTGGGAAGCCAGGTTTCAACGATTGCGAAGGCGTTTGGAATGCGAGTTGTAGGGTGGAGTCCGAATTTTACGAAAGAGCGTGCAGAGGAGGCTGGAGTGGAGTATGCAGAAAGCAAAGCGGCATTGCTCGAGCAGTCGGATGTGCTTTCAGTCCACCTCGTACTCTCGCCTTCGACGCGGCATATCTTGAAGTTGGAGGACCTCCTGCTGCTCAAGCCAACATCATATCTGATCAATACTTCCCGCGGGCCTCTGGTAGACGAAGAAGCTTTGGTCGAGGTATTGAAGGAGGGACGAATCGCAGGGGCTGGGCTGGACGTATACGATGTGGAACCCTTGCCGCTCGACCATCCATTGCGAAGTGCGAAGAATGTGGTGTTGACACCGCATTCTGCGTATGCATCAGATCAGAACTACCAAGTGTTCTATAAGCAAACAGTCGAGAATGTGCTGGCATTCTTGGATGGGAAGCCTGTGAGGGTTTACAGCAGTTGAGCGCTCTTGTGCTGTCGACTTCGCTGTAATAGTAGACTTTCCTGTTCAAAAACCTGTTAGCGTCTGATGAAGCATTGGAATTCCTTTCTCGAGTAATTCCTTCCATGCCAGCTGCGGATCTCCTTTTCGCATAAAAGTTGACTCAACAAGGAGAGTTGTTGAGGTCGATGTCGGCGCTTCGAACCTGAAGTCGCTTCGAATGAGAGCCTGGCAAAACGAGTCGTGGGAAATTTGTGCTAAGCGCCTTGTCCGGAACCACCACCGTCAAATCTGCCCGCCATTCAGATTGCACTCAGAACTCTCCGGCTTATCAGAAACTGAGGACCAAAACTAGCCAGCGCCGGTCGGACAGGGATTGCATTCAACAATACACTTCAACAAGCAAGCACCCCATACAGTTTAACCAGGGCTGGGAGGATGATCGACGGTGGCTTGAATCTGAAGGTATGGGCGCTAACCCGATCGGAGTGTATAGGTTCATCCCCAAGATCTCCGAGCTCTTGACGCTTTGTGGGCGATCGCCACCGCGCGCTGAAGGGAGTATGTCATGCTGTAAGGGCTTCCCCTGAACACTCTCAGGTGTGCCGTTATACTGAGCAGTCCATCTCCAGGATGCACCGTCTGCTTTCTCTCCGATAACATAATTGCAGACAGAGAGCGCTGGCGAAAGAATCATCCCACATATGTGAAAGTGGCGTCCCGATAGACCGCAGTTGGCTCTTTACAGCGTCGATTGTGAGCCCTGAAATTCCCCGAGATTGCCATTGTGTGCAATGGCTGGATACGGCATAGTCATATATATCGCCCAGGGATAACCCCTTACTCATTTCCATCCTTCACTCCCGGCTTAGCATGGCGACTAACATCATGAACCATGGCTCTGCGGCAACTGGGACCAGCCATGCGGTGGTGAGGGAGAACGGATTGGCCGAGTCCGAAGGCGTATCCAGTCTCGAGGCGTACTACGACGAAAACTTGGGTGATCCAAACCTTGACTTGCGAGCATGGCGCCTGAGTCGCGCATCCACCCTTGATCAGGATGAAATGGACTTCAAGTGCGTTACACTAGTCAGTTCTTGTTGTGGCTAGCTGATCAGACCTCGTTCTATAGTGAGTCACCATATCCCGAGGTCAGAGCGGCTGTATCCAGCGCCGATGATCCCAACATGCCCGTGAACACGTTCCGAATGTCGGTCCAGTCATAACTTGGCCAGTCGACACCTTCTAACAAGCCGCAGGTGGTTTCTTGGCTTGTTTTTTGTGTTCGCATCTACTATCTTTAACCAGGTTCTCATTTTTCGATGTGCGGTCACTTCTTCGTTTACACCACATTCCGCATGCTAAACAAACACTGTTCAGACCCCAGCATCCTTATAACCGGAACCATCGTCCAGCTCCTCTCCCTCCCCTTCGGCCACCTCCTCGCCCGCATCCTCCCAAAGACGACCTTCACGGTTTCCTCGCACAAATGGACACTTAACCCAGGGCCTTTCTCCGTCAAGGAGCATGTCTGCATTACCATAATGGGGACGTATGGCGTCAACGGTGTCTACGCTATGGAGTCGGTCATATGCCGCAAAATCTTCTATGGAATTCACGTTCCATACAAGCACCAGTTTCTGCTTGCACTGGGGAGCCAAGTGTTTGGTTTCAGTTTGGCGGGGATGCTGAGGCGGTTTGTTGTCTGGCCTGCGAGGATGATCTGGCCGAACGTTTTGGCGACGTGCGCGTTGTTCAACGCACTGCATCAGCCTCCAACTGGGCAGGGCGATATCGTGGATCAGAAACCTGCTTCAAAGAAAGGAGATGCGACCCATGTGTGGAGGGTCAAGCCGGTGATGATGTCCAGAGGAAAGTTCTTCATGATTGTCGCTGGTGCAACTTTCGTGTGGTCGTGGATACCAGGGTACCTGTTCACTGCGTTAAGCATGTTCAGCTGGGTCTGCTGGATATGGCCCGACAATCCGCCAGTGAATATACTGTTTGGGTCGGTGACAGGACTGGGTATGAGTGTGTTGACCTTTGACTGGGCGATGATTGGGTATTTTGCGAGCCCGTTTATCAGTCCGGTGAGTACTCAATATCCATCGAAGGAGGATGTAGGTGTACTGAAAATTCAAGGCAGTGGTGGGCCCAGGCGAATGTAGCTGTTTCCTTCATACTATTTCTATGGGTCGTAACTCCCGTGGCTTACTGTGAGTTGATTCTTTTGGCTCTAATAATATCCTTTGACGTTTGGTCCTCGGCCACAAACCAGTCACCAACACTTTCTTCACATCACACTTCCCCTTAAGCTCTACTTCTGCGTTCGACAATACCGGGAAGAGGTATCGCGTGAGCGAAATTCTGACCAACGGCTTGTTTGACGCACAAAAATATGAAGCATACTCCCAACCATACCTTCCGATAACCTTGGCGCTGGTTTACGGCTTCTCCTTTGCGAGCGTCTCGGCTATCGTAGTGCATAGTTTCTGTAAGTCCTCCTACGTACTACTACCTGGCCCTATCTTGATTTCTAATCCCTCGGTTTAGTATGGTTTCGCAAAGACGTTGCACGCCAATTCCGCCGAACTCTCAGAGACGAGCACGACATCCACTCACGCCTTATGCAGTCATACTCTGAAGTACCCCATTGGTGGTACCTCCTAACAGGCCTGACTGCGCTGGCATTCATCATCGCAGCCAACTCTATCGTCGAAACCCAACTACCCTTCTGGGCTCTCCTTATCTCCCTCCTCTTGCCCATCATCTTTGCGTTGCCCCTCTCGATACTGCAGGCCCTCGCAAACCAATACATCAACCTCAATGCCATCTCACAGCTTTTGGTTGGATACATGCTCCCTGGAAGGCCCATCGCCTCCACGATTTTCAAAAGCTTTTCGGCTTCCACCATCCTGGAGTGCACTGGGTTCGTCATGGACTTGAAAACGGGACACTACATGAAGGTTCCTCCGCGCATCATGTTCAGTATTCAGTTCGTAGCCGCAACCTTCGCGGCTATCCTCGTCGTCCTGGTCGAGGCTTGGCTATTCTCCCACATCGAAGACATGTGCACCCCAGGTCAGAAAGCAGGCTTCGTCTGTCCAGGTTCGAATACATTCTTTACGGCATCCGTCATATGGGGTGGGGTCGGCCCAGGAAGACTCTTCAGCCCCGGGAGACTTTACTCTCCGCTCTTGTGGTTCTTCCTTGTCGGCTTCCTCCTCCCAATACCCTTCTACTTCCTCGCTCGAAAATACCCGCTTGGGGTCTGGCGATACATCAACATCCCCATCTTCTTCGCAGGTCTGCAGGGGATACCATCCGGCGCGCCTATCAACCTCGCCGTATGGCTACTGTGTGGTTTCTTGGGCAACTTCGTGGTGAGGAGGAAATATTTCGAACGGTGGATCAGGTACAACTATGTTCTGAGCGCGGCTTTGGATACTGGCGTTGCATTTTCATTCTTTATCATGTTCTTTGTGGTTATGCTTCCGAAGGGGGGACTTGAGCTGCCCTGGTGGGGGAATAGGTAAGTCTAGTCTTTGGGCTTTAACGATTAACAGGTATTGATTCTCTGTTCTTTACAGTGTTTGGATGAACACGAGAGACGCGATGGGAGTTCCTCTGAAACCTGTCGCCGAAGGAACGACAATCGGCCTGTTAAAGTGGTAGCTGCTTAGCCGTATCTAACTCAAAGATTGCACTGGTCTTCGATGGTTTTGAGTCAGCTGTCTAATACTCTCTCGTACTGATGCTTCATGTACGGATGTGTGTCCTGTTAATAACGCAATGGGGTTCTCGGTGTCATACTTTAGGTCTGTCGAAGGGGGTCTTCTCCATACCATAGTCAACTATCTACTTTCGCATCGAAATACTGTTGAATCAGTAGGTAGTGTGCAAGTACCTTGGAGCAATGAGAGAACCTGGTGATGATACATCTTGATATGATCGTGTTATTCCCTTAGCGCCCTAACAGCGCCTGGGGTGAGGGATCGAGACCTCGATGATGCTACATACTTACTGTAACGACCTCCTTGTTTCCGTCAGACCGGATTGACGGGAAGTGACGGGAATGCCATAACTTGGCCTAGAAAGGCGCGCATGTCGAACTCGATGTCGAGCGGCGGGCGCTGGGTATGCCTCCATTACTGGCTTTCAACCATTTCACTGAATCATCGTTCTAGTCACTTCCACCCTCACAGCAGCTTTCGCTGGAAACCATTACTGACCGACAGACCTAGAAACGTTTAAGGGGATAGCACCATTGGTGTAGTCAAGCAGTTGCTTCCGGAAAAATCCTGTCTTCGAGGTGTGTAGTCTGGATAAATCTTCACCTCATGGTCAATGGCCGTTCTCACCCCCGTCAACAGACTTCAATAGCGGAAAGTAGAGTTGGAGAGAGGCAGGAAAGATGTCAGATTCCGCTCCACCTCTGATCAACATCTCTATCCCTTCCTCAGCAAACCGGAGAAGAGAATCGGACATCCATGCCTTGAGCCCAACCGAGACGCTACCTCGCTACTCTAGCATTGCGTCAGACCCCTTCAATTCCTCGTTCAGGCAAAGCAATGCAAGCAGCAGTGGGTCTAGTAGCAGTGGAAGGAGATCTACCCGGGCACTCGGATCTTCAAGCGAAGGGACATCCGTTTCCGACCATCGAAATCGGCTGCCCCGATACTCGTCGGTCTTTGGCGTTGAGCCAGACCAAGTGCAGCTCGTGCAAGACGCAGAGGAAAATCCACGACTGGAGTACAAGTACCACCTTACGAAGGGCACGAAGCAGGAGCCGTGGGCGAGTCTCGGCATCATGTCGACTGTCCGAGGGACCCGGAAAGAGAGCACACCGCGTATTCCTTATTTTGAAGGGTCAGAGGATGTTCATGTAGAACTCAATCTGTTCCTGAAAAAGCCAGTAACCATTCACTCGATAACAGCTACAGTGAGTGGACTGCCTGTCTTCTGAGTTGTACCTCTCTTTCGAGGCTATATCATTGACTAGGTTCCCATAGCTCCGGGGCAAATTGACGACCGGCCGTCTGGAAGCTGATTCGTCGACTTTCCTCGAATATCCAATATCGATTTTTGAGAAAGATACCGTTGACGCTTCGAAGTTGCAGAATGCTCGCGCTGACCGCAAGCTGGCTGGAGCGAACAAGTTCAAGCTGACCTTCCCATTCCCAACCAAAGTGAATTCGCACACATTGACGCCCTCCCCAGCCCAAACAACGAGGGTATCTGCCACTATCAACGGTGATCTGGCAAGCTCCTTGGCAGAAAGCTCGATAACACCATTCACACTCGAGGGGGATCCATACACTTTGAATACGGCGTCTGAACACGAAGAATCTCGCATAGGTCACACCGAGGAAACACACCCTGGGGCAGTAACACCCTTCTCCCCATCACTGGTTCGATCCCCTGGCCTCGACGAGAAGCGACCACTGGCACTGGCGCCTAGCACTAGTACTCAAAGCAGAGGTCCCGTCAAGCTCCATTCCGACAATTCCGCAGACCCACAAGGTGCCTTGACGCCGTATCCAGCAGGTTTGAGGCCTCAGCTGTCTTCAAGATCTTCCGAAAAGCGGAGCCCAACGGAGGACGCGTCGACGTTACCTCCATCTACAGCTCAGGTGCCTCCCCCTCAGAACTTGATCACGCTCCAACTCCCTTCAATGCACCCACGGCCGGCCATAATTTAATAACGCCCTTTTCGCTGACGGAAGATTTATCTGTCACAAGTGCTATCCCAGAATCCCGGGAGTCACAGCCCGGCGAGGCACCCCCGACTGCTCCTGGAGCCATAACACCTTTCTCACCTTTCCTAGTTCGAGTCCCAAACAGGGACGAGAAACGACCATTCCCACCCAGCGTTGCCCCCCAGTGCAGGCCCCCTGCACACCTCTATTCTGATTCCACCAACCCTACCGATGTTTTGACCCCTTTCCCAGCTGATATACAGCCCCAACAGTCCTCGAGGGCTTCGGAGAAGAGAAGACTCGATGAGAACATAGTAACTTTGCCCCCATCTACTCCTCAGACACCCCTTCCTCCAGCTGAGAAACAGAAACGAAGAAATATCCTAGAGGAAGCAAGGCAGAGACTGGAGGGAGTGAGAATAGACGAGGGTCGAGAAGGGGACCCGCTGGTACACTTTCTCCCACCGACGTTTCTCGAGAGGAAGATTCTTGTGAACCTTCACTACGAGTTCGTGATCAAGATCACCCACGGCCTTCTTCGAAGGCAAGACAAGTGAGTATTTAGGAATGGCTCCCGTTGAATCTTGCTAATTGACATTAACTTCCACGTGTGTGTATAAGAATCAAGACGAATTTGCTATACACGCCCTCTTTGGAGCCTGGGCCTTTCAGCTTCAAACGCCAGACCGCCTACGCGGAAGGGCGGACCCTTCCTCAACCGGCCGACGATTTTGAGGGATGGGAGGCGCTACCACCAGTGGCCATGAAAGGCGAGCTTCTCGACCAGCGCACAATTGATCTCGAGTGCACTCTCTCCCTCGCAAAACCGGTACGAATGCGCTCGAGCATTCAGCTGCACCTTCGCTAACTTGAATTGTTGCTTCAGCTGACATACACCCGGGGCAGTGTAGTACCATGCCATCTGACGTTGAATAGCAGCGATATTCAAGCGCTTAACCTCTTGGCAATACCGTCGACACCACGACTACGGCTAATGCGCCGAGTTCTGTACAGCGAAAAGGGACCCAAGACCATGGGAGCGGCACACCCGGGCGGTGGACCAGGCGCGATACCAGATATTCTAGAGAAAAAGTCCAGAGTACGCACAAGATATTCTAGGGCATTTAGGGAAACTCTCTTCGGACCAAGCGCCAAAGCGGCGGGGGACCTCACTACCCCGAGGGAGGTCTAGATTGGGAAGCCGCTATCTTCCCGGGCGACGTTGTCGAATCTGTGGATGAAATTACCTGCGCAACGTGGTGGATAATACCTCCAGCTGTGTCTGACGGGAGCATTCAAGGCCTCAGCATCCGAAAGCTAGGTGGAGAGATACATCTCCCTCCGAACCTCAAGCCCAGCTGTCGATCTCCTCTGTTTAGCATTTCCGTGAGTTGCAGACAGTCGTTGTCCAAAAACTAAAAGCTGATTTGGTTCAGTATACTGTCGAGCTCCTTCCTTTGCAGTCACACACCTTCCGCCCAATACTAATGAGCTCAGACTCTGCAGGACTCTCCGACAAGGCTCTCCAAGAACTAGTACTCCTGTCCCATAGGGTCTCGATTGCAACAAACTATTGCCCCGGGCTCCAGACTCCGACCATCTACTCTTCTCCGATTGACATAGAACGACAGGACGCAAAAAGGCGGAAGAGGCTGGAAGCGGATAAAATCTCCATACAAGCGTCCGCCCAGGGCGTCCCTGCGACACGGTACGGTGGCAGGGTCCCTGGAAAAGCTGCAGGACACATTGGTTCTATCATAGGGGAGGAAGTTTGTTAATACCATCCCTTTCGAAAAGTACACAGGTTCTGTGTGGGTATTACAGAGCATTTAAGAACTATAGTATGGTGGCGGCGCACTGGGAGAGGCTGAAATCATTGTCGCCGTCGGCGTTGCTGGGGGCATTTGCTGCTGCTGTGCACGAAGCATGCTAACCTCCCTTCGCAGGACTTCCACTTCTTGATGGAGGTTGTGTGATGTGGTCGAGGACGGTGGCAAGTAAGAAAGAGCCGTCGTGTCGTCTGACTGCTCTGAGGGTGGCAGCTGGGCTTGCGCTCGCCTCGTCGTATTCGCGGCATTCCGTGCGCGCTCAGCAGCTCCTTTACTCAACACCGGACTCGGATGGCTGTCAGACACAGAAGGCGATGATATAGGGCTTCGCTCAGCCGCGTTGAATGGGACCGGAACCAACTCCGAGGGCATCTCCGAGTAGCGACTTGGGGTCATTGGGTACGACCTCGCAGTGATGGACAAGACCTCTGGCGAGGAGAATGAGGTGGTGGTCATGGCATCACCGTCGAATCCTTTCTTTTCAGCCAAGGTGCGATTGTTCTTCCAGCGCCTCCAGCAGAAGAAGACACCCGCAGCCAAGAGTGCAAGCCCTGCAATTCCTCCAATCACGCCGCCCACGATGCCTCCAATGTTCTTCGAAGTACTGGTCGCTGAACTTGAATCTGAGGGTTTGCCTTGAATACTATGGGAAGCAAGTTTACGTCAAATCGAGTGTTTGTTTGGTGTTTAAAGGAAGGTTGCGTACTCCGTAACGAGCAAAGCGAACATCGCACCTTGCGCAGGGCTCGACCTACCGCCTAGTGGTAGGGATGCACCAGTATCGGCGTTGTACGTCGTGCCAAACTGAGCAGCTGTGCTCTTTTTAAAGGCCCTGTCATGAATCGACCTTATTAGTTTGTCCCTCGCTCTCGCACTGGTTGAGGCGGCCGCGGCGAACATCGTCCAATCTATAGAGACACACCATCAGTAGACATGGAGGGATAGCACAGAGGATGACATACGCGATTTCACGACGTGCGGGTCTGCGCTGTCGTATGCCAGCCCAAAAGCTGGCGCTAAGATCGGTGATTTGCCAAGTCAGCACACCCCAATCCCTGTACAAGTTGCAAAGCTGACCTGTATCGGCTTGCTTGTCGTAATAATCTGACTGATCTCGAAAGACTTTCTTCGTGAACAGGTCCGGAGCAATGAGTTGGGCAGCATAACTATTGTAGGCCAAACCCCAAGTTGCAGGCTGGCCATAGACCGAAGATATGTGGTCACCGTTAGCCACCGCTGACTGTTCCCATTGACTGGCGAGAGAAGTCGCTTGGTCCTTTGTGGTTGTATTAAGCGGAAAACGCCAGGGAATCAACTATGGTAGACTAACCCTGAAGTAGGTTTCCTCTCCATTCGGCCCCAATGCCTCTCTAATCTTTGACATTGCGTATATCCCGAGTATCCCCTTCATGGCGAGATTGGACTGGTTTTCGCCTGTGAGGCCATCGGCAGACATTCTAGACGCACATATCGTTAGAGAGAAAAGAATAGGGGAAGGGAAAGAACCGACTGGTCTTTGGTGTGAAGAGCTTCTGTGACGAGGAAGTCCGCCCAAGTTTTCATCACCTTCGCCTAGATGAATTCGGTGAGCGGGTAAACGGAATTGGGCGCTTAAAGCCCTACATAAGGATTAAGAGACGTCCAGTCTTTAGTCTGCATTCCATAGGCTGCAGCCATGATCAGCATGTTCCCCGAGTCTTTCATTCAAAGTCAGTAGGGGAGATCTCCTTCAAACTCTAGAAGGCTTGGGCCGTACGTTCTACTCCAAGTTTCTTTGTGTTCGTCCCATTTCCAGTCGCAGTGAGATAGTCGTTTCCTGGGAATAATCATGGTCAGATCGGGAAGGTGTCAAGCAATTAGAGTGATCCTCACCAAGATCAGGGGACGCGTACGCGTTTTGATACTTGTCTGAGGATTGAAAGGCGAAGAGGGGTTTGAGGAGGTACATCAAGATCTTTGGATTCAGATACAACAGTGCCGGCATGGCCGCATAGATAACTTCAACGGGGTTGGCCCGCCTTCAAGTAAAGCAATACATTCAGCCATAATCCATAGAAAAGCAAACAGGACAACATGGAGGTACTCACTTTGACACCCCCATATCTCTCATGTACGCCTGCACGTCCGAAGTATTCCATCCACTCTTCGCATCAAATCGAGGAAGGGTAATCTCTATCGCTCCCAGCGTCTGCCGTAGAGACAGTGCCACCAGATCCGCGTACTCGTCTGAAACGACAGACCCCTCTTGCTTCAGCTTCTCGTCCAGTCGTTGTGCTCGAGCCCGTGCATCGGGAAAGTCAGCCAAAAAGGCGTCGATCTATGTGACGACTTGAAGATTAGAATCCGAATCTCATCCAACACCCAATTTTTGAACGCACCCCGTCTTTGATTGCGAGATACTGGGACCAGAAGTACGAAACGCGTCGTTCAACGCCAATTGTGCCCCCATAGCCCAGCAGGAGAGACTCCCGCACGTGCCCGATAGCCCAGACGACAGGTTCTGCCGTGTTTATGATGTTTCCAAGATCAACTGCAAATGCAAGCACGGTGTGGTTCCTGCCAGTGGTGCACCTGGTCAGCGCTTCCGGTGCCCGCGGCCGCTTCTGTAGTGCACTCACTGATCCTGCGACGCCCTGAAGAGCGTGTCCTCCGCGTTGTTTAGCTTACCAGCACCCGTAAAGATAGCTCGGATGTCCGAGAAAGTGCCCGTTTGCCATGTAACCGCAGAACTCTATTTCGACTGTAAGTTGAGGCCCCCACGGGCGATGGCGCGCTGCACACACCTCCGTCATTGCGTAGAACAAGTTCCCATCTTCAGCAACATCGTACAGCTCCAACGACGAAGCAGAGCGCCTTCGTATATCGTGATACACTGAAGAAGCAGTATGGGTAGTATTCCATTCAACTGTGTCGTTTCTGGTAGAGATCAAAGCTATCCGACCCATCCAATTTGTCTTTGATTAGCTTCGGTTGCCTCGAGACGAAAGATACATACGTACAAGAATCTACATCTGTGTACAGTTGCACAGAATGGGCTTGACCGTCTTTTGACATTGCGTCCACGTACATGTACGCGAACGGAAAAGACTGCCGGACGAGATTAGTTGGCTACCAAAGACCTTCGCGTCAATAGGGAGCTGCAACGGGATCTGAGACTGCATGCGCACCTCGACTGGACTCAGGAACGACACGTTCAGGGTCACGGGCCCCGCATCGAGAGTGAACATGGTCTGTGTCGCAGAGAGATACGTGCCAGTCGTTGTCGCGGGTGTAACACCAGGATGATCGCTGCCCAGCCATTGCCAGACTTGCCCATCCACGCGAACATAGCCCGTCCAATTAAGCGCCTAGCCGAATCGTGTTTAGTCAACACTGTAAGGGCTGGGGGAAGGAATACGCGCGCTCACCCTCCAAGACCACGTCATGGGCACCGTTCCAGCCACAGTCGGGTCGACCTTCGTGTCCTCCGTCGTCGCCCACACCCCGAAGTACGGGGAACGATTCACAACCGGAATCGTGCGCGGTATCGCCGAAAGAGTTCCTTGAGCATTAGCTGGTCGCGAAAACAAAGGAAAGATAAAGGTAAAGACAGTGAAAGCAGGGGGTATCAGTCGCATCGTGCGCGCTGGGGAGGAGCACGATCTGGAGAAAGGAAAGAAAAGGAGTGCAGCCTGCTAGCATCACAACCGACTGACAAGCATGAAACCTCTTTCGAGAAAGGACAAAAGCCGCACAAATGCCATACCACCACATTGCGAATGATATACATCTATGTAGTATCCATGCTCCTGACTCGGTACCAGGCGGTAGCTATTGTGCTCAGAAATGGCAGTTGAGCCAGGGGATCATGGGGAACACGGCCGACAGGACCTAAGCGCCCGATGCTACAGTGAAAAAATACAAGCCACCACGATTCATTCAGACAGAACGTATGTAGTCACACAAGTGGATGAACATACCGGTAGTACCTACAGGCTGGACAGCCAGCTCGACAATTCAGCGCAGAGGATATCATGCGTCTCGTCCAGCCAAAAATGGGACGCGTCGGGGACCGCGAGAACGCGGAGCACCTTCTCTCCAGTATCGGGCTCCTCAAACGCCTTGCTTTGAAGTTGGGCAGCCCATGCATTGTACTTTCCGAACGCAGTGAACTCGTCATGGCCTCCAAAAGCAACAAGCACCTTCGATTTCCCAGACGAGACAAGGTCGTCCAGCTTCTGCTGATAATACGACCCCTTGAACCGGGTCAAGATTCCGCGTGTACCAAGTGGATATGAGAGCAGGACGTAAGCCAGCTTGAAGGGGAGCCGGTCCTGGTCCAGCGTCGGGTGGAGAGTCGTAATGAGCGCACCATGTGAGTAGCCCTGCAGACATTTAATGTGAGTATTCAAGAATGAACCCTTTCCAAACCAAATGGTCATCGCCTACAATGATCACCACGGTGGATATTACAACGTCCTTCACTTCGCGCACGACCCATTGGACGATAGCTTCAAGATCCCTGCCCTCATCAAATCCAGTAAACGATGCCCACCCCGTCGAGCGCCCAACCGCACGCGAATTGTACCGAAGAATGTGGTACCCCTGCTCTTGTAGTACACCCGTAAGCGAATGCAAAACGCTTTTAAATCAAGGTCAGATCTTCTTCCGTCCACAGTTCGCAAAATCCCAGGAAATGCTTCGACGTACGGGTCATTCATCCTTCCTCCCAGCCATGACCAAGGGTGTATACAAACAGCGAGCTTTCCTTCCCTGCTACCTCCTGGTCCCCGTAGAGGCTGGTTTCGCGGTGGGGGAATAAGTTGGAATTGCAGCGCGACTCCAGTGGGAAGTTCAACCAGTCCATCTTCTCTAACGTGTCCAAACGTTGCAGATTCCATGATATTAAAGGGTTATGGGTATTCAAAGGGTATCATTCACGATGGTGGTGGTGGTGGTGGTGGAGAGACAGAATCTTGTGCAAAGCCGCCGCTCTGCAGGCGGCAAAATGTGGGAATAAAGGACGGCGGAAGCCGAATTCTGAGGTGCACGTGCAGTAGACGCGCGCCTATCGCTGCGTATCGAAGGCTTACGCAACGCACACGTCGCAGACGCAGCTGCAGAAGGAGGGTACACACTCCGGATAAACGGGAGGACGCGAAGTTCAGAGAGGGCCTAGCAGGAATAGGTGCATTTGAGTATACGGAGGATGGGTAAAGAAAGAGAAAACCGAAGGAAGTGGATAAATTAGGCGTAAATGAAAGCGTCGAGGGAGCGTGTGCAAGGGACAGTAAGTAAGTAGTTCCAGTATGTATGGGTATCTGCATCCAAGGAACAGCAAGTAGGAAGAACGAGTGGGGATCGAGATCGATGAGCTACAAGTAAAAAGACGACCAAGCCGAAGAAGATGGATGGATGGCCCACGCCGCCAGCCAGCCAGCCAACAGGACCCGATGATACATACATAGCATGCAATCGTGCCTTGCCGTGGTAAGTAGGTATGAGGTATCACTCCATCGATGAGCCCGTCACCAGCAAAAAAATCAGCAAAAAAGAATATCACGAAAGAAAGCCGCCTTAGGCTTTAGAGCGCCCACCAAATCAAAGCAAGCAAGCCAACCAACACCAGCCAACGCCCAGGCACACCTCCCTCGCCGCGTGGCATCACAACAAAAGCTACGCGCCACACCCAGGTGGTATCATCCCAGTCTGGTATGCTCCCTTCAACAAGCTTCGGAGAATCGCAGAGAATCGCCAGACCTAGGCTGGACAGCTGCATCTACAGCATGATATCGCGAATCTATACGCACACCAATCCCATTTAGCTATAACCATACCAAAACACCTAAGTAAAACAACAACTCACATTTTTGCTGACAATAGAGCTGAAAACCACAAAGTGTGATCAGTCAATTCGGTTCCGTGCGGCGGCGGGTCGCGACGGTCCAGGTTGATGTTGAAGAGATAGGCGCGTTGATAACGCGTTGCACATGCGTCGTCGTGCAGGTTGACCGAGCGACATGGAAGATTGGAGAAGGAAGCACGGTGCGGGGCAGGTGGACATTCGGTCGGTAGGTCGATCGTCGGGCGCCAGGAACAGCAGGGGATAACGTTTGAAGCGGGCGGGCGGCAGACAGGTTCCGGGAGAGAAGGGTCGATTCCGAGGATGAGAGGATGATGGCGTGATGCGTTGACGGGCGGATGACAGCCAGTCCCAATCATGGCGGAGGCGCCGACCGGACGGATGTGTTCGAGACAAGCCGTTGGTCGCGTTCGTGCGTGCGGCGTTTCGTTTTTGTTTGTGTGTGCGCAATTTGCCCGAATAATCGATCGTTGATACAGTCGAAGAGAGAGGGAGGTGCATAAAAGAACGAATCATTAATGAGTTTAGTCCCATACCAGTGCAAGAAAAGGAAAAGAAGAAGGAAAAAGGATAGATAGACGTGTGCAGAAGATGATGATGAGAGGGTGAATCAAAGGAAGGAAGAAGCGGAAGGCGCGGGCGAAAGAGCGGCTGCCAGGCTGGGCTCAACGGAAACCGGCAGTTAAAAGTGATAATGATACATTCCCCGAAAACGAAAACGAAAATGCGTAATAAAGAGAGCGAAATAGAAGCAACAAAAAAAATAGGCAGATTGAACGCGGAGCTGCACTCTCCCCAATGCCAACCCTAAATCAACGCCGCCGTCTCGAGATTCGAACGAAGAACGATGCTACGAATAGTGAGAAAGGAGGAAAGAAGGGAGTTGAGCTTCGAGCGTCCATGACGATGCAAGAGATGAAAAGGTTAAATGGGAAAGGGATGAAAAAAGCACACCAAAGAAGATGCGAACGTGGGGGAAAGACGGACGGAAAGACTCACTCTAAAGAAAGAAGATTGTCAGAAAAGGGCAAATGAGAGTAGGAGAATCAATACAGAAACGCACCTTCAACTGCTGCCATAACTACTCTGAGCATGGCCGTGTCCGTGGCGGTGGTGATGCTGGAAGTGGTAAGTATGATTAGCGCCGACATGCAGGCAATAGATAACGAAGTCATACTGGATGTAGATCTCTCGATCTTTCGAGCGTCCCGCTTTCTGCGCAAGTTTTGCAAACCGTTTCTTGAAGTATTCCCGGCCTGCCCGCACGTCGCCTGACTCGCCATCAAAGTCCTGATAAAGAGGGTCAGCAGTGGTGTTTAGGAGGAGGATGAATCGAAAGGGAAATTAGTCCGTTCACCCCGGTGGGGGTGATAGGAGGGTAAGCATCGGTTCACGATACTTACTGGGAAGAAGTTCTTGATATCCGACGTCGGGATCTTCTGTTCAAATAGGTCGTTCTTGTTGAGGAAGAGGATCTTGTAACGGTCGAGTTTAGACATATAGGACAATCGAGCTGCAGAGATAACAACTCACTATTGATGTCTGTTTGAACCACTGTGAATGACATATTGAATCCCAGATCGTCATCGCGTCCTGCATTTGGTTCTACGTGCAACAGTTATGTTAGGGTCGTCCTCGAGATATCATAGGGAGAGACTACTCACCGCATCCTTGTCCTCCACCAGACATTGATCATAACCACTCAGGCTGACCAGAAACAGAATGCTAGTGACATCCTGGAAACAGTGAATCCATTTCCGACGCTCGCTCTTCTGCCCACCAACATCCACCATAAGCATCTCATGGTCCCGCAACGTAAAGGTCGTCTCTGTGATACCGATAGTTCTTGCTCGACATTGGATGATGTCCTGGTTTGTAGGCTGATACTCTGGGTCGAACAACCGGTCTAGTGATGAGAAGAAGTAGTTTAGGCTAGGGGGGAGATATTAGCAAATACGGTCCAGCTTCAGCTTCTATCAAGCTCATGCCACTCACTTTTCAGGTAGAGCCGCTTCATTCCCCCGCTGCCATGCTTGTCGTACGTGACAGTCGCTCCACAGGACCTTGAATGGCTTGTAGTATGACATTGGGAAGGGCTCCGAGTCCCTGAGGTCGCGAGCACCTATGATGAGGTCAACGTACTGTTCGCTCTCCTCCATGACCTTGAGGTCCATGTCCTCCATCGACTCAAGCAAGTAAGCCATACCCCGCGTAAGGTTGTCGAAGACAAGCTGGCGGTATGATTCGATTTCTTGTGGTGTGAACGGCACCTTGTGTATCAGCCGCATTTGCTTCAGGATCGTTGACTTTCCAGAGTCGCCTGACCCAAGAAGCAGGACCTGCCATACGATACCCATAGATCAGGATCGTAATACGTCCCAGTTTCATACGCTTGAGCATAACTCTACGAACCTTGACCTGCGCTGCCATTTTCGCCTTCGCCTGACCGACAACGGTCAGAAGGTGCTTTCTAGGGGTATCGGAATGAAATTGGGTGCTGACCTCCTTCAACTGCCTTTCAACCTCCCTATTCCGCGCCTTCTCCTCTTCTGAAGACTCCACCCCCGTCGGTGCTGAAATACACGACCCCATGGATGCTCGATGTGACTTCCCTGACCAAGGCTAGATGGGCGTCTGCGCTCTCGCTAACAGTAATAGAACAACAGGTCGTCGTCGTTGTCGTAGCCGTCGTGCTCGTCGTCAGCCCGCTAGTGTACACAACAACAAGAAAGCCAAAATGGCGAAAGACGAAGGAGAATTGAAGGAACAAGAATTAAACGGAAGCGCAAGAACGGCGGCTGGCGAGAGCAACCGCCCTGAAACCTGGGAGCAGGACCTCAATTCGGGGTTAGCCGGCAGCCGCGGCGGCTGCTTTACCATCACTGATCTCTGATCACTTAATTGCACCCATCCCCATCAGAAACCCCTTTATTTTCTCCTCTGGGACCGTATACGTCAAGAGAATCTACCCAAACGCCACCCCCGTGGTCTGAAAATGGCAGGATACAGCCCTCCGACTTGAAGGGAACGATGAGGCGCAGGTCGTCTGACCCGAAGTCCAGCCTGTCGGTGCAGAACAACATCTCCACCGCACCATTTTTTCTTATCTCCAGCAAGAGTGCGACAGAAAGTGCCCACCACGAGGACAGACGATCTTCTGGATGATTCCCCGGTGTCAACGAGCTGGGAGCTCGAAAGAAGGCACGATCTTCGCTGGCCATAGTGTCATAGTATGTCATACCCTGACCAGCCCTGACCTCGCCGCGGCGTCAACGTTGTCCCCGCGACGAGGAACCACAGGACGACGGATCGGAAGCGAGCTCGACTCGCCTGAATAATAGAGAGGCTCCATTCGCCCCATACTTGCACACAAGTAGACACAAGTGCGCTCACCTCGGTCGATGCGGAACATGTACATGCGTTATCTTCTTGTGGACAGGTCAATTATCTCTCCTAGAGTCCTAGCTATCGAGTTGCTTAAACGGCCCCAGGTCCCAAACGGTACTTGCCCGCCCTGTACGGGTGCACTTGACCTTGAGCAGCTAGGGCCCAGCCCACACCTGTGGGCGCTAAGCATACTTGATCCTGCATTAAGAATCTCTCGATCCTACCCAGAGACTCAAGATTAAAATCCGAAGTCCATCTACAGCCTCCACTCCCAACATCACAGATAGAGCATATCACGTTCTGAGACCCAACCAGACCACAGAACGTACCCATGACCTTTCACACCTAGAAGGACATACACAAAATACACTTGTTGAAACTTGACATTGTCAATGTAGAGCGAACCTAAGGGTCACCCCCACCCAAGAACTCTCCCATGATCCCAGAAATCCAAACCCACACCCACACCACCACCACCGTTCAATACAATCCACCCTAGAAACCCCCAATAAATCACCAACTAGCCGATGTTGAATACACCTCACAGGCCTCACACAGGCCTCGGCCCTCACCTCATCGCTATTCTGACCGTGACCATGTCCTGCAATTCAAACATAATTGCTACACGACGACCGTTCACAAGAGTATAGTACATGTACGAAATGCCGCTTCTGCAGGTTCGATCCAGGCCCTCATGCTTAACGACAGACCGTGGGCACCTCGGCCACCCTTTCCCTCGTTCCGAGTGGCCAAGAGCTCGCATCTTACGAGACCATGGTAAAAGAATCAAGGCACCGAATCCATGCAAGCGGCGTCTCGCACTCGTGCCCACACGAATGAATAAATGGCTGTCCGCGGAGAGGTATGGATGTGCCACTGGCAGGCCTGATCTGGCTAGATGCCTCCTCGAGTAATAGGCGCCCAAGGCCCAAGGGCGCTCTGTATGTCCATTCACCCGTCACCGGCGGACAAAGCGGGGTCCGGGCCCGTATCAACAGTGGCAACGTCGAGCATTCAAGTTTCGAATAGGAATGTTGTAATAGATAGATAAATGATTGTGCTCGCTAGACTGGCCCTCGAATGAATGTTCAAACCTCCGATTCTCCCTCAAGCTGCCTCTTCAACCTCCCCAACGTCCTCTCAGGCCCCAAAACCCTCACAATGTCCGGAATCGAAGGTCCATCCTACAACACAATGAGTCGCTTCCCCACCCAAGAGAAAAGCACGCACCTTGAACCCGGTCAACGCATGCCTCAAGGTCTTCATAAACACCTTCGTCGGAACCTTAATCTCCTTCCTCACCCCATGCAGAATCTTCTGCAGCTCCCCCTCCGTCTCGGGCGTCCAAGGCGTCGGAAGCGCAGCGAGCTTTGCGTGTACCGCGGAGAGGACTTTCTCTAATCGCGGATCGTCAGCGCAATGATACTACGAGCAAGATGCACATACCTCGATCCACAGGATCAAACATCCCGCGCATCTCCCTCGCCTCCTCCGACCCCAAATCCGGCTCCTCAAACAAATAATACGCATGAATCGGCAACTCTTTCAAATTCGTAAGACGGCCCTACCACACCCAATCAGCCTCAGCTCGCCCAAAATCAAAAGCAACGTACCTCCAAAAGCTCAATCGCCTTCTCAATCATGCCCGTACTCGTATACGGACTCTCTGGAAAGCTCTCCTTGACATACCCATGCACCCGCTCCGCCACGCCCCTCAACCCCTCCGGCGTCCCCCTCTCCCTCAGCAAATGCTGTTTGTTGAGATACTCCAGCTTCATCGGATCCAGAGAGCTGTTGCGATGCGTCACGGCGGAAAGGTCGAACTCGGTGATGAGCTCGGGCAGGGTGTATACAGCGGTGCTGTCCGGGGCGTCTGTGTGCGTGTGCGTGCAGGGCGTTCCTTCAGGGTGGGGATGATCGTTCGGGTTGTGTTTTGCGCCCCATCCCGCCAGCGCGAGCCAGTTCAGCACCGAAACGGGCTCCCAGCCCCTCCGCTATCACAGAGAGGCAATCAATTGCGACGTTATTGATGCATATGGATAGGGAGACGCACGATGTAGTCTTCCACTTGGACGTCCCCGTTCCGTTTGCTCATCTTCGAGCCGTCTGCGTTTAGTAGGATGGGGAGGTGAGCGAATTGGGGTGGGGCGAGCTTGAGCGCTGCGTAAAGGTCGAGGTGGAGTGGGAGGGAGGGAAGCCATTCCTATTTTTCAGTTGAAGAAGGGTGAGTGGGCGAGGAATTTGGTGAGGGGAGAGAGGGCTTACCTCCCCACGTAGAACGTGGGTGATACCCATCTCGTGGTCGTCTACGACCGATGCCAGGTGGTATGTAGGGAACAAATCGGATTTGAGGAGGATGGGGTCCGTAGCGAGCGAGGCGTGTGCGTCTTTCAGCTGTCCGAAGATGAGGTCCACTCCCGTCGGCCGTGCGGGAAGTTGCGTTCCCTAGCATCCCAATCAGAACTGACCACCGAGCGAAAAGGAAACTTAAAGGGCGTACGTTCAATCGCACGATGGACTTCTCGCCTGCTTTAACACGTCTCGCAACCTCCTCCTCCGTGAGATGTAGACACTCCCTGTCGTAAGTCGCGTTTGAGCCCGTTCGAGCGAGCTTCTCGCGTACGTCGGCGAGGCGGTCCATGGAGCAGAAACAGCGGTAGGCGTGCCCTGTCTGCGCCATGTTTAGCCTCGTGGTACTGGGGTTAGATTCTATGCGAAAGGGTACTGACTTCAAGCAGCTTTTTGGAGTATTCTTTGTACAAGTCCAGTCTTTCTGACTGTAGGGAGGGTTAGACTTCGATCATATGGAACGATGGGCTCTGGCTGACTTGGTAGTATGGTGCATGAGGTCCATTTTTTCCAGGACCTGTGGCATATTTCAGATCCCCTTCAGAATAGGTTAGGTATAAGTACTACGCACCAAAGTCGTATTCCAGTCCAGCCCAATCCAGCGCCTTCCGTATCCCCTCCACACTCCCAGGAACATATCGTGTCTACACACCTCGTTCAGCGTCATATAGCATTATCTCCTCAGTGATACTTACAGCATCTGTATCCTCGATCCTCAGAATCCATTTTCCACCGTGTTTCTTCGCAAAAAGGTGGTTGTACAACGCCATGCGCAGACCTCCGAGATGGAGGGGTCCTGTCGGGGACGGGGCAAACCGTAGGAGTACCATGATGAGGCTGGTGTTCTAGGGGATTGCGAGTCAGATTTGGAGGTTCCAGGTCAGTGTTTTTGTTGCTTTCACCGTGGGCTAGTGGTATAGTGGTGGTGGTAGATGGCAGAGTTGAGTTGCGGGCCGTGGCCAGCCCGGGCGCCTACAATCCGACAGAACGGACCACGTGGTCTTCTACTGAGAGCTCAGCGCGACAGTCGACTGTGGCCTTCAATCAAACTTGTTGAAGAAGCCTGTTATCTAGACTTGATAAACTGGGAAGGGACAAAAATATATTCTGTGGGACCACCCGAAGAGCATGTTTGTGACATGAGACGACGAACGATTTATGAGGTTCATCCCCAGGTTTTGCCGCCCGTCGCCCATCAAGCGATCTTAAAACGACATCAGCCTCCTGGACTCAGGAGAAGTCTTATCATGCCCTCATACATGAAAACTAAATACACCAAAATCCCTCGGGCCTCAGGCTACGTACTGGAATAAATGCCAGTCTTCATCACTCCTCTTCAAATACTCCGTTTCCACCAACACATCAATCCTCTCCTTGATCGAATTCACGCTCGGCGCGAAGTGGTTCTTGACGGCGTCGATGGTCGCGACCTTGAGCTGCTCGAACGTCATTTCCTTCTTGCCCTTCATGATGCGCACGATCGCGGCGTCCAGATAGTGTTTCCTGTCGCCTTCGATAGCCTCGTTCGTCTTCTGCGTTTCTTCGGTCTTTACGAGGGAGTATAAGTTGTTGAATAAACCAAATCAAAAGGTGAAAGTAAGAGGTGGGCGTACCGTGACCTTGGCTTGAATAGAGTTGATGTGTACACGCGCCCTCTCGTCCCAAAAGTCGGCATTGTATCGGAACACATCGTCATCATCAACATCTCTCCCAGGCGGGGTCTTCTTCAAAACCTTCTTCTTTCCACAGGCAAGACTTTGCAATGTCCTCCTAAGCTCTCCGTCCTCTGTGTGGTGTTCAGCGCGCAGAATGACTAGAATGTCAAAGATGAATACGCACCCATCTGCGTCCTCGCTTTGATCTCTGCGAACCCGATCTCCTCCTGGCTGTTAAAAAGTAAGAGCACGATCGCCTGGTACAAGCTGACCGTGAGGTCCCTAACACCATTGCTGAACCGCCCCTTCAAAACAGCGCTTCCAAGTGCATGGTCAAACTTGAGAGAGCGACCGGAGTGCTGGAGTTTATAAAATGCTTCGTATTGTTCAAGGTCTTTCTGCATCTGTACATCACAGTTAACAACCGGCAGGCAAAGAGCGGGTACGGAATCAAGCATACCTCAGAGGGGAGTGTGGGGAGTGTCAATGGTACGGTGAACGGCCATGCACTGCGCTGGAGAACGAATACGTTGAGCCTCTGCGCTCTTTCGTTCTCGGCCTTCGAAGCGTGATATGCCTTCATCATATCCTTGGACACATTCAAATCCTTGAACATGTCCTCGCCCATTCCGAATTCGGGGTCGTATTCTAAGGAGTTATATAAGTGTCGGTCCACACGTTAAAAGAGATCGCTCACGTTCTTTCAGCTTCTTCAGCATCGCAGCCTCGAAATCGTCAGACGCACTCGTCGACATCAACAACCTCCTCGCCAGCATGCGATGGTAGAACGTCCTGAATACATCCTTGTCTTCCGAGTAGCGGTACATCTCCAGCGCTGCGTTGAGTTTGGCCTGATACTCGGCGTTGGTCAAAGTGCGCTGACCCTTCCTCAGCTCTAGGTGCAGATACTTCGCGATCATCTCCGCCGGTTTGTTTCTGCGCGATCGGAAGCCGAACGTAAAGGCATTGTTCATGACGCTGATGAATGTCGAGTCCGGCTGCGTGGCTTCGGTGCTGCTACCTTCGTTCGCTGTCGTGGATTTGACGAAGGAGTTGGAGATGACATTGACAACCTGCGCTTTGAAATCGAGGAGGCGCTGGACCATATCTTCATCCCGCTGTACGTCTGTAACGATGCTCTGCACGACCCTCTGTATGTAAAACTTGAACGCTTCTTGGAGCGGCTTCAGACCGTCAACACGGCTGAAGAGTTTGTACATCTCCCCGAGAGTCGTGGTATCTCGTGCGTCCATGAGTTCAGGTAGCACTACGATCGATCAGTACGATTTGGTCAGTGCTTTCGCAAGTCGACTTACGAGAATTTGACAGCCATTCGACTTTGCCGTCGAGGAGAGACGTCTCCGTGACCTGCCGGACGACTCCCCAGCTCCCAACGGGAAGGACAGCCCTCGCCCGCTCATCCTCCTCTGCGATCCTCGCTTGGACCCTCTTAAAGTATTCGAACGCATCGTCTTGCGGGGTCTGGTCAGATTCCCTCTGGTAGTATTCCCTGGTGGTATCGATGTAGTATTGTTCGAATGCCGAGAACTGCTTGTGGATGGTGAGGTATTCGACAAGTTCTGGGATGACGGCGCGATTGCTGGCGATACTGTGCGTCTCGCGTTCCCACTCCAGCCATGTTCCGACGCAGGAACGGAGCAGCTCGGCGACTTGCGCGTTCCCGAAGATACCTTGTGCGAAAAGATGATACGCTTCGTCACTGCGGATCCATAAGCAGCGTAGGCTTGGAAGAGCAATAAAAGAACATACTGTAATGATACTCGTGTTGAGCTGTGATTCACGACGTATACTTGGTCGAGGTACGTCAGGAGGGATTCAAGGAGGGCCTAAAGAATATCGTCAATGCACTGAAAGGACGGGGAGCCAGTAGTACACGCACAATTCGCTTCTCGAACCATTTACAGTACTTCACCAGGGTCGCAATCCAAGCCACGGCCTCCTCCTTCGTCGCAATGAGCGTGGCCGCAATCCTTCGCAGAGCGTCTCGCACTTCTCTATGAAACACGTTGTCGTAAAGGTGCGCCCCGCCATCGTCGTCAAGGATGACCGAGCGGCACGTCCGGTAAACCTTCTCGTACGTCGCCCTCTTCAATGGGCGCAGATCTTCCTGCGTTTCGTCCATGATCTCGTGCACGCAGGCTCGGAGCAATTCCTGCTTGGTCGCCACACCCCTGGCAGGCGCCTTGAAAGCTGCGAACCTTCAGTACGAGCCTCATCCTTCGTAAGTATTACGCACCGTTATCGTCACTCTGCACTCGAATAGTTATCGGCCCCTTCAAAACCGTCGATTTCGACCTAGTAGATGTATCAGAGTCGGTCTCCAAACGTGCGATTTTGCGACGAGGAGATGCCGACCCGTCTATCCGATGAGCTGAGGGTGTCTGGCTCAGGAATTGCACGCCATTGGACGCTGTTGGGAGCGTCAAGAGCATAGAAACCTCCATAGCGGTAAATTGGTGGTGGTGGTCCAAGTTCAAGCTGTGAGCCGGTCCAGTTGATGGTATCAGCCCCTAACTTCTACTTCTGGCCGTTTTGGCACATACCTTACCGAAGCCAAAATGTACATTGAGAGCTCTACGCGGTCTAGTAGTCGCCTAGAAATACAGCAGATTATGGCTAGTGCGATGGTAGAAAGGAAGTCCAGAAGGCAAAACCTGGAATGCCGAAGGAAGCTCAGGCGAGGGTCTCGATGTCCAAATCCTCCCATCCCAAGTAAACACCTTCAGAAGCCTAACGGTATTGGTGACCATAGTTTCTTTTTACCGATTTTAATTTGCTTAGGGCAGTTTCTCCCTGGAAAAGGGAACGGAGCCGTCTCGCCTCACTGAAAATCTTAACACCCATAGCAAGCAAACCCCTTAGTTTTCTTACTGAAGCGAAATCCGCCAGCTAATAGTGCATATCTGGGAACTTGGAGACCTAACTCGGTGGATTGTCTCTTACAAAGCTGGCCAATATAATAGCACAGGATGTGCGGGGGTGCTGAGGAGAAGGTATTGAATTTGAAACTGGCGATAAGAAAGTAAAAGCTGGGAAAGGTCCCCAGGATACCCACAGAGTACTTTGGCGAATTCCTATATTATCGTTAAATTCAGCTGTAGGCAGAGTCTCCTCTCAATTGCCGAAGTTTCATGCTATGTCCGAGGCCCAGCCGGCGGCTCTTTGGTGGGCAACCCAATCACTGGCAAGTTCCTTCCCTCATGCTCGCACTCGTAGGCGAGAGCGTCACAGATCTCACAGATATCTAACCATAGTACTACTCGCTAGCACAGACCACTCTATTCCTGGACACTGAAAGTGGGAAGGTTTTGTCGACGGAGCGTCCATTTGGATTTGGGGCGACTTCGCAACCTTCCCTAAAAGGCGATAACTTCCTAGTTAGTAAATTGTGTACTAATCAGCAATAACAGGCAAATCATTTCCGCGCTCTATCGTATTTTGACTTGTATCAGGCCCAGAATGTCCATAAAATGGAAAAATCGCATATGATTGGATATATATCTGCGGGATTTCGGATCAGTGTAATTATGTCCCATGATTTTGTCCCATGATTTATTTGGCATCGTGCCCATACATTCCCTTGTGTATGTCTATAGTAGTATAAGTACAGGTTGCAGTTACTTCATGTCTATTTATTATGTCCATTGCGCTTTTGATACCAAATCCACGAATTCCTGGACACTTTGAAAAAGTGGGAAGGTTTTAGCGTCCATCGGGAATTGGGGGCAATTTGGGGCCATCAGGCAGATTTCTATACTGGGAAGGTAAGTTCCTAATTGGTGAGTTGCATAATCGTGTCCCATGATTTGATCAGCCGTTCCTCGGCATCGTATGACTTGCTGTAACCCCTTCTCTGGCAGCCTGTGGATGGACGACTACAGTTTTCTTTTCGCCCTCTGTCTCTTTCCACTCTCTTGATGGGACCCTGGTTCTCCATCTAGCTCCTGTAACATGTCATCTCTTCTCCTTTAGACAAGAGGTAGAGGTATGTAGGCTGCAAACTCTGCAATGTGCAACACACTCTGTTCTTCCACCCCGTTTGGCTCATCGTCAAAAGTGAGTGGCAAGGTTAACGGTATGTACTGGCACTGCAAGAAAATGTGCGGCTAAAAGTTTTGCATTACGGCCTGGGCAGTGTGGTTCTTCCGCAGGGACCAAGGCATCTGTTAAGGTGTACCTCGCGGGTCGCCCTGTATTATTCCGGGCAGTGTCTACTGTGCTTCTACCTACTGAGTGCATAGGCATGCACCGTACACACTATGTAGGAACAGCATGCTCCGATCAAGCACCCGCCACATTACGAGTCCGTCTTTAGCGGAATCGTTCTGTGCCCTTCAAAATTCAGGTTCAGTGGTAAAATTTTGATCGGATCATCATTTGTAAGCATGACTAAGGCTAGCGTAATCACCGAATTCGGTGCTGCTCGCTTGCTCTCTCTGCTTTCAACGTCCTAACATCATCTCCTTGCAGCTGTCTCTTTGAACCGAAGATTCTGTGCTAGAAAAGCTGCGCTTTTTAGACAGTCTTAAAACTATCTGCGGTGTGGCCTCCTACCACCTCCGCGACTATGTCCATGTCCTTTGTGATTTGTTTGTGATGTCAACATGCTCAGTTTTACCTCTGTCAGCGGATGTCGGTCTGGAGCAACGATCCACGAACTTCTCTCAGTTCTCCGACACTCGTTCTTTGCTCCCATATGAGCACCGGGCCCTATCCTTGATACTTATCTTGAATATGCTGGCAGACTCCAGTCGTCGCTTCGCCTTACCCATTGCCGGACAGCACACGCAATCACGTCTTGCCAGAGCATTGAACACCCACCCTCTGTCCCTCATATTGTGGAACGTAGCTGAGAAAATAGCGCAAGATGAAGGAAATTACTACAAGTCCTACGATGGAAGCCTGCATTCAGAAGGTGCTTGAAGGGTAGGCGGTGCACGCGCGCAGTGCACGGCAATCCGAACCGCGGACGAATAGAGGCTGAGGGGTATAGGTGAGTAAATACCTTTGCTACTGAGTGTATTTGTACTCACCTGTATCGCTAGGACGCCATCGACGAGTACGGTAGCGCGGACAAGCAAACAGCAGCGAAGCTACTGGGTGCGTGAAATGATGTGGAGCACGAGCGAAGTGACGTTGGGCGCCGCCGCGCAAGCACCCTGGAGTGTGGACACGGAGCATGGAGGTGTCTGCGAGCTGGGGAAATGATGCGAAAGCCTGAAATTCCTGAGTTAGGCGAGGGGACTCTGACGCTCGAGGACGCCGATGGCTGGCTGTCCTGGGGTGCGTGGAATTGATCTCATTCGTGTCTATGTGTCTAATTTACATGATCGCACGCGCCATTGCTTCCTCTCTCTCCCATTCACGGATGCCATCCTGCTTCAGCTTCGAGATAAGGCTTGCGACTACCCCCATCGTGCATCGACTCAGCCAACACCTCCGCCTGTCCTCCTTGTCACCACCCTCACCGACGACACGCCTCCGACGACACTCCAGCCGAAATACGCACTGCCGCCAACGATGACCACCACAGCCATCGGCGACGATGGATCGAGCTATGTAATTGGACAAGCGCGTCAGTCTCAGTCTCGCGTCATAGAGTGGACAAACGAGCTGTAAGTAATAGACCATGCCAATAAAATTGTTTGCTGTCTACTTGTGCCTGTCGTGAGTGTGGGCGGCGATGCTGGGTAGGGTCATGTCGGCCGCTTCCCACAGGTTCCAAGGGCCCCTCAAATTCAAACGCTCCTGAGCGCCTAGCCCCGTCGGGCCCCGGCCCTCGACGGACTCGTACCTGCCACGCTTAGCGTTGGCCACTGAGCACGTACCCCTTGTGTATGTGACCTCGAATGACTAGGAGGGTGGGAGCAACTCAGCCGTCGAATGACTTGCTCCCTATCTATCATCGTTTTTCTATGACTTTCCGAGCCACCATGACCTCTGCGACTACGTGGTTCAGCACTGACGGCACTTTTGCCCGGTGCCGCCCTCCTCGAAAGGAACGACATGTCCGAGACATACCAACCTATGTGCAAGCTGGGGTGTTACGCCGGAGGCTCTAAAAAGCAGAACGTGTCTGCGCGTCGGACGTGGCGGTCCTGAGGGCCCAGAGAGGTGCGAGTTCAAAATTTGTCTTGCCGGCCTCTCACATGCGCATGATCCTCATGGCTTCACTTAATCCCACATATACCTTGTTTCTGAGCAATCTTTCTCGAGCCATGGGTGTCCAGGACTGCCCAGAGGGCCACTATTTTTTATCAATACGAGAAAACAAAGCTAAATGTGGTGCTGCGGTGGAGGGTTTGTTTGGCGAGGGCGCCAATTTAAGCGCCGATGTCGTGCATTGAACTTTAGCTCGATCATGGGCGAAATTAGGCCAGGGAGTCCACAGAGAGGTACCCCAATCCCGGTAATTCACATATACTTAGACCGCAAAGTTGACCGAAAGTGGGCATTCAAAGCTGGAATGTGTCCACATGGGCTCTCGAAGTACTCGAGTAGGGCAATATACTAGAGGATGCGGGGTTCTCAGGCTGAATGCAGGGTGAAGGCGAGCAATTGGAGTTGGAGGCGCCGTCCCGTCGCCCCTCACTGGCATTCATATATGTCGGACGAGGAAGCTCGTTGATACGCTTATCCGGCGTGCTCGTTCACCTTCGGATGCTTGGCCGATGTGGTACTGTGTTCTGCATACAGATCAGTCGGAATTTGTCTTTGGGGCAGGGGCACGAGAATATACTTAAGCTACCTAGAACATGTGTGGTAAGTACCGGGCATCTGTGCGCCCTCGCTCATAGGTTTATTTAAGTAGTAAATGAAGAGCACCCACACCTATGTAGACTGCCGGATCCGAGGCGGGCGCCGACTCCTCTTGAAGGCGCATCAGTTTTCGGTGCCAAACCATTGCGCCCGCCCCGGCCGTCCAGGGCGCTGGCTTGGCGCTGGCTAAATCTCTCCATTCCTCTCAGGCTATCCTTTACCAAGCGCGACGTCAGCCTAGAGTCAGCCTCCAAAGGTCTGCAGGGCTTCGAGGAAATCTGGCGGATAAGGTGGATGACACCGTGCGCGGCATGCATGAACTCCATTTGGGCATGCTCGCCTCTCTTGGCACTGACAAACATTCGTCGGGGCCCCTCATCCCAAACGGTGAACTTGAAACGATGTCCGAGATTCCTCCTTTCCTACTTACCACCTCATACCACCAGAGGTGTTTGCCTCGAACTCAGCCGTCATGGTCTACACTTCACTCGTTTTCGCCACACTCCTTTCGGTTTCGCTGCGTGTTGCTGGACAGACAGCGTACGCGAATGATTTCGTCGACCCCGATTATATCGTTGCTGGCAACTTCCCAACCAACACTGGGGGCGCCCAAGCCACGATCAATGGATGGGCCAAAACCCTCGCCGCCAAGGGACCTTGGAGTAGGTTGCTTTGATGTTCGCCGCTCGCTGATTATTGAACTAACAACGCGTCCCAATCTAGGTGTCATGGACAAGCAAGGGATTCCTCCTACAAACGACAAGCATGACTACCTTAGCTGGGCACCTTAGTACGTCGTTCCCTTAAACTCATACTCACCTGCTCACAATCTTAGAAAAGCTGGTGGCCCGATTGCACGAACGCTGGGAATACTACGGTCTTGACAGAACAAGAAAGTACGGCTTCTACATCGTCGTCTTTGGTCTAATTCCTTAGCTACTTCATTCCTCAGTTTGGACGACTTGCACTTATGTTCGCCGCGATGGCCAGTTTAACCCGGACGTTCGCACTGTCAATGATGTTGGAAACTTCCAGGACATGTCTGAGGCCGTCTTCTACAACGCACTCGCCTGGGCCTTCACCAAAACCCCTTCCAATACTAACTCCAAGGATGCTGGTCAGTATGCAATGAGCAAATTTAGGGAATACTGCCATTAACGAGGCACTCCTTTCAGTCCGCTTCCTAAACACCTGGTTCTTGGCTGCGGACACGCGTATGAACCCCAACCTCGACTACTCCCAAATGCAACGTGGTCCCGGACGTCAAATCGGCAGCCAGACTGGTGTTCTGTAAGCGCATCTCTTGTCGGATTCATATCTGCACCATTCTCACCGACATTTACTTTGCAGTGACCTCAAGGGAATGGCCAAGATCTCGTCCGCCATCCTCATCCTGAGGAAAGGAGGCAACACAGACTGGACGTCCGACCTCGACTCCGCCATGGTTTCTTGGTCCCAGGAATACATCAAGTGGCTGGAAACCTCTGAATTGGCACTTGGAGAGGGTTCTTCGGACAAGTACGCGCTTCTTTGAGATCGACGCAAACTGTCATTGATCGACCTTCTACAAATAGCAACCACGGTTCTTTCTACTACAATCAGCTGGCCGCCTTGAAGCTTATAGTCAACGACAAGGAGGGAGCGACTCAAGTTACCCGCAAATATTTCTCGAGACAGTATCAATCCCAGATCAATGCCAATGGTGAACAGGTGCGCCTTATATCGCCAGACTCATTATCGTCCTTCTCATCATCATGTCATCCAGCCTTTGGAAGCCGCTCGCACAAGGCCTTATCACTACCGGGCGTATAACCTTGCAGCCATGATCGTACGTAAACCAGACCATCGTTCCTTGAGGCGAACTAACTTTCTGCAGACAAGCGCCCGCATCGAGAAGTACGCCGACCCCAGTTCAGACGTCTGGAACCGCACCGCATCCTCTGGCGCTGGTATCAAGGCTGCCCTGGACTACGCCATGACCTTCTCTGCGGCCGACTCCGACGAAGCGAGCTATGCCGTTGAGCTGCACCCCAACGTTGCGTCTGTCGCTGCAATCTATGGCGATCCTGATAGCAAATACGCCACATACCTGAAGAAGGCCAACCCCTCCTTCGCATCGGAGCCGTACTTCTTCTGGAACCAGCCTTTCGCTCCCAATGAGGGAAGTGCGTTGCCTTCCAGCACTCGTGCTGCTAATGCTGCGGCTACTACTTCGGGGAGTACGAAGACATCCAAGTCCCAGTCCAAGGATAATGATAACGGGGCGCTTTCGCAGACTGTTGGAATTTGGTCGATGCTGACTGCGATATTTGCAGGATACTTCCTCCTGTAAAGGGCCGGATGCTTCCCTTCTCCGAGTTCTATGTTGCATGTATTCTCTTTCACGATTTCCTGATGTATATGGTGTATGTTCATTAACCCTTTCCTGATTCCGTCACGTATGCCATGGGTGGGTGTCTTGCAGTGGCCAAGTACATCTTGCCAGCGTGATCGCAATCGGCTGGTGTGGGACATGCTTCAAACCCACCTGCATAACTTACACTGCGGTCCTAGCTAGGTCGACTGCTATAAAACCGGCTGGTAATCAGGTCGAGCACGTTTAGCAACGAGGGCTTCCGCTCGCTCTCAAAATGCTTCCTCATTGTCTTCCCTCACTTCAAACCCACGACGATCATTGTCCCATGGTAAATGGAGCCGCCGATTAGTGGGCCCAATAGGGTGTTTCACGTTGCGGTTTTTATGTTGTTTTTGAGCTTGTTTTCCGATCCGTTTTTCTAGCTGGTTTTTCCGCAGAGGTACGGAAAACAAGTCGAAAACCAGTGCTAACGTGAAACCCACGAGCTAGTACTCTTCGATGTGTTTTCGAGAATTGGGTGGAAGGGGGAGGACGTATGTTCAAACCCTGAGCATGGCAGTACTTTGGCGCTATGGGAGCTCGGCCACTGCCACCGCTGCCCTTCTGCGAGAAAAACCGAACAAAAAACAGGCGGAAAACAGACCCGAAAAACAAGTGGTGGATGCAAAAGCAGGGTATGAGCTGCTTTTGCAAACAGCCGAAAAACACAGTTGGTTTTCGAAAACACGCTTCTAGGACCCCGGAACCGCTTCAAAAACGCCGTAAAAAACACGACGAAAAACAGCTCAAAAACCGCAACGTGAAACACCCTAATGATACGGCCTCATTACACAACCTGGGCACCTGGGCACTTACACAGTAGTTGGTGTTATTTCTTTGGTATATACGACATAGAGGTTCCCTGCCATACAGAGGCGAGACCACAAAGCATACGACTGATTCAATTTTTCAACACTTTAAACAAATCTTTTGCGAATCCTACATAAACTTCGGACTTGTAACAATAAAAAAGACATCAATTCAAATTCATCTGCTTGAAACCGCAAGAACAAGCTAGGTGGATTGTCAGCGTGATGAGCAGGAGAAATCGATCTCCGAACCGTCGTGATCCGAAGATCCCAGGGCATCGCAGTGAGAACAGGTGAGCCCGATTTCTCCTGCGGGACAGGAGGTCGCAAGACCTCATAGGGAACGCACTCCAGGCGTTCTGTGTACATTCGTAGCACATCAAAAATAGAACTCTTTCGAACACATGGACGGGAGCTCGCGAACGAGGATCAACGGATGAGCGAGAAAGTGCTGAGCACTCGTGAAATGAGAGACCATCGAAACGGTTTTCCAAACTCAGGTTGGATGCTAGTTTCGTGGGTTGGGGGGCGGCATCGGCGGCGCGCAGGCTGCGAGAACCTGGCGGTGAGTCGGGATCCCGAACTCGGGGCGGGGTCCCACGATCACGCACGGGCGCTAAAAGCCATCTGGCGCCTAAGACGACCTGAAGCCTCTGCTGGCTGAGATCGAGCGCGAGAGACAGCGCGATGTGACCTTTGCGTCGAGGCATCTCGAGGCGACTCACAAGCCGAAGACCAGAGCGTCTGCGGAAGGTACACGGAGGAGAGGTCCGAATCCGAACTCCGGAGACTCCAGCTGCGCTGGATCCGTGAACCACCAGACACTGAGCAGGTGTGGGCGGGCGGGTGACGAAAATCGAGCAGATCGCAGCGATCTCAGTGAATGTATGCGCTTGCAGGGCCAAGCGTACGATGAGGAAGAAGCAAAGGACAAACAGTCCTGAGCGCGAATCGAACGCGCGGCCAGCGAAAATGTGACACGCGTGACCGCGAAGATCACGCGACAGAAAGATCACGCGACGGCTCTTCCCTAGCTTGTCCTACGGCGAACAGTCGTAGACGCTTCGCTACACTCCTTAGCCTGCCAACAAGCTAGGTGGATTGTCAGCGTGATGAGCAGGAGAAATCGATCTCCGAACCGTCGTGATCCGAAGATCCCAGGGCATCGCAGTGAGAACAGGTGAGCCCGATTTCTCCTGCGGGACAGGAGGTCGCAAGACCTCATAGGGAACGCACTCCAGGCGTTCTGTGTACATTCGTAGCACATCAAAAATAGAACTCTTTCGAACACATGGACGGGAGCTCGCGAACGAGGATCAACGGATGAGCGAGAAAGTGCTGAGCACTCGTGAAATGAGAGACCATCGAAACGGTTTTCCAAACTCAGGTTGGATGCTAGTTTCGTGGGTTGGGGGGCGGCATCGGCGGCGCGCAGGCTGCGAGAACCTGGCGGTGAGTCGGGATCCCGAACTCGGGGCGGGGTCCCACGATCACGCACGGGCGCTAAAAGCCATCTGGCGCCTAAGACGACCTGAAGCCTCTGCTGGCTGAGATCGAGCGCGAGAGACAGCGCGATGTGACCTTTGCGTCGAGGCATCTCGAGGCGACTCACAAGCCGAAGACCAGAGCGTCTGCGGAAGGTACACGGAGGAGAGGTCCGAATCCGAACTCCGGAGACTCCAGCTGCGCTGGATCCGTGAACCACCAAAACAGAGCGAAGCTCACAACCATCACGGGATCCAGCAACGCTGGACCTCCGGTCCCAACCCAGAGCGAGCGATGTATAATCGATAGAATAAACAACTACTTAGAACTACAAAAGGCGTCCATCGCCTTGGTGACAGCAACTATACGGGACTTGTCGTAGCACGACGCGATCGAATTGACTATGATTTCCGAGACATTCCTCCAGTACTTCAAAAAGGTGAGCGACTTCCATCTGCCCACCATCGCAACGACGTGGGGTGGAACTCCTCCCAAGAGTAGCTCTGTCGAGCCACCAATCCGGAAGGCGTGGCCGTCCAGCGGATCAAGCCCTGCGGCCACCCAAATCTCATTGCAACGGGTCATAAACCTGGCCTTCGTCATGGGGTGCCAGCACCCTTTGGTGTCCTGATACGAGAAGAGGTGCGAGTCGGGGGGTGCAGCCTTCGAGATCGCGAGATGGTTCTTCATCGCGTGGAAAGGAGAAAGTGATTCCTCTCCCGAGATCGTGAGCACTGCGCCATCACCATGCGTCGTCTTCGTCCAGGGTATGCGGAAGGAGACCGTCTGGCCGGGGATGGGAGCCGAGCTCGAGGAGGAGCCGAAGCTCACGTTCGCAAAAGACCTGGACAAAGGTGAGAAAAGCTGGGAGGAGACGGAGCCCGTCCATACCTCAAGACCGAGAACTTCGGATCGACAAAACTATCGAACTCGACGGTGAGTTCACCAAGGCGGCAGCAGCCCCAGAAGGCGCAGGTGCCCACAGCCCATACGGCCGCGTCGAACGGGTCAAACAGGTCGAGTCCCTGCTGAAGAACCTTCATGTATTGGAGGGTGACCGGCATCCGAGGGGGCTTCGGGGGAGGGGCAAGTTTCGCAGCACCCTTCTTCACCTGCGAGACATAGGAGGAGTCCCCCTTCCAGGGGGCATTGTTGACGGTGTGCCACGCATGCAGCGAGGACATCCACCCGTCAACGCAACTTTCCGAGACCCTTCCCGCATGCTTCGAGACAAACGAGGCGAGAAGGTAAGGAGACGCGGGCATGCGGTCCTCCTCTGGGATCCCCAGTTCGTCGCAGTGTTCGGTGAAGCGGAGTAGAGCGGCGCCCTGGGTGGAGCGAGTGTCCTGGCACCAGGACTGTATCAACACCTCATTGATCTTCCTGATCGACGCGGGGGGAAGCTCCCGACGCATCTCGTCGAGCTGGCGGAGGGACCACGGCGTGATCCAGTGGGCGATGCGGAGGTGGGCGGGGGTGCTCTCCGGCCGGAGATTGGACTTGACATAGTGAGAGTCCTTCGCCAAACGAGGGCGTCTGGCCTTGACAACACGCCCGACGCTCGGGCGTGAGGTGATCACATCACCGATGGAGGAAACGGTCGACGGCAAATTATGATTAGTAGCAGACTGTGTATCGTACGAAGGGTCCGATGGCGAGGAAAGAGAACGGTTCTGCAAAGGAGACAAAGCTGAAGACGAGGAGACAAGAGACGAGACTGAAAGGCTATGAGCCAAGGAGGTGCGCGGTGGAGCGGATTCGGACGCCCGACGAGCGAGCGCCCTCTTCCTCTGCTCCTCCTCCTTGCTCGCGACAGAGACCTCCGCCGCATAGTACGAATGGGAGAAACTAAACATGAACAATAAAAGGTCTGAGCTCCTCAGGGAGCGAAATCGAAGGGTGAAGCTGCAGGTCCGGCGTGCCCAGTTCTCCGCGCGAGATGGGGTCAGCCGGGTTGTCTGCCGAGGCAACATATTCAACCTCAAGAGAAACATGCAAGGAGTCCAGAATAGACATGAAACGACGAATGGAGTAGTTCACCTCAGCGTTCCTCGAACGCCCTTTCCAGTAAGCACCGATGATCCCTTGGTTGTCCGAGAGCAACCGGATCCGACAATCGTGATGGCCTCTCGCCTCCACATGGAGCACGAGCAACTCGATGGCGAGGCACTCCAGCCAGCCGATGTCCCTCCACGGACCCTTCCACCCTTCCTTCACCTTCCACGCATCCCACTCCTCGCCCCACTTCAAGCCTACACCCCAGACCGTCGAAGCGTCGACGCTGATACCAAGATCAAGGACCTCTCCTAATGGGAGCAGCATCCTCGTGAAACCGGGCTTGCTCAACTGAGCCGCCCACCAGCGCATGTCCGTGACGAGAGAGGGGGGAGCATGAAGGGAGGTGCCGTGGGGGTAATCGTTGAATCGAGAGATAAAGGAGGAGAGGGAGGAAAGATGGGAGCGCCCGAGGCGGTAGACGAAGGCCAGATGACAAAGAGAGCCATGAATCTTCATGCACTCCTCCTCGGTGACCACACCGTTCTCGGCGGCGTCGAGAAAGACTTCCGAGCGAAAGAGAAACTTCCTCCTCTTCTCCTCCCGGACACCGACCGTCTTCGCAGAGAGGTCCCAGACCATGCCGACGTAGTCGAAGGTGGTATCAAACGGCTGACCTTTCTTGGTGAACGGGTGGAACGGCATGCCGGTGGCGGCGACAGCTGAGAGAACGTCGTTCTCGTCGTACGGGTAGACGTAGGGGTCCTTGACCGAACCAGAGCCCGAGGCCGGGTAGTTGAAGTTGTAGATGTCGTCCGACCACTTTCCGTTGGGGCCGATGCCCTTCGCCCTCCAGATACCCAGGACAGCCTTGCTGACCTGGCCTGAGTTGCTTTCCGAAGCGGTCGCACCAAAGGGGCAGCAATGCTGTATGTACAGCTGACCCTTCCGTCCTTGCATGACGAACCATCTCTTGTGCGCAGGGGCGATGGGGGAACGGCGGTGGAACTTGGACACGTCCACGACCATGACACGAGTCCCCGGGGGAGAGACGGCAACCTGTCGCGACGACGAGAGAGTCAGAACAGCAGTTCGACGACGAGTGAATGGGAGGCTGGCAGCCCCGGCGTCCATGACGATGTGCAGCAGCACTGGGTACTCGACCCGAATGGCTCGAAGCCCACGCACGAAGCGTGTTGTGCGTGCAGCACAGGCCGAAGCCTTGGGTATGCAACCCGGGCGCGAGGCCCAAAGAAAAGCGCCGAGCGCTGCCAGCAGGCGAGAATAGAGAGGGGGAAAAGGAAACTGAGGGATGCGAGAACTCACCAGGTCACCGACATGCGATGCGGGGTCATAGTGTGTGGGGAACTCTTCTTTGTCGGCATAGGAGTTGGCGGAGGGGCGGGATTTTGTTCCGTTAGACAGGTTGATGCACATACGGGGCTTGAGCTCGAAGCTCCCTTCGATCTCCTTCTCGTCAATCGAGAGAGGGTGGCATTGGAAGGATCCCCCCAGGATCGCTTCCACTTCTTCCTTGGTGTACGGGCCACTCATGCGCCGGGCTTCCACTTCTTCCGCGAAGTACTCGTCGATAAAGTCTAGGTGCTCTTCAGCTGAGGGGTTGTTGGGGTAGATAGTCGTCTCCGAGAGGTGAGGGAAGACTCCCATTGGGAAGCCATGGCGTAGTTTCTCGGTGAGGTGGGGGTTTTCTTCTCTGAGGTGAGGGTAGGAGTCGAAGATGGTGTCAAAGGCGTCGGCGTCGTAGGGGGTACAGATACGGTTGAGGATGTCGGGGTGCGTCGAGGTGATGTCTGCAGGTAAAGGGGGAGGGAGCAGCTCACCAGTGATATGGGAGCGAGGAGCATCAAGCCGACTCGGGCTTCGTGACGCATGTCCAGGACAACGCGTGATGCTCGGACTTCCCACAGAACGAGCAGGCGTGCTCGGCGCGGTTATGGCGACAATACTGGCTGGCCTTACCGGAGATATTCCACGCGCCGCAGATGGGCTTGGAGCCGGCAATGGTGACAATCTTCCCATCGATAACCTTGGCGAATAGGGCTCCTCCGCCACGGAGGGTCTGGGCGTGGCATGCATCGCTACGGTGTCCTTTGTTGCCGCAGACAAGGCAGGTCGAGGCGGACTTGCTCGGCTGCCCCTCTCGAAAGGACCGACTGTTGCTCGAGGACCCGCCTTGACGACCTCCACCTCCCCCTCCGCCGCCACGGCTGGAGGAAGCGGACGCAGCAGCTGCGGCTGCGGCAGCAGCGGCCTTCTCCTTGTTCAGGGTGCGCTCGTGGTCCAAAAGCCTGTCACGGTGAGATCTCGTCGAGAAGACAAAGGGGCGAATGTGATACTCCTTACGCTGGGCGATGTCGAAGCTGCGGATCAGATCCCAGTCTTCGCCCTCCCTCGTGATTTTCAAGTTGCACCAGGAGAGGTGCTGCCTCATCCAGGCGCCAACTATGCCGTCCACGTCGAGAGTGTTCGCCCATTGGGCCATGAGTTCCGCCGCGCCGGCCCAGACGTGAAACTCGAGAGTGTCTTCGGCCGGGAAGCGAGGGTCCTCCGGGTTGATGAGGGGAGACTTCTTGTTGTCGTCGCCGACGTAACCCTTGATAGACTTGAGAGAATTGCCTTTTGAATGGCACAGAACGATCGAGTCCCTCGTGAAGAGCGAGATTGGGACGTGTTCACGGGAGTGCCAGATGAGGTTGTAGTCTTCCGGGGGCAGCAAAGGCAGGGACTCGCCCACGCCGATGAGCGTCTCCTTGACCGCAGGACGCGTCACCATCTTGGACTTCTTCGAAGCCGAGGACTCTGCATCGTCAGATCGAGTACGCTTAGAGAGCAACTTGCCAGCAAAGGCCATGAACTTCCTCATGGTGCCAGGAGTATAGGATCCGATGTCGTCGTCATCCTTGTCCTTCTCTTGGGCAGGGGGTTCAAGATCAAGTGCAGACTCTTCATCCGACGTGGCGGTGAAGCCATCCGGCTCACCCGAGGTGAGATAGGACGGGATTTCGGCGCCTTTCGCCTTGAGCGGGCGTCCCATGGCTCGCTTGAGGTTTCGGGCCTGGATCTTGGCGTTGAAGGCGACCTTGTCGGACAGCGACATCTGCGCGAGATCTTGCTCAGACGGCTTGGCGATACGCATACTGACAGTAAAGGGGTGATATTTGACGAAAATCGAGCAGATCGCAGCGATCTCAGTGAATGTATGCGCTTGCAGGGCCAAGCGTACGATGAGGAAGAAGCAAAGGACAAACAGTCCTGAGCGCGAATCGAACGCGCGGCCAGCGAAAATGTGACACGCGTGACCGCGAAGATCACGCGACAGAAAGATCACGCGACGGCTCTTCCCTAGCTTGTCCTACGGCGAACAGTCGTAGACGCTTCGCTACACTCCTTAGCCTGCCAACATTGTTGTCCCTCTTCCACCCATTGATCCTCTAGGAGTAAGTATTCACTCCACGCCCTCGCTGCTGGGTCGATTATAAGACACTTGTGGAGGAATCTGTATGCAGTAGAAGCCTCGTCCTCCGTTAAATTCTGTTTCAGTCGCTGTTCCAGTGATTGCATTGAGGTATTCTCCTTTGGGAGGGCCTGGACAGTAGCATCTCCCAGCCAATGACCAGGGATACAATTCTGCAAAACATCTCGAATCTCCCCAAGTCGCTCAGATGGGGTACCTGTCGAGGTGAGGAGCGGGCTTCCTGTCAGGAGCTCGAAGATCTGTTGTAGATGAGCAATTGGTAAGTGATAGTGGGCTGGACCTGAGCATACCAGGCACCCGAGCATCCAAATGTCGGTTGACAGTCCACAGGTAGGGTTCTCCAAAAGCGTCTCTGGGGCAGAACTGTAGTCAACACCACTCTCAGGAGTATATGGTGCTCCTTGAGCTGGACAGCGTTGACGTTCTCGTCAGGAATGAACTGCGGAATTTGAGGGACTGGGGGACATGCGTACCATGTCCAAATCCCGCAAGAACTAGGCTCTAGCTGCCAACAGTCTACCACCTTCGGCATGGGGTCGTTCCATCTGACCTTCCCGTTAGTGAGAGGCTGAGAGTGCACAACAGGGAGGCCGTCGATGATCTGCGTATTGGCTGGGGGATTTTCACCGATGTGCGCCTGAAGATTGTTTCCGAATGTGTTGGGCCGGAGTTTAAGGTTCTCTAGTCTGACGCCTGTCATCCAGTATGCCCGAATCAAATTAGCTGCGGGCGAAGTCTGTAATATTGGCAGACGTACCTGCGTGCATGACTCCGACCTCCTCCTCGTGAAGGTCATCGAGTACCTCAACTATAACCTTGGTTGTAAACTGGACGACATGAACCGGTAGCCCAGCCCGTTGACTTTGGGCGTCCTGGAGTACGTCGGAGAAAGGCAATCCACACGGTTTCATAACAAGGCACAAGTGCTCTCCGTGAATGCTAGTCTCCCTGAAGCTTTCAGGGAAGATGGGAACGGCCGACGGGTCAGAAAAATTGATGTCTCTCTCGATGAGAATGGGAAGTAATTTGGCCTCCACCTCTTTGGATACAGCAGCAGTGAAGATCTGAATTGCCCAATACCATGTATCGTCTCCGTCTTTCTCCCATGCAAGCCATGTGGATGACCTAGGTCCCCACCCAAGCTTCCGGATGATGGTGTACGTTCCTTCATCGAGCGTTTGGTTGATATCAGCAGGGAAGTATCCGAAACCGTCTGCTGCAGATCGGGAGAGCGGCTCTTCGGGGAAGGACCCCATGGCAGTGTCGATGGGCTGAGACGTGGTGAGCGATAGACTGAGGGCGGAACGTCGAGATTCTCGAGTCGGGAAGGCTGATGTCGAGAGTGTGAATATGAATGTCTAACAATTGGGATGTAGAGTCCGATGCGAGGAATCAAGACTCGGAGGTCCGTCGCAGTATAAAACGGTGTGGTCACGGTCACAGGCCACGCGACTTGTCAAATGCAGAAGTGGAGTCCGACTTGGAACTTGGCGAGACACTCCATACAGGTCAACCCGGATTCCGGAAGTTGATTCAGATAGGCGCCCACTGCTGTGACAAGTTCGTGACAGGAATCACTCAGTCACGTCAATCCATGCCGATGACGTGAAGCCCCGATTCTTTGGCGAGGACTTCGTCTTCTCACTTCGTACCAAAGCTCACTAAATGTCTAAAGACAACGAAATCCAGAGGGAGTTCCGTTTTCAAGACCTCCCAGGCGATTTGATCTACTCAGTCTTCGAAGCCGCCACTGACGACGCAGAAAAGCCGAATTGGAACTGCGCACTAGTATCGAAGCGCGTGAAGACCTTGGTAGAGCCTATGTTGTACCGCCATATAGTCCTCAACACTTACAAGGGGATGGAACTACTTCATCGGACCATCGTATACCCCTCATCAAAGCCATCGGACTTCTTTTCCACTCATGTCAAAACGCTCGAGATAGGCGCCTGCTCCTCCTGGTCAGACGTGTTCGACATCCTCTCCGCGGTTCCGCACCTCTCTGCCCTCTACTTCCGTATAAAGACACGGGACTCTATTGAACATTCTGATCTGGAGGTCGGACGCCATCCAGTGTGGGAGGTGCTTAAACCTAAAAGGTTGTGCATCGCCAACAAATCATTCCTACCGTCCCATCGACACTTCCACACCTCTCGTTGCGGCAACGTTGGAGCAAGCCTCAATCCCCTGTTCACAAATGTCACCCACCTCGAGCTTCCATGGGGACCTCCTTCAGAAAGCTGGGCTTGGCCCTCCCTGTCCCAGCTGACGACCCTAACACACATCTGCTTCTCTGCACCCCCTACCCTTTCTGCCATCCATGCCGCCTCGGATATAGTCAAAGAAGCCATACCACATTTCCCTATCTCCCTGATCGTGTGCGTCTTTTCCATTCCCTTCACCCAATGGTTTGTAAACGCTCGCGAGCTCGTGGAAGCAACCGGAGGGAGGCTCCACCCACGAGTGGTGGTCGCTGTCTCAGAATACTACTATAATTCGGTTTTGGCCGGCGAGTGGATAAGGAAGCGCGCAATATGGCGTGTCACAAGTGTAGGCGAGGGGAGGCTGCACGAGGATGCCTTTTGGGAGCGGGCGGAGGCCAAGGTCAGAGAGCAGATTTTGGAAGAGGTACGTGTCCATCGCATGTCATACTTTGATATATGTCCGGTTGATTTATTCTGTTTAAGCAAACAAACCAAGGGAGGGACTCGGAGGTGGGCGAAATGACATCGACCGAAGACGTTATCCAAAACGAAGATGTATTCGGAACCAGTGACTCGGACCCCGACTGAATTCTAATCCAATTCAAATTCTTTCTCCCTGCACTGCGCGCTACCACCCAGTCTGGAATTCTCGAAACCTCCGCCACGCCTGGGAGGATATGGTAATTTCATAGCAGGCAGACAGTCCACTCACTAACGTCTGCTCCTCGCTTTCCCGCCATTCAGAATATTCAACTTTATTCCAGTGCGGATGCCTTTAGACAACCTCTATCCAGAATGCGGCCTTATGGTTGGCCGAGAATGCAGGCAAGAGACGAAGATTAGGATGAAACTGTCTAAGGTGATGCCAAAACTTTAGGGCGGTGGTGAAACGCGCTTTCTTGCCTCCGCTCACCCCATTTACGGACTGGTCTTCTCTGCGGCTGACTCCGACGAGGCGAGCTATGCCGTTGAGCTGCACCCCAACGTCGCGTCGGTCGCCGCAATCTATGGCGATCCCGATAGCAAGTACGCCACATACCTGAAGAAGGCCGATCCCTCCTTCGCATCGGAGCCGTACTTCTTCTGGAACCAGCCTTTCGCCCCCAATGAGGGAAGTGCGTTGCCTTCGAGCTCTCGTGCTGCTAATGCTGCGGCTACTTCGGCGAGCACGAAGACATATCCAAGTCCAAGACTAACGATAACGGGGCGCTTTCGCAGACTGTTGGGAGGTGGTCGCTGCTGGGTGCAATGTTCGCAGGATATTTCCTCCTGTAAAGGCCGGATGCTTTCTTTTTCCGAGTACTATGTTGCATGTATCTTCTTTCACGATTTCCTGATGTATGTGGTGTATGTTCATTAACCTTTTTCTGACCGTCACATAAGGGTGTCCTAGCCAAGGATGTATATTGCGGAATTGCTTGTGTGGGCCATACAAATACACCTCCACAACTCCACACTGTGGTTCTAGAACTACTGCTGGTGATCGCCTCTAGCACGCTCAACAGCGAGGGCTTCCGCTTGCTCCCAAAATGCCTCCTCATTGTCTTTCCCCGCTTCCTCAGCCCCACTTCCTGACCTCCAGATTGCTTCCTTCTCTATCCAGCGCCGCCCTTCGACACCTTTCGCCAGCTCCGCAAAATAATAGTCCCGATCGACCGCGACGACAACTCTCCCATCAAGGTTGCCTCGACGCCCCGAGTTCTCTTCCACCAGTTGTCGTGCTCTAACGAACCAATGTGTGTTAGGTATAAAGAATATGCAGACCACCAGGGAGGTAGGGAAATAGAGTACTGCGGAACGAAGGTTTGAGGAGGCAAGATCGACGACTTCGGGGTTTGCGAGCGACGAAATGCAGAGGTGAGTGAGGGTCGAGAGCAACGAAAGTGACTCCCACGACCAAGTGGTAAGGCGAATTGAATTTCAATCGATTTCAAAGTGAGTTATCCTTGTGAAGATAGGGTTCAGTGTCTTGCCCTCCCACGGCAAGAAATGGAAATGCCGGTGGGTGGGGAGGAAGAGCGTTCCTGGTATATGAAGGCTTGTTGGCCTCAAATGCTCCCATGCGCGATGTCGTCCTACTCTCAGGTCGTCCCGATTGAGATCCTCGTCGAGGTACATGGTGAACTCGAGTCGAGATATACCTGAACAGGTGGCCAGTATCTCCATGAGCTCTTCCCATGAGTCGTTGGAGAAAAAGACGCCCAGGCTCTTGACGTGCGATGCGAAGAAATGTGGCGGCTTGGAGGATACGGAGGAAACAATGGTCCGGTGCAGGAGAGACACAGTGGTCGGTTTGTCCAGAATAATTTGCCTGTACAGGATAGGTTCGACCCTGTTGCCATCCGATTCTTGTCAGCACTTTGACCTTGACTGGAATATGAAACGTCGTGGGCAAGGTAGCTTACCACGATTTCACCATCTTCGACACCAGTGCACAGCCCCAGTTTAGATCTTCCGCAGAGGCCTCAAAGATTGAACGAGTAAGGTCGCTCGGGAAGTCTTGAAACCGGAAAGTGTTGCAATCTGTTTCCATCTCGAGCGTACTGGAAGGCAGAAAGAGAACCAAGGTAGACAGATGATCATATGTCCCATGGTAAATTGAGTCGTCGATTAGGCGGCCCAATGATACACACCTGGGCACCCGGGCACTACACAGTATTTGGCGCTATTTCTTTGTATATACGACATGGATGTTCCTGTACAAAGGCGAGACCACAATGCATAGTCTTGACCGGGCGCCTTCACAACTCCTCACCATCGAACCAACGATTAACAAGCTGCAGAGTCTCAACTGGCTTGTCGTAAGGGGCCTGAAAGCACCATTAACTTTCAATTCATACAAGATATCAGGGTCCAGCTTACCATATGCCCAGCTCCAATCACCGTCGCAAACGTTAGCCCACCGAACGACCTCGTCTCTCCCGCCACCTTCCCATCCACAAACCACTCCCTCTTGGGCGAGTTCCTGAATCCTTCTCCTCCACTCCACTCCAAATCCAAGGTCCATCTTTCGTTCCCCACATGGTTGCAGATCCAGTCGTTCTTTCCCACATAAATAAGCGCTTTAATACCGCGGTCGAGGAGGTTGGAGACATAATGATATGTAGGGTGGTACTCATCCATGGTGGCAACGAAGGCAGCGTTCACGGTCATGTTGGCTGCTGTGAAGTTGTGCGTGACTGAGGGGTCGACGCCGATGAGCTTGCGAACGTCTGGGCGGTCGAGGTAGTGGGCGATATCCCTAAAGTCAATAACATCAACGTTAAGTTGGCACATCGGCGGGATATATGGCTCGCAGGAACTGACTTTGTAATAGGGTAGCAAAGCGTATCCGCCTCGTCCCCTTCGCATTTTCCACTAATATCATACGGATTCAGTCCTGTTGAATTATTCAGCAACGGTAGAGAGGGGCACACGTCCGGCCTACCCAATACGTCGAAGGGTTCCATAATTTCATTCTGGCAGAAGCTTATGGCTGCTTGGCAGGAGAACATGTCGAAGGTGTCGACACAGTTTCTTTGCGCCCATTTAATGCACCGAGGGACCTAAGTTCGATGCTGTCAATATATCGCGAAACGGAGAAAGGAAAGGTTTGGGACTTACTGCTTGTTTCATTCGTACGCAGGTTGCAATGTCTAAGATAGGATCCCTGGTTACGGGTGTGCACACTACCTCGTAGTACGCGGGATACATCGACATAAAGTCTGTTAGACCATTGCCTATCCGCAGCTACGTGAGGCCCAGAGTTCAACAAAAGCATAGAAGCACTGGACGAACCTATCATGATTGAAGTGAGATTGATAGGCTGAAGGCCTTCATCCACCAATCTGCGGTTCTGGTCGTATACCTCTGCTGCAAAGATAGGAATATACCTTCCTCCGTACGACTCTCCAGCCATATGGAATGGGTTTCCTTGAAACTTTTTAAAGTGCTCGAAAAAGACGTGCACGAACGCGGCAATATCTTTACCAGCTTCTTCTGTTGTACTCTAATGTGCGATGAGAACCAGAATACATCCACACTTCTCAGAGCACTTACCGCATACTCTCCATGACTGGCATACGAGAAGCCGACCCCGACGGGCTGATCGACGAAGAAGACGTTCGCATTTGAGTTCCAGGACTCTGGATGGAACTTCGTGCTGTTGGCAGACACCACTCTGCAAGGCCCTAATCGCGCTGCGTGAGAGATGTTATGGGTACACTGACGTAGATAAGATACCTAGCTCCATGAACAGGCCAAGTGCAGACGAGCCTCCGGGACCTAAGCCGCAGCCGTAAGTATGACTCGCCTCTCATTCTTGGGCGCGAGAACTGGATTGACCTCCATTCGTCCAAAAGAGCACATCGTCCTTCTCGGGCTCACTTCTGCTTTCGAAGAAGTAGAAGAACAGATGGCGCGCTTCAACGTCGATGTACCCTGTATAAGCACTGCCCAACGTCAGGTCTGCGACAATGAACCCAACGCGCTTGCGTAGTGTGGGCTCACTTCACCGTCTCGTCACAAAATTTGGTCTTCTTGATGCGCACACTGTGCTTTGGAAAAGCTGGATGCTCCAAGGTTGTAAAAGTGCTCTCCGAGAGGGCGTTCAGGTCCTCAATCGGCGTAAAGAGACCAGAATCATAACGTCTCTCTGTGAGACGCGAATCAGTCACGTCGTGGTCCAGGTAAGTCGATTGTCAGAACGCACCAGATAGCACAGACTGGTCTGCATTCCAAGCAAGACATAAGCTAGCCAGACAGAGAGCGCTTGCTGCTAAATGTACAATCCTCATCGTGGTGGGAGTGGGCGAGCAAGAACCACATGCTGCGCATGATAGATGTTTTATATCTTCATTGCATCCACGACCACGACACCCGTTCTTTAAATAAAAGGAACCATACGCTTCCGAAGAGTAAGTTCTTTGTGACTTGGAATGTGGGCTATATCGCTGGAGAAGCCCTGTAGCCGTGCCATGGTTTAGTTCAAGTTGACTAGTTCAAGAAGAAGTTTGGTGCCAAGTTGGTGCCAAGCGCTTGCTATGTCCGTGATGCCCCTAACTGCTTTCTTTCCCACGAGAAACCTACGTGGAGGGCGCTAAAGTTTGGGAGCTGCTTCTTCCTTTTGACCATCATATACCTAATTCTAGTGCCTCTTCTTCATGACTTAGTGCCCCCATTTACATATCAGACGCCAATCTGCGAAAAAGAGCTACAAAGAGCCCCGAAAACGAGCACCAGGGTGAAGAAACTCCAGGCGAGGCCATCCAAATGGCGCCGAGAAGGACGCTAGTGCGATGGGTGGTGGTTGCGGTATCTGCGACCTTGCTAGGTCTCTGGGTACGCGATTTATTTCAGCACATGATAATATGAGCTGAACCTTTGGACTTGCTAGGTCTTGGGGGGAAAGTCAAGCGTGAAGCTGCGCCAAACGCAATGGCAGGCAATCAAAGCAAAGGATGCCAAATTGGATGCCAGTTATACAGCCGATAAACCAAAGCAGGAGGCTATTGTCGCTGCGTTCAAGGTAGGCTTATACCTATACATGTGCTGTGCCTAATCTAATTAGCACTATAGCACGCCTGGTCTGCGTACGGTTAGTGCACCCCATGTGCTTTAATCGGGTTGTCAGTCTGATCTCTATTTTACAGAACGAGATGCGATGGGTGACGATGAGTACCATCCTATAGGGCACAAAGGCTCTAATCTGAGCGCTGCAGGTGGAATTGGCTATGCAGTTATTGACGCGATAGACACCATGCAGATTATGGGCCTCACATCAGAATACCAGCGCGCACGGAAGTGGATCGCGGAGAAGCTCACCTTCGACCGGGATGGGAAGCACAACACGTTTGAGACAACTATCCGCGTTCTTGGAGGACTTTTATCTGCGTACCACCTTTCGGACGAAGACCCCGTATTCCTGGAACGTGCTGTAGACTTGGCAGACCGAATGCTGCCCGCGTTCAACACAAAGTCGGGCCTACCTTTGCCCATGGTTAACCTGCACAAGAAGCAAGGCGTTGGAGAGGATTATAATGCAAATCTCATCAGCACGGCGGAGGCCACGACTCTGCAGCTTGAATTCAAGTACCTCAGTCACCTGACTGACAACGAGGACTATTGGCGAAAGGCTGAGAAGGTGAGTTCGCAGTGGTCCGTACTTGGGTGTCCTCATCAGAGTCTCAGGTCATGAAAGTAGTGAAGGACGCAAAGATTGAATTCGGTCTCGCCCCTATCTTCATGAAGTGAGCCTTCTTTACTGTTACAGTCTGAGGACTGCGTGGCTGACATCTTGAACTTTCCACTAGCGCTGAGACAGGGGACTTCACGATGTCAGAAATCCGCCTGGGCTCTCGGGGTGACTCCTACTATGAGTACCTGCTGTAAGCGTGTGATCATGTCATTCAAGCTGTAGACTTACCTACTTCATTGGATAGGAAACAATATCTGCTTACGAACCGAACGGAGGCGGTCTATGAGCAGATGTACCAGGACACCATGGATGCAATTCACAGTACGCTTGTGCGCCAAGGTGTGAACAAAGGAAGTACCTATACAATTGAAATGCTACCACAGCGGCACCAAGGTGGCTTGTAAGCGCTCATAGCTAACTTCGCCTATTCTACATCAATCTGACGTGTGTTCAGGAAATGGACGCTATCCCCGAAGCAGGACCATCTTGTATGCTTCCTCGCCGGATCCTTGATGCTAGGTGCAGCCAGGTCGCGTGCCTTTGTTGAAGCAGTCTCGGTCCCCCCGCTTGCGTCGGAGCTTTCAGATGCTGGCAAGAACGATTGGAACTTGGGATATGAGCTACTCGAAACCTGTATTGACACGTACGACTCCCCTACGTGAGTCTCTCTCGCTTAACAACAGCGGGGGCCCGAGCTAAACAGCTGTTTACAGTGGGCTCTCTGCCGAGATTGTACACTTCTATGTGGACGGGGATGGCCGTGATTGGAAGGAAAATCGAGGGAAAGACTGGTATGTGAAAGGAATGGAGTGCGTAGCCCCTTCTCTGTCCTGCCCGACTCTCATACTAATCCAACTTCTGCAGATTCCTAGGCACCGCTCCTTCCTACGACGCGCGATACATTCTCCGACCGGAAACCGTCGAGTCACTCTTCATTGCCTTCCGACTGACAGGAGACCACCGGTACCGCGACTACGGATGGAAGATTTTCCAATCCATCGAAAAGCACTGCAAAGTCGAATCTGGAGGCTACGCCTCGATCTTGGACGTGATGAACGTGAACACCGCGAAGGAAGATAAGATGGAGACATTCTTCCTCGTGCGTATTCTTTTCGAACCTTGGATAAAGAACGTTCCTGACGAGATTGACCTAGAGCGAAACACTCAAATATCTGTATCTGCTTTTCTCGGACTCTAGCGTATTACCCCTTGATCGTGAGTGGATGGTTCCGCTCGCCCGACACTTCCTGACTATTCTCCCATCAAGAATATGTGTTTAACACTGAGGCGCATCCGTTTCCCATATTCCACTCTGGAGTGAGGCCATTATTTTCGTAGACTTACCTGAGTCAATCCTGCGTGTCTGACAATATGACTTCCTCTTGCTGTGAAAAGGAGCGGGACTCACTGGTGGTAAGGACAAAACGCCCCTCGATGCGGAACAAGGTCGACCATGCCTTCAGGCATGACGATGTCAGTATTACGCGGTTGACTAAGTATTCTACAGCAACCGCCCTATTCAAGAATGGACTTTGAATCCACGATACCGACAGCAAACGGATGATGAATAAGCTTCCAAGCAACCGTATAGCTGCGCAAAGGCGCCATTGCAGGTAAAAGTGTTCAACTCGCAACGTCAACTTCCGCCCTGCTTATAAATCCTCTTGAGGCGTCTGTCAGGCAGGCTCTGGAGCAAGCTAAATCATACCCTGGTCCGACTTGTCCAGTAAGCGCCCGTACCAAGTCAAAATGAGTGTGGCCGTCGAACCCGCTCCAACGCTCCCTCGATTAGAGTTTGAATTTTGAAAGTCGCTCCAGAACTGCCACCTCAGGTATAAAGGCACACTATGAATCGCTGCTGGGTCCCCAGACATTTCAGCTTTCTCAAACCTACTTCCTCAAGCTTACCGCTGTATACATCACCATGCCTGCCTCTGAAAATCCCACTGGCCCTGCAACGGTCACCACGACTGTGAACTTCGTCGTCCCTCCTCTCGACGGCGCTCGGGCGTATATCAAGATCATTCCCGATCCTGTCACTGGAGAGCACGAGAAGAACTATAGTTCGGAGAAACACGCTGTCGAGATGGAGAACGTCCGCGGAACAGAGACCCAATACAGCCTCGACAAGGTTGGGTTCCAGTGGATCAAGTCTCCTGTGAGGCACACATCCTTCAAGGACGAGGACGAGGTGAAGAAGGAGTACTATCCTGAGAGTGTTGACCTCATCAAGAAAGTTACTGGAGCCAGCGAGGTCGTTATCTTCGACCATAGTATGTCCGTGCCACCACCTTCCAGGACTGAACCTCACCTGTGTTATCCATATAGCTTTTCGACGCAACAACCCAGTACAATCTGGAGAAACGAAGCAGACTCGTCCACCAGTCACTCAAGCGCACGTTGACCAGACTACGAAGGCGTCAATTGCCCGCGTGCATCGCCATATTCCAGCAGACGAGGTTCCTGCCCTCTTGAAGAAACGTTTCCAAATCATCAACGTGTGGAGGCCAATCCAGGTCACCGCCCTCGAGTGGCCTCTTGCTTTATGCGACTACAGGAGCGTGGACGTAGAAAACGACACCCTCCCAGTTGCCCTCGTCTTTCCCGATAGAGAAGGGGAAACCCTCGAGGTCAAATACAACCCCAACCACAAGTGGAAGTACCTGAGGGGAATGACACCGGAGGAGGCGGTCATCTTCAAGTGGTACGCCCGCCACGCTTGAATCGTCGCCCGCTCAACGGTTTTACTAATTTGAATTCAGTTTTGACTCTGTTCAGGACGGGAGCGTGGCTGTCTTTGCCGCTCACACGGCGTTTGAAGACCCGAGCACACCAGCCGATGCCCCTGTTCGTCAGTCCATTGAGCTTCGCGCCTTGGTCTTCTACGATTAGACTCAATATCGCACAGTGTTGTCCAGCCATAGGTTGTATTTGATTCTAAAGAATGGGTCAGATGACAGCAAGTCAAAGAATACATCGCCTTTCCTAGCTTGCCTAGCTGTACCATATGCCATATGCCACACTATGACTTCGAGGTATCTTTAACTTTAAGCAGCTCTACGAATCTTGATTCCATGCTCATCTCTGCGACCCTCCGAACTTCATCCTCAGACAGGCCTAAACCTAACGGGCGAGCAGCGAAGAGCAGAGCGTACTCCGCCAGTAGATTCGTCCTGAAGGGCAGCGTATCGTCCGTCTAGTCCCCACTAAGCACATCATCTCCACATATCCGTATGAGAACTTACGCAAATGGCAACGGGGTGGTTGCATTTGAGGTATTGTTGAATGTGATGATTATCGAGGTCAGTTGCGGTCTTGCACCTGCATACGATAAGCAGAAGTCCTGTGTGTGATGTTACTACTAATTGGAACAGGCTCACAGAAGGTTTGAAGTCAAACAGATCTCGATAGGAGCGTTATCCTTCATCACAATCTGCATAGCTTCTTGGTTCAAGAAAGTCGCGTGTCCAAGCCGATCAGGGCGATATGAAAGCAATTGCAAGGTTTCTTCAGGGGTATTCTCCAACGTCTATCGTGTAAGTTCAAAGTTGTATCATTCATGGAATCAAGAGCGAAAGGTACATCAGAGCCCACCTCCGCGATATGTAGGGTAATCCCCAGACCGGCTTTCCTCGCTTCGGCGAAGAATGTATCGAACAGCGCAACGTCAGATTTCGTCGGGTCCCCAGCAAGGTCGACCCCAAGGAGCCTTCTTCCCTCATTTTTCATCTTGAGTGCAATATCAAGGCATTCCTCCCAGAAATCTGGGCCGGTTCTCCGATCGAGAGTCATGATCAACCCAACCTTGTCCTCGTCGTACCTTTCCACTTCTTCCAGAACGGCGCGCATGTACTCTTCTCGCGACATCGCATCCGTCTTCCGGGGCCCCGTCCGTAGCTCGAGATATGTACACTGTGGTCGGTCCCCATCCAAAAAGTCGCTCAGCACGGCTTTAGTAACGCGTCGGAGTGCATCGGGGGTCGACGTGAGCTTGTAGATCATTGGGAAGAGACCGAAGAAATCCAAGATCTCCTTGAGTTCGTGGCCTCTCTTGAATCGCTCTATGGCCTTTAGCATCTCCGTCGATTCCGTAAGGTCTAAAGCGTTCCCCTGGGATGAGATAAACTCGTGTGCAAGGTCTTCCAATATCGATATCGGGATCGATCCATTGAGGTGCGCGTGTAGCTCTGCTTTGGGGAGAGATTGAAGAAAGGAGACTTGAGACGATGTCAACGATGCCAATGCGGCCTCCGCTGGCCCTGATATTTCGCTTGAAGGCATATGGGAGCCTTGGGAGGGCCTCTATGGTGGATGGGGTGGAACGAAGCTGAACTCGTGGACCTTGCTTGTGCTCTCATCATTCAGTTTGATCTCCGAACCAAATTCTAAGCCCAGATATTAGGGGCGTTGATCCGAAGCGCCCGGGCGCTTAAAGGCCATTTCTCGACTCTGGATGAAAGCAGAAGAAGCGTTGTCGTCTATTCGCGTAAAATGCCATGTAGTAGAGGAGTTATACCCTATAGATGGTTCCAAGGTAAAGCTGTTGACTAGATATTTGAGAGGATCAACATCATGAGCCGCAGGTAAAACTCCAGGTCGTAAAGAGTCGTAACTGCCCTTGTCAGGACAGTAGGCGAAGCAATCAAAGTTTCTTGGGCCATCTTCCGGAAGGACAGAAGCTTTAATACGCATTAGCTTGCTGTATATTGCTTTTTGAAAATACAAACTCACGTTATCGTGAAGTTCGTTCTGGGCTCTTTGCATTGGTACAAAGGAGGGTTGGGAGCCGGTCCATTGGCTGGCGGAGGCACAGGGCTATGGAACACAGGCGGGGATGTAAAAGCCGTGTCGCAACCGGATTGCTCGCATGCCGCCACAGTGCAGAACCCGTTGCTCTAGGAATATGGCGAAGACAGAAGTTAGAAATGTGCCTTTTAAATCCAGGTATAAGAAAGAGCGCACCGCTGGGTGGTTCGGCTTGACGCTGATACCAGTGTTGATCGGCTGGTCTTGGTCCCTGACAAGGTAGTAGTACCAGTAGTTTGGCTTGAAAAAGCGAAATTCAGCATCCCGGTGTTAGTCGAAACTCTAGCCTACTGCGGAGACACGACCTACCTCGAAGTAGAACCCTGCTCGAGTCGCAACAAGCTGGCCACTTGAAGTCTTACCGCCGTTTGTTGTGGTATAGAAGAACCCTGCGTCGGGTCCCAGTCCCGTCTTCACGACTCTCTGACCCCTATTCAAAGTGCCTTCTGACGCCTCGCCAATGAAGAGGTCGATTGGCCTTGGGCAGTTGTTGCGCACAATGTAGGTCTGTGCGTAGACCACGGCAACGGACAGTGCCAAGAGCTGGGCGAGGAGATGGATGATTCGAGGCATTGCGGTGGGGAGAAGGTGTGAAAAGGGGTCAGTGGGAAACTGGGCAAGTTCACAACGAGCCTTTCGGGCCCTCGTTGTTCTCCCTTGAGGGAGCGCCGGGATTTCCAGAAAAGGTCCTCGACGGCACGTTTCAAAATGTGAACCGAAGAGAAACAATGTGACGTCGTTTATTCATAGCTTTCTGACATGCCTCGAGGAGATCAATATCAATACCATCTCCCATTGAATTCAAGCTCGAGGTTCACAGGCGGCCAGCTCAAGTCGTGCCATCATGTCTAACATTGACATGCGTGCGGGCGACGCAGGGCGAGGAAATCCAAGGGTGTGGAATCTCTGTGGCGGCACTTCGCAGTTCTAATCTCCAGAACTGCCTCCCATAAAGCGGGCACCTACCCTTAATTCCCACATACTACCTGCAATCGTAAAATAGGCGCCCAAAGGTGAACTTTGGACTCCGAGTCGAAACTAGTCCATCTTTAAAAGGGATCACCGACTTCAGGCACTGATCACATCCTTGCCGGGGTACTGAAAAGTGAGCACATTCCGGCTTTGATATTTATACGTATGAAGGAAGTCTCAAGATATGGCAGAGAATAATGGTATACAAGTCTCGATTATCGAATGTTGGAAAACAACAGGCAGAATTCTAGAATGTGAAGGTAAAATAGAAATAGTGATCAAATGGTACAGAGTCCTGGTAAGAGCGAGTAGCTAGGATGAATAGGCCCATGGTAATGAATGTAGGGTATGCGATACTAATACGTAGATAGCCAAACTGATGTCGAGGGTAGGTGAAGCTCGTGATTTAAGGAAGTCTCTGTGTATACTCCTGTTTCTGCGCCATATCTCTCGCAGCATTGTAGTGCTTCTTCTCCTCCGCCTTCTTCAGAAGGTAACGCCGTCCAAAGAATGCCGTGAGAGCGACCGCCAACACACCGACGATGACACCAACAATGACTCCCGCCTTACTCTCACCCCCAGTAGCGCTGACCGTACCACTGCCACCATTGTTATAGCCTCCACCACTTTTGCTGGAACTTGAGCTGTTAGAGGGGTTCAATCCGAAAGGCCAGAAGTCTCCCCCATTAGGAGGCAGAACACACGTCAGACTATCGCCATCTGAGATGGCCTCAAACCCATCTTGAACCTTCCCAGTCCCCGAGTTCATATCCGTCCCCACCGTCGCCCAGTCCACGATCCAGGGAGCCGGCGTCGGAACGGTGTCACTATCTGAGCAGTTCGGGCCCTTCGCTCCAATGAAGGTCGTGTTGCCCACAAGCGTGTTGCCCAGGATCGTAAAGTTATCAGCGGAGGTCACGGCGATACCGTATGAGAATGCACCGGAGAGGGTGTTATCTCTGACGACACCGTTCCGCGCACGACTGTCCCCGAATTTGCTGCCGAACCACGTCCGTGGACCTATCGCAATCCCTATTTTGATGACCGCGCTCTCGTAGTTGAACCCCTTGGTATCTGCGGGCTCTTCACCGTCATTAGCGAAGCCGCCAAGGATGGTGTTCTTCTGGACAATGGTATTGCTGTAGTCGCCGTTGTAGGGGTTGTAGTCGACAAGGTTGATGCCTCCAAGAAGCGTGTTCTGGTTGCGAGGTTAGAGATAAGCCGACGCAACAAGCTGAGATGGAACGTACGTTTGTCACCCAGATAGTGTTGTTCTCGATCAAGGAGCCCGGGGACCCGAAGACCACAACGCCTCCATCTGTCGCGCCCATAATCATGTTATTCCTGACGACGCTGTTCTTGCAGCTCAGGCTGACACCGTCAGCCCATTGTTGGAACGTATCAATACCACAAGGCCCAATGTCGTTGTTCTGGATGGTGACATTATTGCACGACAAGGGACCTTCGGCAACGTGTAAACACGTCCAGGAGCGCGGGTTGAAGGACCGCACGTACTCGACCAGCTGGTCTGAGTTGTCGCCGCCCATTTCGATATTCCCGCCACCATCCGTGGGAGTCGAGTCGCCTCTCGTCCCATCAATCTATTAGAATGTAAGCACAAAGGTACGGCTCAGGATTTATTCGCTGGGGCGTACCTGGACGTTCCTCAGCTTCACCCCGTCGCAGTTGCTGCACGACCCGTCCACGGCTGTCGTGTGTCCCTTTCCGTTGGCCACGGGGCCCACCACGACGAGCATGGCGCGCTCCTCTCCTCTTGGATAACCGGCGGTGCTGATTTCTTGCCTCGGGTGCGCAAAAAGGATGGGTGCTTGGATGAGATATCGTTCGTTTGGGCATAAATAGAGCGTAAAATCTTGTCCCCCGTTTTGAAGAGCAGTGTTCAACCTATCGGTCACCGTATTTGAGGGCTCTGCCGGTTCGCAGGCTGGGGCACGGGGATCTATCCTGGAGTGGGTCAGAAAAGGTACACCAAAGTAAAAGCGAACTCAACTCACTCCCTCCTGTGCATGGTAGTCGTGGTGTAGGACCTTCTATCTGGGCTATGCAGCCCGCCGTCCATACTTAGTCTGTTAGCGTCTAGTGCAAACTGTCCGAAATTATGTCGAAAGGGGAAAGACAGCCCAATAAATTATTATCGGACAGTCACGAAGCGTAGAAAGGGTAGCAAAGGAGCGGAAGTTAGTTGGAAACTGGGGAACGTTATGACAGTCGGAAAGCAAGGGACGAACTGCATCCGACGGCCAAAATGGTGTTTCCCGCCAAATGATGCAAGATGCCAAAAATAGCGCAACGCCAGCCGCCAAGCTAAACTTAGAATTCAGAAATGCCTCTATCTTTTGGTCCTTGAGCCTTGAGGCTTCGAGCTACATGAGGGGCCTACAGCACAAGCTAAGATAAATGAGCTCTCGCTTTTCTGGGACAGGGTGTAGATACTTGCAATCAAATTTGCCAGGATATGTCGCTTGGCCCCCTTGGCTGTCTTGGCCCGCCCGGAGTCCTCGACTCCCTGGTTGTGCCGTTTGAGAAGGAAGCTTCATCTGAGAGATAATGGCCCACTTTACTCAAACTTTGACTTTAGGTGTCCTTCTCCGCCGTGCATAACTGACTGAGGCGACACGAGGGTAGACTCAGAGAAGCGCCCATTTTAATCAACTCATCGGAGACTAACCCGTGCTAGAAGTCTTTCGACAATCCCTGAGTCCTCCTTTCATTCCAACGAAAAACGGATGGAAGACTGAATAGTTGACATAAAGGAAGGGGCCGTCGCCGTCATAAACCTCCCCGCTCCAGCTGCAGTATGCGCTGAATACTGGATCGCCGCTGCCTGAGGCGACACGAGGGTAGACTCAGAAGCGCCCAACTTATCGGAGTCTAACCGCTGCTAGAAACCTTTCGACAATCCCCAGAGTCTTCCTTTCATTCCACTGACAGACGAATAGAGGACCTGAACGGTTGACATAAAGGAAGGGCCCGTCACTGTCATAAACCTCCCCGCTCGAGCTTTACGCGCCGAACACTGGATCGTCGTGAGTGTAATGGCACGCTGATCATGAGGATCCCAGTCTCCAGGATTTTCCTGGCCAGTAGTCAGCACCTGTACGCTTTGACAGGGCTTGGCAGCGGCGGGGTCAACACCCGCGTCGCGTGGATATAGCCATATTGGCTTCGGAGGGTATCAATCGCAAGTGACAGGGAAGTACGGGTTGGTCATGCTAGTGCTTCATCGTGGTTACTGTGTAACACTCGCGTTGGCTCCAACATATTCTCCCGTATGAATAGTGTTGTTTGGGCCTGGGCTTGGCCTGAAGCCCGCGGCTTGGGCCTGGCTTTTGCGGGCCTGGGCTTTCAAAAATGCCAGGCCAAGCCCACTTTTGCTTTGACTTTGGGCTTGGGCTTGGCCTGGGCTTTCACTACAATAATTCAATACAAACCATAGCTATTGATTTTTACCATTTCAATACAAATATTTGTAGTCTCCAAACTGATTATGTACCATATCACTCAAAATAGTACTTGCCATGCATGGGAATTGAACTGTTAGCCTCCTGTTATCATTTGTGCACTCCAACCGGTGTGCTATTATGAGAATATAAATTGTTTTGTCAATTTCTCGTAACATAGTGGGCTTGGGCCTGGCATATTTCGAGGCCAGGCCCAAGCCCAGTGAAAGCCCACACCAAATGTGGGCCTGGGCTTGGCCTGGCTTGGTCATTTTGGGCTTGGCTTGGCCCGGCCTGGGCTTTGAAGCCCAAGCCCTGACAACACTACGTATGAATCGAGCATCTGTAAAGGCTGTCAGAGCTAGTTCTTTTCGGAAACGAAAATGAACACACTGGGTAAGTCGTTCTCTTCCGCCCTCCACAAAGCCTCTTCCTCGTCCTTGGCCACGCCACTGATAACATGGCGTTTAATCAACCTCCGTTGAGCCTCTTCTTCATCAACCTCAATCCACCACCGTTCATCTAGAAGCGCACTCCCAGCACTCCAGGGCTCGATTGACAGGAATGTGTAAAGTCCCTCAATCACGACGATCCTATGGTATGGATGCACGGACACGGCGTTCGGGGTAGGATCCTTGACTGCGTGGTCAAACGAAGGCGCAAGCTTTACCTCCCCTTGAGTGCGAAGAGAATGAATCCACTCGACGTAACCCGGACTGTCGAAGGTCCAGTGCGCCCCTCGCCTGGAATGTGCAAGCTGGGGATCGGGAAAGGCGTCGAGCTGTGCTCGAGTCAGATGCCACCCGTCAAGCCCAACGAGGATGGCTTGAGAATCGGAACTGTTGGCCTTCAGAGCCTTGTTCACCTCGTCCACAAGGTGCTGTGCAACTGTCGATTTCCCTGATGCCGGGCTCCCTGAGATCCCGACGAGAAATCGCTCGTTCTCAGAGGTGCTAGAGGTCGTTTTCAGTGTGCATTCCTCAGAGAGTTCGGGTAGACGCGTACGATTCCAGCTTTCTGACCAGATAAGCTGCAAGTTTGTTCATTTCAGAGTTCATGGTCGGCGAAAGAGACGCTGCGATGCCGTACTGGCAAGCTACCAGTACCCTGCGGTGATCGTGGTCGACGACAACCAGGAACAGGCGCCCTTCCAGTCGGCGTTATTGGGTGATCTGGCACAGCCATTCGCACAAATTAGCTCGATTGCGGAGTAGGCGCCCGTATATTTGCCCTCAGCCTCCGAGTCGGTCGCGTCTCGTCGTGACATCATTCCCTCGTCCAACGCGTCGGCGATGCCATCACCTGCGCTTCTTGACCGAAGCCATCACCATCTCGACGCCTCCAACCTTCTCTCGGCCCAAGACGGACCCTCCCTGCAAACGCCCCCCTCCCTGCAAACGCCCCCGGCTGGATTCCCTCGATTTCGCGACTTGGCGCACGACGGGCCTCGCGACTTCCGACCTTGCGCAGGCTTTGGCGCCGCCTCGCGAGTCGCTTTCTCAGCGCTCTCTTTCATCCAGGAGCGACGGCAGCGAGGCGATGGACGACTCGCGTTCTCCCTTTCGATGCATTGGACCTGGGCAACGAGAACCTAGGGGATGGTCGAGAGACGCGCAAGGGAAGGGGCGGCGACAAGTAAGCCTTTTCAAATCGTCGAGAGCCGAAATTCAAAACTCATCGATGCACACAGAATCTGCGAATTGGAGGTTCGCCCTCAGCCCTCTGCGCATATGCGGTTCGAGTGCAACCCACGGCACCAAGCATCGCAAACCCACGCAGAATCGATACTGGGGAAGGGCGGCGGCGATAATCATCCAGAAACGAGACACCGAAGCACTAGAGCTCTCACGAGCACGAAAATCCCGAGAAAGCGGAGCCATCCGCGCAAGAACCCAACCTAAAATCGCATTTGGGCCTCTGCAGGCCTCTGCACATCGCAGGGCACGGCTCCGAGGGCTCGGGGAAAGAGCACAAGGCTGCGACTCTGGGCAGGTGAGCATGGCATCCGGAGATACCGAGTCCATGACAAAACTCACGCAGCGCAGAGGCCACGCGCGAACCTCGATGATCACGACGGTCGCTCGCAATCGAAAGACCCAGGGGCAGCCACAGATCGCATTCGTCGGCTCGACGACGGCACACTCACTGGCGCGGTCATCGGCCAACTCTCTCAAAGAGCAGAAGACTGCCGTCCTGCGACCCATCTCAGTATAGTCAGAATAATCAAGACACGGGGCTCACCGACGAACGAGCACAACATTCCCAGGCGGAGCGCACGAACCAGAGCATCGGATTTAGGCCTCTACGCATGCGGTACACGGCTCCGATGGCTGAGGAGGATGGCACGGGGCTTCAATTCTATCAAGGTGAGTATGCTATCCATTGAAGTGAGACGACGAAAACTCACGCAGCGCAGGTCTCTCCGCTCGCACCGCAGAAGAGTCGACTCCCCCTCGCATCGCAAACACACGCCGAGCAGCTACAGGAGCAGGTGGCGACGACGAGTAAGTCCTCTCAGATCATCCAGGAACGAGAAAGGAGAACCGAATACTCACCAAAGTGATAGAGATCCCAAGAGCATGAAATCCCGAGAAGTGCATACGATCCGCGCAAGAACCGAAGCCTAGGATCGCATTTGGGCCGCGGCGCAAGGCCCCGATGGTTGAGGAAAAGTGCTCACGGCTTCGATTTCTGCTAGGAACATAAAGGTGAGATTACTGTCCTTTGAAATGAAGTCCATGGCGAAGACTCACGCAGCGCAGGTCCACTCAGTCGTAGTCGTGCAGCAAATCCGTCGACTCGATGTGCATCGCTTGACATCTGTCACGTCGCTCGCATATGCACAAGCCGGACCTAGTCAACGAGTGGAGAGGCCGCTCGCATCGCAAAGGCACGCTCGGCCGATCTCTACGGCCATACAACAGCTTCGCTCGAGGGTTCGGTGAGTTTATCCAACTTCGTATAGGCCGTATATAAACTCACATGAGCTTTCAGCCGCAACGAGTGCAACGGCTCCCCGCTGGCGACCAGCTCCTCAATTCAAAGAACACGCCGACGCGCTACTCCACCGTTGGATGGGCCGAGTTGGGAGCGGGGGACTGTTGTGGGACGATCGCGGTCAGCATGGACGAGGCATCGTACTGAAGGGACGAGGGTAAGTCAATTAATGGAGCTGGTCTTGCAAATCGGCCGTACTCACTTTTATTCAGAACTCCACCCATTCTACCTCCACATCTACTCACCCTCCCGCCTACGCGACCTCTTCCCTTCGACGGCACGACACCCAACATCGAGAAAACGAAGCGGCGCCGAGCCCAGTATAACGACAGGCACGGCTTCGAAATCGAGCGCGATCCCTCGCGTTCACATGTCAAAAGAGGCCTACGAGGCACGCGGTCAGCGACACGGGCACAGTGACAGTCACCGATGATGGACCAACGAAGGCGACGTGCGATGCTGAGAGTCGCGTAGAATGAATGGAACTGCAGCGCTTTACGCGCGAGCGAGGGTGGACTCGGCCCAACGAGGAGGCGTGGTGCTGTTGAGGGCACAGGTCAGTTCTTCATCTACGAGGGTATGAAGAAAACTCACGTTTATGACTAGAGCCAGTCGAAGATATGTGACATTTCGTCGAAGCCATCCAAACGAAGCGAGTGCGATCGTCCCTGCGGCATGACGTTGAGCACGACTGCGCCCTCGCAGTACGGCGCAAGCGGCGACAGGGGCACAGCGACAGCAACTCTAGACTCACCAATGGTGGAACAGCAAGGGCGATGGGCGATGCTGAGGGTAGTAAAGAAGGTGAGCTCATTCCAGGGAAGACACGGCGCCGACACACTTACCTATGCCATCGACTAGACTCCCTCGACCAGCTCAAACCTGTCAAGACTCTGGCGTATCACGAAGGCATACCAATGTTCCAAAGGGTATTCGCGGATGGGAGTGGGATGGGATGGGAAGCCTAGTGAGTCCATAGAATCGGCGTGGGTTTGAGAACACACGGCACTCACAGTTTAACCCAGAACATCGCCCCTGAAAAACCGCCTCCGCCCTGGTTCCCCACTCTATCTCCCACATACGGCACCCACGGTTGGCGAAAGAAACGGAGGACCTCTGTGCGAGCCGGACCCAGCCGCGCGAGGATGTGCGCGGCGCGTGTTCTGTCAAAGGAGGTCAATCCTTCCTTTACAAGGGCACGGCGAAACTCACTTTTAGGACTGCAGCTATTCGCCGGTGTACGCTCAAGGTCAGTGCTTGTATTTCAGCAAAATCGTTACTGCTACTCACTGTTGTATACGCAGCCCTGACGCTGAGCCGTCCACACCCAGTAAGTAGCGAAGAGATGCTCGCGCTTCAAGATCGGCACGCGAGCTTGGACTCTACGGATGGCTATAGGTAAGTCTACGTTGGCTACGTTATTGAATGGCACTCACCTCAACACAGAAACTCGAAGTGGGTCGTCGTCAAGGGCAGTTCTGGCTGTGAGATCGAGATACTCCGAAGGAGTGAAAGTTAAGGAGTCTGTAGAAGGTGTAGTCAGGTTGTAGTCGGTAGTCTAGAAAAGATGTATGTACCTTTGAATGTCATCCATTGGGTTGCATTGAAGATGAACTGAGAGAATGGGATATAAGTAACTGAGAAACTGAAGAAAGGATGAACACATACATACGAACGATTGCGTTGAAAAGATGGATACAGCTGCGAAAACTATTAGGTGAGCAATAACCTCAACACAGCTACCCGAATGCACACTTACCAGCAACGGCGGCGAGCACGGTGACGAAGACAATTCAGGTCTACGCAGGGGGTAGGTAGAGCAATGGCAGCGAGAATAGAGTCGCTGAGACGAGTGGTCTGCAGCAGACAAGAGAGGTAGAGTTAAGAGGAGGGAGGGAATGTGAGAGGGGAACTCGTTGAGGAGATAGGGAACTCACCATCGCACCCTCCCACTCTTATACACTTCTGGCCCCCACATCTTCGATCTCGCCAAGCCGTGCACCGCACACCCATGCCGACACATATTTCCACCAAGGCCCACAGTTAAATTTATCCCGGACGTCGGGAATGCGTCCAATGCGAGTTACGGACATTGCGCCCTCTGCCGTGCATCCGCACCAATACCAAGCACGAAGATTTCACTGTTCGGTCTGAGGTGACAGCGGGCGTCCATTTGGTACGTTTGATGGGGGCTACGCGAGCCAAGGCAACCGGGTTCTGTGCCGGTATGTGCGATTAGAATGCAATTCGGAATGAACGGGGATGAGGAGGAGAGGGTTGGCGATCGAGATCGTTGTGTAGGATTGGGAGGAGAGGTTAGGCTGGGAGAGGTACAAACCCATCTTGAACCTTCCCAGTCCCCGAGTTCATATCCGTCCCCACCGTCGCCCAGTCCACGATCCAGGGAGCCGGCGTCGGAACGGTGTCACTATCTGAGCAGTTCGGGCCCTTCGCTCCAATGAAGGTCGTGTTGCCCACAAGCGTGTTGCCCAGGATCGTAAAGTTATCAGCGGAGGTCACGGCGATACCGTATGAGAATGCACCGGAGAGGGTGTTATCTCTGACGACACCGTTCCGCGCACGACTGTCCCCGAATTTGCTGCCGAACCACGTCCGTGGACCTATCGCAATCCCTATTTTGATGACCGCGCTCTCGTAGTTGAACCCCTTGGTATCTGCGGGCTCTTCACCGTCATTAGCGAAGCCGCCAAGGATGGTGTTCTTCTGGACAATGGTATTGCTGTAGTCGCCGTTGTAGGGATTGTAGTCGACAAGGTTGATGCCTCCAAGGAGCGTGTTCTGGTTGCGAGGTTAGAGATAAGCCGCAACAAGCTGAGATGGAACATACGTTTGTCACCCAAATAGTGTTGTTCTCAATCAAGGAGCCCGGGGACCCAAAGACCACAACGCCTCCATCTGTCGCGCCCATAATCATGTTATTCCTGACGACGCTGTTCTTGCAGCTCAGGCTGACACCGTCAGCCCATTGTTGGAACGTATCAATACCACAAGGCCCAATGTCGTTGTTCTGGATGGTGACATTATTGCACGACAAGGGACCTTCGGCAACATGTAAACACGTCCAGGAGCGCGGGTTGAAGGACCGCACGTACTCGACCAGCTGGTCTGAGTTGTCGCCGCCCATTTCGATATTCCCGCCACCATCCGTCGGAGTCGAGTCGCCTCTCGTCCCATCAATCTATTAGAATGTAAGCACAAAGATACGGCTCACGATTTATTCGCTGGGGCGTACCTGGACGTTCCTCAGCTTCACCCCGTCGCAATTGCTGCACGACCCGTCCACGGCTGTCGTGTGTCCCTTTCCGTTGGCCACGGGGCCCACCACGACGAGCATGGCGCGTTCCTCTCCTCTTGGATAACCGGCGGTGCTGATTTCTTGCCTCGGGTGCGCAAAAAGGATGGGTGCTTGGATGAGATATCGTTCGTTTGGGCATAAATAAAGCGTGAAATCTTGTCCCCCGTTTTGAAGAGCAGTGTTCAGCCTATCGGTCACCGTATCTGAGGGCTCTGCCGGTTCGCAGGCAGGGGCACGGGTATCTATCCTGGAGTGGGTCAGAAAAGGTACACCAAAGTAAAAGCGAACTCAACTCACTCCCTCCTGTGCATGGTGGTCGTAGTGTAGGACCTTCTATTAGGGCTATGCAGCCCGCCGTCCATAGTCTGTTAGCGTCTAGTGCAAACTGTTCGAAATTATGTCGAAAGGGGAAATACAGCCCAATAAATTATTGTCGGACAGTCACGAAGCGTAGAAAGGGTAGCAAAAGAGCGGAAGTTAGTTGGAAACTGGGGAACGTTATGACAGTCGGAAAGCAGGGGACGAACTGCATCCGACAGCCAAAATGGTGTTTCCCGCCAAATGATGCAAGATGCCAAAAATAGCGCAACGCCAGCCGCCAAGCTAAACTTAGAATTCAGAAATGCCTCTACCTTTTGGTCCTTGAGCCTTGAGGCTTCGAGCTACATGAGGGCCTACAGCACAAGCTAAGATAAACGAGCTCTCGCTTTTCTGGGACAGGGTGTAGATACTTGCAATCAAATTTGCCAGGATATGTCGCTTGGCCCCCTTGGCTGTCTTGGCCCGCCCGGAGTCCTCGACTCCCTGGTTGTGCCGTTTGAGAAGGAAGCTTCATCTGAGAGATAATGGCCCACTTTACTCAAACTTTGACTTTAGGTGTCCTTCTCCGCCGTGCATAACTGACTGAGGCGACACGAGGGTAGACTCAGAGAAGCGCCCATTTTAATCAACTCATCGGAGACTAACCCGTGCTAGAAGTCTTTCGACAGTCCCTGAGTCCTCCTCTCATTCCAACGAGAAACGGATGGAAGACTGAATAGTGGACATAAAAGAAGGGGCCGTCGCCGTCATAAACCTCCCCGCTCCAGCTGCGCTGAATACTGGATCGCCGAGGCGACACGAGGGTAGGCTCAGAAGCGCCCAACTTATCACCGATGCTAGAAACCTTTCGACAATCCCTGAGCCTTCCTTTCATTCCACTGACAGACGAAAGGATTGAATGGTTGACATAAAGGAAGGGTCTGCCACCGTCATAAACCTCCCCGCTGAACCATTACGCGCCGAACATTGGATCGTCGTGAGTGTAATGGCACGCTGATCATGAGGATCCCAGTCTCCAGGATTTTCCTGGTCAGTAGTCAGCACCTGTACGCTTTGACAGGGCTTGGCAGCGGCGGGGTCAACACCCGCGTCGCGTGGATATAGCCATATTGGCTTCGGAGGGTATCAATCGCAAGTGACAGGGAAGTACGGGTTGGTCATGCTAGTGCTTCATCCTGGTTACTGTGTAACACTCGCGTTGGCTCCAACATATTCTCCCGTATGAATCGAGCATCTGTAAAGGCTGTCAGAGCTAGTTCTTTTCGGAAACGAAAATGAACACACTGGGTAAGTCGTTCTCTTCCGCCCTCCACAAAGCCTCTTCCTCGTCCTTGGCCACGCCACTGATAACATGGCGTTTAATCAACCTCCGTTGAGCCTCTTCTTCATCAACCTCAATCCACCACCGTTCATCTAGAAGCGCACTCCCAGCACTCCAGGGCTCGATTGACAGGAATGTGTAAAGTCCCTCAATCACGACGATCCTATGGTATGGATGCACGGACACGGCGTTCGGGGTAGGATCCTTGACTGCGTGGTCAAACGAAGGCGCAAGCTTTACCTCCCCCTGAGTACGAAGAGAATGAATCCACTCGACGTAACCCGGGCCGTCGAAGGTCCAGTGCGCCCCTCGCCTGGAATGTGCAAGCTGGGGATCGGGGAAGGCGTCGAGCTGTGCTCGAGTCAGATGCCACCCGTCAAGCCCAACGAGGATGGCTTGAGAATCGGAACTGTTGGCCTTCAGAGCCTTGTTCACCTCGTCCACAAGGTGCTGTGCAACCGTCGATTTCCCTGATGCCGGGCTCCCTGAGATCCCGACGAGAAATCGCTCGTTCTCAGAGGTGCTAGAGGTCGTTTTCAGTGTGCATTCCTCAGAGAGTTCGGGTAGACGCGTACGATTCCAGCTTTCTGACCAGATAAGCTGCAAGTTTGTTCATTTCAGAGTTCATGGTCGGCGAAAGAGACGCTGCGATGCCGTACTGGCAAGTTACCAGTACCCTGCGGTGATTGTGGTCGACGACAACCAGGAACCGGCGCTCTTCCAGTCGGCGTTATTGGGTGATCTGCCAGCAGTGGGCACAGCCATTCGCACAAATTAGGTCGATTGCGGAGTAGGCGCCCGTATATTTGCCCTCAGCCTCAGTCTTTACAGCCATCATCATCTCGAACAACCACGACACCACATTGCACCCATGGCAGCCAGTTCAAGCTCAAACTCAACGACGGGGAGGGTTATAAAGAGGTGTGTGGCAAGACGGCGAAGAGAAACCTATCTTTGATCTCTACCCCAAGAGCAAATCCCGAGACCATCCACGACAAGTTTCTTGTCGGATATCAGGGATGGTACGCCACGTAGCTGCTCCATACAGCCTAAGTGCTAAAGGCATGATTCAGGTTTACCTGCGCAGGAGATGGAGAACCAGTCGGGCCAGGACACCATGGATGGCTGCACTGGTTCGACAAACCAATACCTGAGGGTGGAAGGCCCAATCTGGATCTATGGCCAGACGTCTCAAGTTACTCTGAAGCTGAGCTCTATCCCGCGCCAGGTCTCAAGATGAAGTCTGGGGAGCCTGCGATGCTCTTCTCGTCGCGAAATGCGAAGACTGTTCAAAGGTAAGCGCCACACCTTCGCACTGCGCATTGACCCGTGCTCCTAACTTGAGTCATTCGTAGGCACTTCCATTGGATGGCTGAGCACGGGGTAGACGGTGCCTTTCTTCAACGTTTTGCTGGTCAGTGTGATCTTGAAGCTGGCAATGAGGGTGTCCGACGTCTACGGGACGAGGTGGGCGACAGGGTGAGAGAGGCTGCTGAGCGCGAAGGCCGTGTCTTTGCAATTATGTGAGAACACATTCAAGCTGTCTTGCTCTCGTCATTAACATCGCCTTTTTAGGTACGATGTCACCGGTGTACCAGCTGATCGTATCCAACGTGTTCTTGAGCAAGACTGGATGCATCTATTGCACAATAAACGGATCCTCGACAGCCCCAACTATTTGAAAGAGAAACGCAAGCCAGTAGTTGCGCTCTGGGGTTCGTTCAATCTGACTTATCGACCTCTCTTTAAGTTTCAGGGCTCAAACTGACTTTACTGTATGACAGGCTTTGGGTTCGACAATGCTGGCCACACCCCTGCAATCGTGGCTAGCATCGCCCAATTCTTCCGAAATGCGACCCCTGGAGGCGTCTATCTGATGGGGGCACCCCGACGCACTGGCGCACGGCTGAAGGCGACGCTGATCGGAATCCGGAATTCCTGAACGTGTGGCTCAATGAATTCGACGCCATCTCTCCGTGGACGATCGGGCGTTACAGGACGGAAGAAGAGGCGGACGCTTTTGCAGAGACCAAGATGGCAGCGGACGTGGAATTGATCAAGCGACACAACGAGGGAGGTCGATCTCGGAGGATCGACTACATCCCTGTGGTGTTCCCAGGTGGCTCGGTGCGTGTCCCTTATACTGTGACCGAACGCAGAGTAGAGGCTAAACTAGTTTTGGCGAAACAGGCAAACCATCTGTCTGAAGGAAAGTGGGCTTTCAACGATTGCCCTCGGAAAGGGGGTCGGTTCCTCTGGCGGCAAGTCTTCAACGCCCGGAGAGCTGGTGCACATATCATTTATGGGGCAATGTGGGACGAGTGAGTAGTCAGGCGCTTCGACTCTTCCCGATGCTGATGCATCCGTGCGTCTTTCAGATACGATGAGGGCACGGCGTTCATGCCAGCTGTGGCGAATAAACGCAACCTCCCTGTCTCGGATAAGTGGAGGTTCCTCGCACTCGATGAAGGTGGCCACGACGTTCCCTCTGATTGGTGCGTTCGCCTCCAGATTAACAACATTCTGGTGCAACAGTTGATGAGATCGGAACAGGTACATGCGTATCTGCGGATTCGCAGCTGAAGTCCTCAGAGGTGAAAGGAGGATATTCGATTCCTTCCCCTCGAAGGAGCTTCAAGATTACTGGAGTACCCGACCGAAGTACGAAACAGTTCCTCACAAATCGGCCGACTTCGTTTCGGGGTACGCTGGTGCTAGTTCAACAAGCGCAGGAAGCTCGAGCGGTGCTGGATCCTCTCGGAATACTGGCGATGATCCGGGTCAATCATACGACGAGTGGCTCGCTAATCAGAGGACAGAAGTGGAGGAGGCGCCTCCCCCGCCGTACACTATGGAAGCTGAGGAGCTTGAGTCAGCTGCGCCGGCGACCCAGGCTCCTGAAGTGGCTTCAGCGGCGCCAAGCACGGCTGCTCCTCAGGTGCAGGTGCAGGCTCCGGCCCATACTACCGCCCCTCCTGTAGTTGTAGCTTCTGGTCCACCGATCGATGCCATGGCGCATCACCGCCCGCCAACAGCCAGCCCGCCTCCAGTAAACTATCAGAGTCGCCCAGGGCAGCAACAGCCCTATTCACAGGGTACACTCCATACGGATAGCTACAACCATGCTGTTGCAGGTCTTACCAACGATTTTAATCGTATCGGAATCACTGGGGCGACTCCTGGCCCCGGAAATCCCGCCCCACAATCTCAGCCCCAGCACAACATCGAAGTTGGTTCTGGACCGCAGGTGAACGCACCAGCGACCTACCAGGGAGGGCAAGGGGGAATGATCTCGTCGTCACCGTTACCTATGCATTCCAATTTGCCTCGACCTGGTGTGCAGACTCAGCAATATGGTGCAGCGCCTGCCCCGTCGAACTCCACCTCGCCTCCTCCTCTTCATCCCAATCATCCAGCTGCACAGTCAAAACCGTACGGTAGCTCGAATGTACGACCGCCAAGTCGACCGCAGACAGCTCAGTCGCTTTCCTCTAGTAACTATCCCACCAGGCCGCCTTCTCAAGGACGACCACCCTCTTCGCAAGGGGGTGCGCACACTAGTGGAACGCCAGCCCCTTCTATACCACCCTTGCCCTCGGCCACACCGGTTGCGAGTGCCTGGTCGCAGGGTTCGCAAGGCCAGAGCCAGGGGCAGTGGCCTCCTCCTGAGTGGGGCGTTCAGCCTTCTTCTCAGAACCCTCAGGCAGGCCACGCTGCCGCACCACCGCCTCCTCCTGCCCAATACGGGCAACCTGGAGGCGCCAGCCTAACACGGCCGAACACGTTCTCTGCGAATTCGTATGGTGCTGGTGCCAACCCTCTGAGGCCTTCCGGTGGAACAATTAGTGCTCCTCGGCCTTCTTCCACCCTCCCGTATGCTCCAGCGGGGCCCACCGAGTTGCCTGCCACATCGTCTGCGTATAATCCTCCAGCCCCCGCTGGCACCTCAAATCCCGCGATGCCATACGGTGGGACGGCGCCTATGCAGCACCACTCATCCTATATGATGCCATCCGGACCTCATGCTTCTGCGTACCCTACTATGCCTGGGCAACCGCAACAGTCTTCCCCTTACCCCCCTCAGAACAGTTACGGAGGCTATCATCCGGGACCTCCCCAGCATGCTGGCTCGATGGACTTCCCTGGCGGTCCCAATGCAGGACCTTATCCTCAGTATGGGGGCACTGGCGGTCCACCTTCTTTCCCCGGGTCTACGTATCCAACTACAGGTCTTGGTGTCAGTGGCGGACCTTCGCCTCACACTTCTCCTCCTATCACCCCCGGGGGCAGCTCGAGTGGTTATCCGAACCACAGTCCCAGCATGTTCTCCGAAATGCCTGGAGGTCCGTCTATGTATGGCTCGACCTTCTCTCAGCAGCAGCAGCAGCACCCTCACGCGGCGGGTGCCGGCGGAGAAATGGGCTACTACGGGAACAACACTATGCCCTCAGGATACCCGGGTGCGAGCAGCAGCGCGCAGTACGACAATGGCATCTCCATGCCTTCTTCATATCAGGCTGGTGGAAGCGCTTCTGCTCCGATGCCGTGGCAGCCTCAGCAGCCTGGTGCCCCTCATGCCCCTTCTCTCCCTCCACGTAAGTGTTCAGAACCATCATCACGCCTGCCCCTTGCTTTTAGGAGTAGTCGTGCATTCATTCATTCACCCATGCTAACTGAGTTCTTTCTTCTTCTTCGCCATTTATTCATTTCTTGGGGATTACAGGGCCATCAAACTATGGGAGTGGTTCGTCGTATGGACCTTCCTCGAGCGCGAAGCCTCCAGCGCAGGGTTCGGCTGGGGGTGCTGGAGGGTTTGGCTTCGGACCCCTGTCTACGACTTCCGGTGCTGCGGGTAGCGCTTTGGGTTTAGCTCTATCTGCAGTCGATAAGGTAGCCGGAAAGAAGACGACTGAGCAGCTGATGTCTGGCGTAGGGAGTCTAGCGTCTTGTAAGTGCAACCTCCGGACCTCCGTTGCGCGTTTCAATGCTAACGCCTCCGCGTTCCTTTTTGCCTTTTTCGTGTTAGCCGGAAGCAAATTTTTCAATAAGTTTACGAAGTGAAATTAGCTGTCGACACCTGCCCGGCGGAATGACGAGAACTGAACTGGGATTGGGTGCTCATTCCGCAGAAGGACTGCTTTTATTTTCATATAAAGCGTATTGATAGCATCTTGTGTCACAAGACGAAACCCGTACAGTGGTAATGTAATGAATTGGTCTTCCTGGTATCGTAAAATACCCCAGCATTCTTTGGCACTGTTCGACTTCCTCCGCACTCTTTAGAAGTGAGGTGAAGCTGCTGAACTCTGTACGAAACTCTGCGAACGGTTCTCGCTGCTTGACATGTGGAGATTGGTGTTATCGATTCTGGGTGGGCTTTACCTCCGTTGCAGACCCCATATCTCTGCTCGCATCTCATAGAGATCGAACAGATACGCCGGAACCCATCCGAACGCCTAATCCATATCGTTCCCCGTGTATTTGACAAGTTTGAGGTGCCAATAGTAGCAGTTTTACCTTTTGATCCAAGAGCTTGGGCTGTTTTCGCCGGAAAACACTGGAAACGTCTAGTCTCGTCGCAAGACATACCTCCCACTCGTGGGAGGGTCTTGTACCAAACTACCGGTTTCAGTAGGGTAATGTCGTGAGAATTTTCCAAAATGTAATGATCTTTTGAAAAGACTACAAAATTTTGTAGTCTCCTATGATTCCAGGCCAAATCGGCGATTTTTGAAGATGGCCTCCTGCCACCAGACGTGGGTCAAAGCTTTCAAAATTTCGCATACTTGTTTGAATTGACAACAGCTATGAGATGTTTCTCATATTCCAAACACAGAAATGGTTGTGGGAGGAGATAAATCCTTCTTACATTAGTCTTCATTAACAGTACTTTGTTATAAGCCCCTCGCACGCGAGGCGTGTGAGGGTTTCCTTTTTTGAGCCTAGGAAACGTCGAGGATCCGGATCCCTGGGTAGAGGCAGCTCGGGCGATGGCGAGCCATCGAGGAGGCACGAGTCAGACCACCCGTCCTCCGTTGATTCATTCTTACTCCTCTCTAGCTGGCGCCATTTTTCTTTTGGATACATACATGGAACGGTGTGGTGGAACCTGGCCCATACTACACATTGTCGAAGAAATGTCAGACGGCGCCGCGCTAGTGAGGTAAGGCTGCCATTGCAGAGGTTTACGTGCCCCAGTGTGCTCAGAGGGTCATATCGCTGGGGATGTTATCAAGATGAGACTCATCAGGAACATCAACATGTGGGCGAACATGAGGCGGCGAAAAAGAGGGTGTTCATGGGATGGAAGAGGACGATGGAAACGTGCGTCCCGAAAAAGCCGATCGATGCAGCCAATGCTCCGGTGCAGGGCTCGACAAGGTCCCGCTCGCAAATAGACAGAGGATGGCCTTGCGATTTAGGCTTCTCTTCGTTGGTGATCTGGCGATTCGCCAAAACGAAATACGGACTGCCCGGTTCGGCCTCACTCCGCTGTCCCTACGTAAATCCCCGCGAAGTGCCCAGCGATTCAATTTGATTGTGGCAGGTGCCTTGAGTGGAAATTTCTCCCCTCGTTCTCATGAAAGCCAGACGTATTAGTCCATCGAGGAAAAATATATAACAACAGCGCTAGCGATCCACTCACCCGCTTTCCCAATGTCCACATCGATGGAGACCCAGTATCACGCCCCTCTCCACGATCCCTACTACTCCTCTCCGCCCGCGTATCCGTTACACTCTGATCAATATCTCGCGACTGCCGGAGACCTCGATTACTTCTTAGGAGGATCTTCACTCTCCTACACCGACTACCCATACGTTCTCAACCGCGGAGCGACCTCGTCATACCGGGCGGAGGCCTCTGCCATTGCAACAGGCGGTCTGGGCGCCACCGGCCTCGGGTTCTCCGAGAACAGCAACCCACCGTTGCTCACGAACAACCTATTTCCCACCGAGGATTTAGCTCTGTTCACTGGCCAACCCTGGAACTGGGCCCAAGCTCAAGCTTCGACGCTCCATGGAGTTGTTGCGCCCGTACCCGTGCTTCCCAGTCCTCAGGCCTCCTTTCTGCCGTTAAAGTCCAAGCAGGTGCCCTCCCGGTCGTCATTTGAGCGCTCACCTGATCCTCCATTGCCTACACCTGCTGCCATGGCCGTGCTGCTGAGTTCTGGCGGAGCGCGATCTGAAGCCCCGGGGCCTGGATACGAGCCCGCGGTGGGAGTCCAAGCCGCGCCTGTGGACGTTTCTGCGATGACGAGCGTAGCGACGAGCCACGGTATCCACGAAACAGCCTGTCGAGAGAAGAAACATGCCTGCACCATGTGTCATAAACGGTAAGTCGACATCCTAATGAGGCCCGGAGATATACCGTCGCTAACGAAATCACACTGCAGATTTGATCGTCCCAGCACTTTGCGGAAGGTGAGCCCTAGCATTCGGAATGGAAGTGCGGGAGTATACTTACCCGTCTCTCCTTCCCAAATAGCATCTCCTCGTTCACACAGGCGAGAAAGGTGAGCTAGAGTCGCCTTCTCGAGGGTATAAAAGCCAGAGCTCATCTGCCCTTTTCTTCATCAGCTTTCGTCTGCGACATCTGTGGTCGTCGCTTTGGAGTTGCCTCCAACCTCAACCGACACGTCAAACGCTGTGCCCTCAAGCCCGTTAACATGACCGTCTGCTCACCACCCAAGTCCGACTCGCCCTCGTCCGACGAGACGTCCCCCCAGACGTCCCCCATCTCCCAGTCACCCGAGCACTCCTTCACGCGTTCGCCCAACGTCTCGCACAAGCGGGGATCCATCTCCTCCGTCTCTTCGTCGTCGTGCTCCTCCTCCCGCGGCAGGAGCTCCATGTCTCCCCTGCAAGTCCACCACTCCGTGCCCACTGGAGCCCCCAAGGCGGGAAGCACGCAGAAGCGACGAAGACGGGCCCCATCACCTTCGCGATGGGTACCCCTCTCCCTCCTCTCCTTCAACCTCTCGTCCGAGGACATGTTCCGCTCCGTGTCGGTCCCCCTCGCGCCTGTCCGGCGCAATCTCCCCAAGGAGGAGCGAGATTCGTGGGACGAGAACGTCGCCCCGACACCGTATCATCCCACGAAGGGTTGGAAGGGCGTTTTGGCCGGCCCTGGCCTCCCTTCACACCAGGGCATGCGGGGCAAGGATATCGGAAAGATGCACTATGGAGGGGGTTCTGGAACGTTCATGGTCAGCAGGCTCTTAGCTGTCTGATGGTTTTTTGTTGGAGGAAGGAAGCTTGCACAATACCTGTTCGATACCCATTTTGCTTCCATTTCATTTGCCATGGACAATGCTTGATTCACTTTCATATGTCGATGCCGTGGTTCTGACCATCTGCCCACCTGCATACTTCTTTTGCTTACTTCTTGGGGATTCTCGTAGGATGGAACGAAACACGGTGTACTCTCGATCCCACACGACCCGTGTACGATGGATAAAGCGACGTTCTTCCTGTGCCATGACCTCTACGACCTGTAAAGTAGTCAGTATCTTGTACCATATCACATTAACTGCGCGTACCTTGGAAAAAAGGATATTATCCTTTGCCTTGAAGATGTGACATGATGGAGGAAAGGTACAGAAAACATGCGACAAATCCATGGGCGCCAATTTGTTTGGCAACGGCGCTTACGCCAAACGTTTCCGCGTGACTCGGACCTGCCTGGAGCTTGAGCGGCTTTGAAGGGCCACCTCTACGTCGAGCATCGAGTCACTTCCCTTCCAAAGATTGAAAACCGCAGGTTGAGCTGCGAAGGTCAAAATATATTATGCAGTGAACACCGAAAAACACAGTGGAATGCGACAAGTAGAGGAAAGTGCTTGGGGGAGAGATGATGACGTGAAGTGGTCGTTAGTGTAATGAATGGTAGAAGGATAGGCGAGCCGTAGACTATGTGTAATGAGAGCAATGCGCACTACTGCGAGATATAATTTTAAATCAGACAAGCCCTCTATGCTGCCGACTCGGATGGCACGTCTCCCAACTTCTGCCCAACCTTTACCTTCTGCCCGTTCTGCACCGCGAACTCAAAGTCGCTCGGGGCTTCAAACACGAGCACAATAGTGCTCCCAAGACAGAATCCACCCATCTCCTCCCCAGGCGTCAACGGCTGGCCCCTCAGAATGGGCGACGCAGAGGTGTACACCGCCTCCGAGAAGGAGCCGACCGGGGGCGGTCTCCCGCGCACATTCGTCCGGAGCGCCTGGTCAAAGTGTATCTTGATGCTCCCCACATTCGTCGCACCCACCGGCACCATTCCGAAGAACCCATACTTCCACCGCCCAAGCAGCGCCACGCGCTCGTTCAACACGAACAAATTCTCCAAGCGCTTCGCCATCCACGGGCTCACGCTGTAGAGCTCGCCGATGAAGTGCCGACGTTTCTCGACGACCCAGGCGGTGGGGCTGTGGAAGCGGTGGTAGTCTCCGGGGGCAAGGTAGATGACGGTGAAGAAGAGCGAGTGGCCGGGACGGATGTTGCGGGCGCCGATGCTCGCCTTGCGCTCCATGCTGGGTCGCACGCCCATCTCGTGGGCGACCTTGGCGTCGTGTGCCACGGTGTTGTGCGCAGGGTCCACGACGGAGGCGTCCACGCGCTCGCCGTACTTTCTCGGGGGCGGGTGGGCGAGCAGGGCGTCGGTTTCCGTGGGGCTGGAAGAGGCTGGGGTGGCCGTGCCTGATGACGACGAGCCTCCGATGAGCTGCTCGAGGCTGTACTCGATGCCGTTGACGTTGGCAAACTCCTGGTCGTCGACGATGGATAAGTCCCGGTTGTGCTGCGCTTCTGATACCGGGGTGCCAGGTCGTTCCACGCCGAGCAGGGCGTCCAGGTGGTAGGTAATACCCTTCACCTGCTCGACCTGATTCCCCTTGACCACGCCAAGGTGCAATACAGTGCCGTCCGCCGGGCTGACGAGGGCTGCGTTCTCTGGCTGGCGGAGTCCGGGTTTGAGTCTACGATAGAAGAAGGCACCGAGGGAGGGGTAGGAAGCGAGGTCGTTCTCAATTTCGTCGAGGTTGCATCCGAAGGCGCAGGCGTACAACCGGTATCCGTAGGGCCTGAACCAGACCGGCAATTCCAGCGAGTTCACGTAGCCCCATAGCCTGGACATATTGCGCAGCGGTAGCGCACCGATAGCATGGACCTGTAACGATGAGCAACAAGCACTTGTAGTATAGACAGCGCACGACGTACATGCCATGGCCCCTTGAGCTTGATGACCTCCATGCCGTTCTCGTCGAGCTCGACCTCCTTCCTCGCCTGCTGGACTTTCTTCCGGTATTGAATAGCGACGAGCAGGAGGGCACCCACCGCCAGCGGTAATGGGTACCATTTCGTCGGGGTCTCCGTCCATGCATTCATGAGCTTCCCTGCGCCATCGTCAGTCCCCTGTCTCCTCGTCGTACGAGCGCCAGCGCACTCACGGTATAATGGCAGCGACCCGCTGCCGGGTATCCCGCCCGGGGGGCCCTCTGCACCGCCCTTCGTCGAGTATGCACGCTTGAGGCCGCTGTTCTTCACCTTCTTGAGCAGGGCCGATGTCTTGTTCGTGCTCGTTGCCAGACAGCGAGCAAACACCGACGAGGCGGAGCCGCATGATGCATTGATGACCTTGGACGCTGCGTAGAGGGGTTTCCGGCCCTTCGTCAGGATATTCTTCCTGGAAAACATCATCGTCGCCGTCGTCGTCGACGGGGTCGACGCCGTGAGATGGTGTTGGCAGTTGATAAAGGGGAATAAGAAACCCACGAGGTCGTTCCTGATTTAATTGCCCGAATATGGGGTGATCCCGACAACTGTAGGCGTCGTACTCGAGTTGCGAGCATCGTTCTCCCCGATATTCTTGTTCAAGGAAGGGCTCTTGAACGATGTTTTGGTGGTTATGGAGCAAGACGAATACAATTTCTCGTCGCGGAGCGCGAGCTCCTATAACCGGCAACCCATCTACCACGATCAATATAAAATTTACCGAGATCCCTCAGGTTCAGACGCCAAAACTATGCAAGTCCTACATACAAGCTAAAATGTACAGTAAACGAAGTAGGGCATGGAGGAAGGGTGCCAGCTGGTACGAGGAGGAATCCCCAGAAAATGAATGATGGAGTGTGCACGAACAAAAGCCTCCGGCGTCCTCTTCGAATGTAAGTATGTATGTTGTATGTATGGCTGCTTCCAAGCTTCTTCCCGAGGCATGGGTAGACCCATGGCCAAGTAATGGACCGAGACTCATACGATGCCTGGAGAGCCGCCTGATGACGACCGGGCCCGGCATGCCAAAGTCGCCAAGTTCCAAGCATCATCCCAAGGCCCGAGGTAAAGGGCCAAACGTGTCAGAAGGAAGAATAAGCACTTGAGATAGCACCCCAGGCTACAGGTCAGCGCTCACTGGCGCTCAGCTATCAAGACCGCCCTCTGACGTCGTCGATTGGGCTAATTAAAGAGAAGCTATTATTAACCACAGCTCAAGCGCCCAAATCAAAACTCAATTATCGACGTACCGTAACAAGAGGAATCCTGCGTGCCTAGATACCTCCGCCGCTAGGCAGCAGCAAGAGTCGATAGCAAGAGCGTGTTCGTCGGGGGCGACATCCCCAACCTCGTTGATGGTCTCGTATAATCTCCGGCGTCCTCGCCATCGCAGAAACACCCACACCCAGTCGGACAGATGGGCACCCCCAAGCTATCCCAGCACGAGATGTGCGTAACATGATAGCACCGTAAACAGCTGCGCGACAACCCTGTAACGCGCGAATCAGTCACCAAAACCAAGCCCCGATCCACAATGAAGGGAACATACCCTTCACAGGAAGCCTGCATATCGTACACGCTGGTGGAGGCGCCGGAGTCCCACAATGCACACAGACATGCAAAGTGGGATCCAACAACATCCTACAATCCGGCCTCCGACACATCCTCGTCAACCCAATCCTATGCTGATGCACATGTCCCTCATGCCGCCCATCCTTATCCCTCCGAATCTCCGGCATAACCTGCACAGAGTTCAACATCTCCAACCTCTTGATATACAACTCCCACCGAAAGAGCAGCTCCGCATAAACCAGCACGTGCCGCCTCATTTGCGTGATAATAGCAGCAGCAAAAAGTGGAGGGGGTGTTTCCTCCATAACGGAAGGCTCGAACACGACCATCCGTTTCTCCTGATACGGAGCCCCCGCACCACCAGCATCCTGCACCTTCCCAACTCCCTTCCGATTCCCAGCACTCGAAAACGAAACCGGCTTCGGCCTCGGACCCGCACTCTCATTCCACGACCTCGACATCGCACTGCCCCCCGTACTATTCGACGCCAACGAATGCATACTAGCCTCCTTCCTCATCCTCTTTCTCCTCCCATTCAACACCAAATTAAAGTTAGCCACCTCCGCCGCACCCCCACTCCCCCGATCACTCCCTCCACTTCCCCCCGAAAGATCCCTCGTCAACTTCAAAGGCCCCTTCTCCGAGATCTTGGGAAGCTGTGAATCCCCAATATTCAGGGGTCCTTCCAATGTCGGCGTCGTAAGCCCATCCTTCAACGAATCCTGCACACCGTTCATGAACTGCCTCATACTCCCAGTATTGAACAAACTCGACCAGCTTCCCCTACTACTGTTCGACGAGGCGACGGATGGTGCTGCTGGGGGAGGTAGACCCATTCCCCCTCCACCTACGGGAGAAGGCGTTCCACCAGTTACCGCAGACCCGGGCCAAGCAGGCGACATGGGACTGGGCATGTTGTTGATGGACCGCGCAAGACTAAAGTAGTCGAACCCGGTCGTTTTGATGGGTGCGAGGCGTCCAAGGCCATGTCCAAGAAGTTCTTGAGACGACCGCGCTGTCGAAGGGATAGGAATGGGGAGTTTGAGTATCCCAGGATGAGACTTCGCAGATCCGTGCGGGGTTTGGAGGACGATAATGGAGAGCATAGCCAGCATTTGTATGTCTTTATTTAACGCCAGGTCTGTGTATCTGTACATATCCAAGTCAGTCTACATCCAGTGGAAGAATGAGAAAGGGAGACGTACATTTGCATGATGATTCCAATCGCCAGCAGGTCCGATGCGAAGCTATTGTCCACCTCCTCCTGAATCTGCCCACTTTCCTCCTCCTTCGCGATGACAGGCACCTTCAAAAGCGCCTGGACGATCCTAAACACCCTCTCATGATCAAACCTCCTCCTCTCCCTCGCAACCCCCGCATTCTTCTCACAGAGCTCAAACAGCGAAACCGCCGAAAAGTCGTACTCCTCCGCAACCACCTTATCAGGCCCCGAAAACCTCGTCGTATCCATCAAAAACACATTACTCCTCCTCGTCGGAAGGAGCGAGTAGTTATTCTTCGACATCGGTCCCCCGTTCGACGCAATCGACTCCCTCCGCATCTTATGCTGCGACGCTGTGAGCAGGTTCGTCATCGTGCGCAGGATGTTGAAGTCGGTTTCAGGTTTGCGCGGGTCGAGGGGGAGAACGGCGCGGTCCTTCGCAGCAAGGCTGAGTTGGCGAATGGCATCGGAGACGAGAGCGGGGGATTGGAATAGCCTGGATTGTTGTTGTGTTTGCTGTGGCCGCTGCTCTGAGGCGCTTGGAGGCGCTTCTTCACCAGGCGACGCTTTGGGAGAAGTTGGATCTGCAATACCGCGGAGAAGCACCATTCTTGGTGGCGCTCGGAAGAAGCAGATGAGTTCACCTAGCCAGACAATTTCGCCCAACATCAGTTATTGCCTAAGAGCGACGAGCCACGTATAATGCTCACCATTCGGCCCAAAGGTCCCTTGCGACGTCCTCGGCTCGGCCAGGTTTTTATGGTTTCTCAATATCGACAACGTAACCTCCTTCTTCGCTCCTTTAAAGTTAGGATCCTGCACATCACGCTCATCATCCGACGACTCGGAGTCCATGTTTGGCTGCATTGATTCCAGGTCCTCCTCCATATACAACAGGAACCGCAAACACGCTTCAAGACACGGCCGCTTGCGCTCACTGATAGCCCGGAGGTGTTTGAGAATGAAGGCGCGATTGCTAAAGGAAATGAGGGGACTTTTCTCCAGCTCGACCGCAGGTGTGCCTTCTGGGTGCCCCGCCTGGGGGTACTTTGAAGGGAATGTGAAGGTTACGCGCACGAAGACGGAGGAGCGTTCCCCCCAGGGCCCATGCAAGCCCAGTGTGCAGGTTCGTTTCTTGGACAAATCGATCTAGCAATGATACGAAAACAATATTAACGGTAGAGCCAGCGGCACTGATGATGGATTTCACCTTCTCGAGCTTAATCTTGGAGGATGCCAGTTTGTTCAAAACCGTCGTAATCCTACGAGAGACATCAGCACAGTCAAATAAATCAATAAAATAAAATACCCACTCATCCTGAAGTGACTGAGAGTTGTCAGGCCCATCTCTCCTCTCCTCTCCGCCCCTCGACCTACTCGCACTCCTCTGCCTACTGACACTCTCACTCTCATCCCTCGTTCTCGACGGCGCCCTCGACGCCGAGTTTAACCTCGACGAAGAGCTGCTCTCCGGCTCCGCACTCCCACCCCCCGAGCTCCCGCCACGCTTATTCCCCACCTTCACATTCGACAACCACGCAAACGCGTCCATATGAGCCACACTCTTCCCCGTCACAGGCCCCCGACTCATCGTGCCGCCCCTATTCCTCGTGATGGCCGGCGGACCCGTTATGGCGATAGGCTGCGTATCAGCCAACGTTGGTGTCAGCTGCGACGTCCCTTCTGCTGGTGTCGCTCGTGCTGAAGAACCGAGATGAGGTTGGGTGATGAGGTTGGAGGATCGAGGAGGGGCTCCGGCGCGGACTTCTGCGAGGATGCTGCGGTTGCCGATGGGGGCAGAGAGGATGGGTAGGAACTGTTGAACTAGGGGTGGGTTTCGGTATGAGATTGTTGGCTCACGGTCGAGTCGCAGCTGCGAGCGTCCGCGGATGACTTCCGGGGAGTAGCCGACTTTCTAGAAAGAGAAAGAAGAAGAGAAAGGGGTCAATTCAGTAAATGTATAGGTGAGAGGGAGGAGTGCCAACCAACCTGCATGGTATCCGCCGAAACTGGCCAAAATCTAAGAGTTCGGTCCTTCGACCAAGTGATGAGCTGGAACTCGTCAGGTGCGCCCTTCCGCCACACGAACTCTTTGACGACGTCCGAGTGCCCGTCAAACGTCTCGACGAGCTTCGGCGACTCTCCTCTAGCGAACATCTCAAGCCGCGTCTCGCCTCTCTGCGGTAAACTCAAAACACCCTGCCCAAATGGCAAATTCCTCGCCCTCCACACAGGGTAATCCGTCTGAATACACGAGTTGGGAGCGTGGCTATTATTCGTGTCCCAAGTCTTGATAGTCTTATCCAAGGAACAAGTCACAATCTCGTTGCGGAGATGGTGCGACCAGTCTATGCCGTAGATTTTGGAGTTATGAGCGAGGATGCGGGACATTGGGAGCGAGCCTTTGCGTCTGTCCCATATCAGGACCTCGTTTCCGTGCGCTGAAGCGAGGAAGTTGCCGTCGTGGCGATTCCACTTGACCTGCGTTCCAGAATCCTTGAACGCAGAGAGGCCGTAGACGGGTTTCTGCGGCGTCCGTAGGTCCCATACGAAGATCCAGGAGTCGATTCCTGTGCTAGCGACGACGTCGCTTTCCGTTGTGTGCCAGTTGAAATCTGTTATGGCGCGGTAGTGGGATCGTAGGATATGTTCGATGGACGTCTTGCCAGTCAGGTTGAGGTTCCAAATGAGCATCTTCTCGCTCGAGGTCGACACGATGTATTGAGAACGAGCTGGGTGCGGGTTCCACTGGACGTCGGCAACATCCCAGGTACCGCCTTGGGGCAGAAACCTAGGTACTTCAAGAGGGTTTTCCAAGTCTATTATGAACAGACCCTTCCGCGCAGCAAGGACAATGTCTCTGGACGATGGGCTAATGCTCATCTGCAGCCAGTGTTGTTGAGCACTATTTCGCACCATTTAAAAGCAAGACTCACATTGCCCACAGCATCGCCCACCAAATCCTTCATATTTATCTCCAAACTGCGTCTGAAGTCGGTCGGGTCCTCTGGAGAGTCTGGCCCCACCACGGATATGTCGCCCGCATAGTGCGACTCTGAGCTCGCTGAGCTCGTGCCCGCCGTAGTCATCGCGCGCCGTACGCCTTGTGCACTCAATAAAGATGGCCTTCGCCCGCTCGACGCGCTCGTCGAGGATGAACCAGGGGCTCCTGGACCTCCCGCCGCACTCCAATGCGCCGAGGAGGCACCCGCATTCAAGGTCTGCATCGGAGCTTCTGCTTCTCCATATCGAATGGACCTGGACCGCGAGTTTCCCGACGTCGTCGCGGACCGTTTCAGGATGGGCAGTTCGCGGTGGGTATGTGCATCGCGGTCGCTGCCCTCGATGGTTCGTCGACTCAAGATGCTCCCTGGAAGATTCACAGGTATGAATCTTGGTTGGTCGGGTATTTCAGTACGATCTTCCATTGTCGTCTCGCGAGTTTAGAGCTACGACATTTGTAAGTGTGGGGGTCGTGGACAAGGTGCCCGCACAGTGTGATTTCGGCGCATAGACCCGTTTCGGCGTCGTTGATGGCGGCGACGGCGGGTGCATTTCGGTGGAATTTGGCGCTTGGAGACGGTTCGCTTGCTTCTTGACCACGATGAGGGCTGTTCAGATAGGCCTGTTCGCATTATCGCTGACGACAGCGGCTTTATCTTGGGATGCAGACCAGTCGGTGTTGAGCTCTGGGTCTGGTATGTAGTACAGAGCTCCTGTATGCTGAACTAACTAATCCATTTTCTTAGGGGCGAGCTATGATTCCGGGCTGTTCACCCCAGTCGAGGACTTGAGTATCCTCTCAGAGACTCAATTCACGACGTTGGAGCACCCTGCATTCCCGAAGCACAGTGTGCGCATCAAGAAGTCCAACTTTTGCGACGAGACCGTGAAGTAAGCTAAGCGCCCTCCTTCAACTGTTCACCTGGTTGACAATGCTCAGAGCGTATACGGGCTATATCGACGTCGAAGCGCGTCATTTGTTCTTCTACTTCTTTGAAAGTAGAAACGATCCCGACAAGGACGACGTTATCCTCTGGACGAATGGAGGTCCGGCTACATTGCTCCTAACCCACACTGAATGCACCTGAACTCAGCTTTGGCAGGTCCTGGATGCTCGTCGTCCTTGGGGTTGTTCATGGAACTGGGTCCTTGCAGGGTCCTTGATAATAACGGCACAAAGTTCCACCCGGAATCTTGGAACTCGAATGCGAACATCTTCTTCATTGACCAGCCGATTGGCGTAGGCTTCTCCTACGCAGACCATGGAGAGCATGTCGTACGTCTCTCTATCAACCCTCTCCGTGAATGTGTTGCCTAACTCAAGCCAGGGCACCACGGAAGAAGCCGCAAAAGACATCGCGGCCTTTGTCCACGTCTTCTTCGAGCATTTCAAAAAGTTCCAAGGACGGCCCTTCCACATGGCCGGAGAGTCATACGGTGGGAGGTATATTCCCGTCTTCGCAGCCGAGGTGTACGACCAGAACCGCAGACTCGTCGAACAGGGAGTTCAGCCCATCAACCTCACCTCGATCATGATCGGTGAGTCGTACTGCTGCGTCCATTTATCGCGAAAATACTGACTTGATATAGGGAACGGGTTGACTGACTTCTATTCCATGTTCGCTGCATACTACGACATGGCCTGCACTCCCGCTACTAGGCATCCCATTTTGGACATTGCGACTTGTGTCCGGATGAAACAAGCGGTACGTCTTATGAGAACAGCGAAGGCCGCGCTTGCTGACCCGCCCGTCAGGTCCCTCGGTGCATGAAATGGGCTCAACAGGGATGCGTCGATACGTTCGACCAATTTAGTTGCCAGGCTGCCATCTCTTTCTGTGGCGCAGAAATCGTCGAGCCTTTCTTTGCTTCCGGTGAGTCATATGCGAAGACATCCGTGTTGCCTGCCCTCATCTTCTACTTAGGTTTGAACCCGTACGATATAAGCGTCGAATGCGACGGGCCTATCTCAGATACGCTCTGCTACCCCGTTACCAAGTTCGCATCTCCCTTTTCGTTCACGTATCTTTACTAAACCCTATGGCAAACAGGCACATCTCGAGCTTCCTCGACCGCCCTGAGACCCGTAAACTCATAGGCGTCGACCATTCCCTCAAATCCACCAACTTCTCCTCTTGCAGCGACACCGTAGGCATCGACTTTATCAGCAACCTCGACGAGTTCCACCCGACGTATCACTACGTCGCCAACCTCCTCGACCGCGGCATCAGAGCGCTCATCTATGTGGGCAAGAACGACTGGATTTGTAACCATGTTGGGAATGAGAAGTGGACGCAGAATTTGGAGTGGAGTGGGCAGGACGGGTTTAGAAGTCTTTCGAAGAGGGAGTGGGTTGTGGGTGGGAAGGTGGCAGGGGAGACGAAGTCGTTTGGTGGGTTGACGTTTGCGACAATCGAAGGTGCGGGACATATGGTACGTTTTCCTAGCCTTTTATTGTCCTATTGTGTGATGTTGATCCTTTCTAGGTGCCTTATGACAAGCCAGTGGAGTCGTTATACCTCGTAAATCGTTGGTTGGCAGGCAAAGAGCTCTAACTATCTTTGTACATACTCTGCTACACTATTCAGAAACCTGTATACCCTAGAGTAGCAGTAAATCTTATATCTGACGATCCATAGTACGTGTCAAAATGACTCTCGTTCTTGGGTCAACAGAAGCGCTCTCAATTTGGGCGCTAACGCGTTTCGGGTAGATTAAAAGAAGGTCACGTGGCTTCATCTCTGCCAACAACGGGCAACGTTCAACCGGAAACGGCTTTCTTCTGCACCACCATCATCTCCAGGACTTGGAATTAACTCTGTTTCTGAGCCGGACAGGCTTCTCGGGACGCCATGCCTATCACAGCGCAGCAAAATTCAGCTCTAAACGAAGTCATTCATGCTATTCTAACGGCTACTCCACCGAAGGGCCGAAGGCAGCTTGCAGGAATGTTTTTGGTGTTGGTAGACAGGTCCGATTGGCCACACTATTATGAGGTGAGTAGCTCTGCGATTCGAAAATGTATGTACCAGCTAAACCCACCAAGGTCATCCCGGAACCTCGATGCCTGGACAACATTAAAGCTAGTGTCGCGAAAGGTCGTTACAAAGAGACCACAGATGTTTACACCGACCTCTCTCTCGTTTTCTGGAACGCAATATTCTACAATGAACCTGGGAGCCAGATCGCGAACGACGCGGAAACACTCAAGGTGAGACGCGACAACAATATCCGAATAACTGCGTTTAAGAGCGTGCTCAGAGCCTGCTAGAAAGCGAGTGGAACAAGAGGCCTGTTTTGGGTCCGGCACGGACGTCTCCACCTCCGTCTGCTCCACAGATGGTTCACAAAGTAGTCGAGCAAGAAACGAAACCGAAGCCTCCACCAGCAGTTCCTGTCAAACAAGCATCGTCCACCCCTGCTGTTCAACCACCGGCCGTTGCAGCCCCTACCGTCTCGTTTCAGTCAAGAACGATAACCCCCGCAGTTGCACCAGCCGTAGCAAGCACGAGCAACCTCGACATTCGCCCGTCGACGCCAGACATTGATGTCGACGGCATGTCTCCGGACTCTGAAAACGATGGCCCTATCATGGAGCGCGACCACCTGAGCGAAGAGATTGCGAAGCAACTCGAACGAGGTCTGCCCCGCTGGGCCGGCTTCTCCGACCAGGGGTGGATGGAGTACGCGACTCCGGAACGGATGTCAGACATTCTACATGCCATCAAGACGCACAAAGATATTATGTATGTTGAACGTTCGTTCTTACAGTTCGATGGCAATCTTATGAAAACTTTGTAGAGGGAACCGTATCTCCTCTGCATTCGACACCGTGCCGGAAGATAGCATTGCGAATCTCTCGTCCTCCGTACCTGTGTCGTTGAGGCTCATTGAGGTGAGTGTCTAGCTATATCCATCCCTCTTCCATTTCTAACAGCCCCTAGACCCGTCTCCGCTCGAACGAATATACGACCGCTGCAGAATTCGACTTGGACATGGCTCGTCTCTTCGAGAAGGGGCGACGATGGCACGAACCGACGACCGAAGCCTACGGCCGCGTTCTCCTCCTCCAACGCCTCTACCAAGCCCTCACATCCCCAAATCCACCCATTGGTCCACCTTACGCCTCCGAAACGAACTTTGCCGCGCTCGCCGCCGGACCAGGCACCGTCAAGCCCGTGCACGGTGCAGATACTGAGGGTGTACCGAATGTCACGACGCACAGGGTTCTGAGCAAGGACCGGCAGTTCGTCGATGAGTTGCAGTATAAGGGCTGGGCAATCAAGCTTGCGGATTGGCTGCACTTGAGTAATCCGGACGACCCGACTCGGCCTATCATTGGACAGGTGTTTCGCTGTTGGGTATCTGATGAACCGGCGAAGAAGGGACAGGCTGGCGTCACTGTTTCATGGTACTACCGCCCCGAGCAGACATTCCACCCCGCGAATCGCTCGTTCTGGGAAGGAGAGGTCTTCAAAACAAGTGGGTAGTGCTAAATCGACAGGGGATGCTGGCTTAATATTGTTTGCAGGTCACTTCGCCGACCACCCCATCGAAGACCTCATCGAAAAAATCGCCTGCCAATTCACAGCACGGCACGTCCGCGGCCGGCCCCGCCCACCCTTCTGGTACGTCGGCTGGCCGCTCTACGTGTGCGACTCGCGCTACAACGACCGCGAGCGCATCTTCGTCAAGATCAAGAATTGGAACTCGTGCGTGCCCGAGGAGGTGCGCAAGAGCGTCGAGTTCATGCCCATATACCCGTTCGAGCGGATGGTGTACCCCGCGCGACGCAGCAGCCCCTTCATCTCTTCGCGGCCGCAAAATGCGAAATGGCCGGGGGGCTTGCTGCCGAGCACGGCGGAGGGGGGCGCGGATGGAGATGGTGCGGGTAAGAGATCCAGGAAGGAGGGCGGAGGTAACGGAACAAGCGTGCCCCGTGCCGGGTATGGAGGTGCGGTGGGCTCGGCGCAACATCAGGTTTACTCGCAGGCCCCGCAGACGGGGTATTATCCGAGTGCGGGGTATGCGCCTCCTGCGCCTGTGCAGTATCAGCCGTTGGCGCCGGTGAGGCCGCAGGGCCCGGATCGGTCGGTTGTGAATGCTGCTGGGGGGCTTGCTGCTATACAGGTGGACAAGCTTCCTCCAGAGACAGGTGAGCAACCAGACCTTCCTTCGTCTTCGTCTTCGTCGTCCACTTCCAGACCCGGAGCGCGTGCTTAGCGGTTCTCGGGTTATTGCGAACCTTTCGTTTCGACTTCGATTTCCACCTTTTCGTCCATTTGGCGTTCCTTCGTTGATCTGTGTGCAGGTTTGCTGACAAGAATGGGTTGTTTGTTTACACAGCGAAGCATTTCGACCGTGATCCAGAGACAAATCAGGTTCTGTGGTTCGCGTCAGCGCCTGTGGACACCGCTCGACCTCGGCTTCCCAAGCATAGCCTTGAGTATCTGAACTTTGTGGCTAAGAAGCGGAAGAGGGAAACGGAGGCTGCAGCAAGAACTTCTGGGGAGGGGGAGAATGGTGTGATGGATGTCGATGTGGATGCGCCTGCTGAGAAACGCTGTGGTGTACCCCCTCCGCTGTCGGAGATGTTACGGGCGATTCCGATGGATGGGCTGTTGAGTGGGTCTTCTTAGAGGAAGGGTACGCTGGGGGTACCGTAATTATTGCCGTATGTATGTACATTCTTCTAGATCTTCATCTAATTTGAGATTTGGTAGGCTCGCCAATGCCAGTAGATGCTAGTGAACTATCGAGATGCTTCGCCATACCACCCAACGCCGTTCTGACCATCCTGCCATTTAGTTTTATTTCAGAAAGGGAACACTTCCCTTCCGTCACGACTCAGGCGCATGGCTCTGGGATTTGAGGTACAACCCCATATCGACGCGGTCCGGCTGAGGCCTGGGAGTGAGGGCGTAAGGAGGATGTAAGGGAGTGTAAGCGTACCTGCAAATCGTTGCTTCTCCGGCATTCCCATGCTCTGTCCCCACAGATGCATCACGGGGCTGCTGCAGGGTCATTTCCTTGACCTCTTGCGAAGCTGCTTGCTTTGACAAACCAAGGCGAAGCTCGCAAAACCGGTTCTCAAAAATATTAATAGAAAGATAAGCACTTCCGCAAGGTCCAAGCACGCGATTTATGGCTCGGCAGGCCTGCGGCTTGTCTGGCCACTTGATTCCCCTGATCATGATCAAGGTCGGCAAGTCTTATCTGAATTTGTGCCCTTCTGTGCCATGCCCACAGCCTTTGACTCTGTGTCTCTCCGTGTCCGGAACTGTGGGGGGTCAATGGATGTATGTCTAAGGGTGGTTCAAATTTGCTCTTAGCTTCTTACTAACGGTATTTTATCAGCACATGGTAAGCGCCTGTGCTCGCGGATCTACATGAGCTGTTAGGTCCCCGACATAGTGTAACAAACGCATCTGAATCCCATCCGCATGCTTGCAGCGCGGGCGCTGGCGCCCATGGAGACCAGTGTTTCCGTGGATTTGTGGCCAAACATGGGAGGCTTGAGGCTCGGTGCGCTTTACATTCCCGAGAGCCCTGTGTTTCAGTCGAAGCACTGCATCGTAGCGCTTTTGGTATTGGACAAACTGCCCTACCTCGGGTTTCTTCCTTGGCTGGATTTTAAGCTGGTATGTGAATTCCAATTTCCAACCGCACAGAGATTTGCGAAGGCGTCGACAAGGTGTGTGCTTGTGGGGGCAGGCGCCATGATGGTGTTCGCGCGCAGAGTTGAAAAGAGACCATCCCGATGTCGCCGGTGGCCCGATGCAACCCCTTTCGGTACCAGCGCGTATCGGCCCTATAGATCTGACATTAATACATCCGACGGACGGTGGAAGACAATGTCCTTTTGAAGGACGGTGGAACGGGTTGGCCGTTTCCCTTTCGCTTCCCCCAGCCCACACAGTCTGCATCTCCTCTCCCTGTCCCCCAATCGCCATGATCGGCTTCAAGCGTCCCTCAAACGTGGTTGTGGCCCTCCATCTCATAGCTTCTCTCTCGGATACCGTCACGGCGATGCGGTTGGAGTCGTTGGAGCGCCGGGCTGCGCAGACCAACGCTGTGTGTAGTACGGAGTATGCTTGGGCTGATAATGGGAAGCACAACTCGCCGTGCCTCGTCGCGGCACAGGCTCTCGCCCCTTGCAATGGTGGAAGTGAGTACAAACTTCATGGGTTCCCGATGTTTGTTTTTCTCGTTACTAAATTTGCTATCAGGTTGGACAGTTCCGGCCTTGACTGCCCCAAACCAAGCGTATACCAACCCCGGTGTGACGCCCCCGACCAACTCTACACCCAGCCCAGCTAATCCATGTTCATGGTGAGTATCTCAACAGCTCATTGTCAATTACGAATTGACACTTGGAATAGCTCATGGACCGTATATAACCTGCTGAGTGCTTGCTCCGACTGTCAGGGCCTGCCCCAGGCCGTAAGAGTGTACGTCCTGCTTTGCGCGCCATATGATACCCCGTTCCTGATACATCATCATAATCATAGCTGGGCGGACTACAGCCACTTGTGTGGAAGCAACCTGGATACGACAAAGTGCGTGCTTCGTATATCGATAATAAAGCAAATCCTGATTCGTGAATAGGTATTATCCAGAGGGATACCTTCCCAACGATGTGACAATACCTGTATGGGCAACGACCGATCGTGCGTATTCATATTCTCCTCTTGATCCTTCCTTCTGACATGTATCGTTTCTAGCAACCACATGGAATGACAGGACGTACAACGCTATTCAAGCTAAGCAAACGGCGCAGCAAAGTGAGCATTGACACTTTCCTATGATATATACCAACCAGATGGCTGATCAAAATCGAAAGATCTGCCTGATGTTCAAGGCAATCCTCCAGTTGTGGAAAAGAAAAAGTCGTCAGCTGGCCCAATCGCTGGTGGTGTCGTTGGAGGTGTCGTGGCACTGGCAATAGCAGCTGGAATTGCCTACTACATGCTTCGAAGACACCGTGAGGCGGCTAGGGGAACAGCAAGCGTCTACACCGAGAAGACGCACAACCGCGGCCCTTCGGATGCAACGATGACATCCCTCGGATACACATCGATGTCCTCCCCCAGCCCAGGCCCAGGTCCTTCACACATAGCTCCCACAATCCACACCCACGCAACAAGCATCCATTCCTTCTCCGCGTTCGGATCGCCCCAGCGCAACACCAACTACACGGCATCTCCATCCCCGCCTCCACACACGCAGATCGCAAGCTCCTCCAATCCAGAAGACGTCGTCATCCCCTTCACTCTCCAACACCAACGAGGGGACTCGGGGCAGTCGATGGACCGAAAGTCACCCAACGGCCCTGCAAGGCCGATCTACGACTCTCCCAACGCGCCTCCATCAAGAGCGGCAGACGCCCTCTTCACCACCCCCGAGCGCCCGCGCGTCAACCCGCCCGCCTATAGCCCCCACGACACTCCCACCCCGTCAGGCTCGTCCCAGCCGGCTCGCCCGCCCCACCATCGCGGAGACTCAGATGCAGACCTTTCATACGCTTCCTACAGCAACCATGGCCATGGACTTCAGGCGAGTATCGCGGATAATAGCGCTTCTGATATCTTTACGACTGGACCGGGCGATGCGTTCTCAGCTGTGGGTGGGACGACGCTGACGAGGTCGGGCTCGGCGGCGCAGACGACTTATACTTCGCCTGCATCGTACCCAAGGGATGTCAAGCGCCGTCCGACGGAGGATGATAGTAATCCGACTATGTAATGTGAGCTGGTACAGATACTGTTTAAAGCTTCGAGAGGAGGTGGTGGACATGGATGTCTTTCCTGTATTTATGATATTTTTGGCCTTGCGTACGCCAATTCACGACTCATTTGCCACGAACTCTTTCACTCTCTTTTCCCTACATACCGTACCATTGTACTAGTGCTTATGCCTATCATTAGATATTTAAGGATATTTATATCAGATATACTGCCATAGTGGCTGAGCTTATAATAGCTATGGCCATGCATGGGCTTGGTTCGAGCTGGTACCATGAGGCCTACATAAGGCATCCGATGACCTGAGACTGAGATGCCCACTCCGTTCACATTCCCAGTCAGCATTCCGTCCTCCATGCGATTGTACCTGATTAGGCCGTCTGCGATTTCAATCCTTATAATATAAGTATGATACACCATCTCTCTTCAATAGGACCAAAACCTCCACCTAATCGCCCCCTTCACCCATGGGGTTCTTCTACAAGAATGAAATCTCAGAAGGCGACGGACAAACGGGCCACCTCGGACTTCTTGCGTCATCTCAAGGAAACGCGGCTGCATAGCGGGGCCGAGCATAAAGGAGGAAAGAGAAAGATTGGAGAAGGGGGATGGGACTGCGGTCATGATCGCACAGGCACATAGGTTCAGAAGCACGTTGGAAGTGTGACTGACATTAATGGAGGGGTAATCTAACCGATGATATAGCAGATAGTACGGCAGGAGGATGACTGTGGCATGGCCTCCATTGTCCTTGACAATCGGAGTTATGGCATCGTGGACACTCCAAGCACATCTTGGGACCAGCCTGGTGGGGGCTTGAAGAGCCGGCAGGGAACGGCCAGGCAACGCCGCAACGCGTGCTCAAACCTGAATAGTGGAATCGGGGAAACTGAGGCAAAACTATGGGTATCTGGAACTTCAAGACTGATACGATAGAAACAGAAGGATGAAAAACCGCTTTCACATGAATCTTGAAAGTCCTAAGGTTGGTCGGAATACCTGGGGCTGGGCCCACCGGTCTAATACGACGGTACGGGCCCACCCACGAATGCTTCTAATCTGAGAGAAACAATTGTATCCATTTCATGTGTACTCAATCTCTGAGTACCGATCTTCATACTCTAGAGGAACGGTAGCCGTAGATATATAGCGTTGTATTGAGAGAAGATTTCATCGAAACCTTCACCTTGGGCGCTTACCCATTGGAGAAGACGGTGCCGCAAGCCTCAGAGAGAAAGAAACACAGAGAATCGTCATGTTCTCAGAGTTAGACCTAGCGAAGGCATTCTACTTGATTCCAAGCGCAACTGCTAATCACCACAGCCAGTGGGGTGTTTCGGCTGTGCCGCGCGTATATCGCCTGGTGACCTGGGACACAAACAAATCAGGAAGTGTCAGTAAGATTATAAATGCCTTCATCTCACCACTGAAGCCATAGCTCGTGAGCTACTCTGTTTGACATACAGCCCATGCATTGGTACATATGCAAACCACACCTAACAGTCTAAGGCGCCCGATTGATATGCCATCTTTCACCGAGTTCCTTCTTATCAAATGCTTCTATATCCCTCATTCCTAAAAGTCTATCGGCTTCAGTGTATGATGTCTACTTCACTACTATGTTTGCAGCTCGTACCCGGGCGCTTATTCTGCATGCCGAGGACTTGGACCTCCGACATCAACGCCATCAAAACAGTCGGTGCCGTCGCCGGCGTCAATGATGTTCTCTCTTTCTTCCTCCACCATCCAAGCAAAACATGCGAGTATTACCGGCCTCGTACGCTCAGACGCTGAACCAAGGGAGTAACCAAGGTCTAGTTTCTCCTGAATACAGGGGTCGACTCAGGAGGCTGACGCGCAATCGAGTCCAAACCTGGACTGTGTGACTCTGCTGTGACTGCTGTGAAATGATCGAGAAGCGCCCACAACGTGGAGTCAGCACCTCTCATTCAGACGCTCACTACCCTGCCTCGAGGATCTACCGTGCAGTGTGCGTTTCATAAGAGATGGCTATAATTGGTGTGTAACTGCGTTTCTCTCACCTCGACGCTCAACTGGTTTCCCGACGCTGCGACTGACACAATGCTTATCGTCAAAGTACCACTAACACCTGAGACCTTGAAGGCGAGGTTGCTGGCCTGGGCGAGTACTTCGTCCAGATATCCTTACTTCAAGGGAACATCGAAGGATCTCGCCTCGTGGTTTTCGATCGTGGAAAGGGCTTGCGAGGAGAATGAGATTCTGGATATCCAATACGCTGAAGCAGCGATCGTCTTTATCCAAGGCGACCTCGCCCATGTCATGGAGGAACGCCGTGCACGATATCTCGAGGAGTCAGGGGATAACTATTGGAGATGGGAAGACTTCAAGGACGACATCCGCAGGGTGATAGTAGAAGCTGAGAAGAGTGAGTTATTCCGTTACAATGCATTGTCATCGACTAGTGTGGCTAACCTTAGAGTTTCCTTCTGTAATGTATAGTTATGGCAGAGAGAGAGGCGACGCCCCTCGACAAGACGAAGGCTGCATTTGCTCGCATGCGCCAGGAACACCCCTATATCTTTGCTTCCGCAGGGTCCGCCCTCATGATCAGCGGCTCTGTCGTACTTATCCCAGCCCTCGGGATTCTTGCCCTTAACGCGATAGGCTTCACCTCTGCCGGAGTCGCTGGAGGTCAGTGATCGAGCTTGCTTTTGACATTAAAGCGTCAGAGCTAACAGTGGTTCATATAGGCTCCCTTGCAGCGTTTGTCCAGTCCATGTTCTACAGAGGGGCAACGGCAGGCCTCTTTTCGATGCTGCAATCGGCGGGTGCTACTGCAGTTATGCCCGCGGCTGGACTTCTCGCCAGCGCCACATCCGCAGTTGGCGCTGGAGTGGCTTCCATGTTCTATGGCTCTAGAGGGGGCTCCACTCCCGACTCGTCTCCCACCAACGGTGCAACTGACCCTCCTCCTCCTCCCTACCAAGGGCATGATAAGCCCCCTTATCCAGCCGATTACGCAGTATACCAGTCAAAAAAGGATCGAGCAGGCCAATAGGGTCGTAGGTAGCAGGTATTGATGTAAGAATAGAACGAGAGTTCATTTAGCTTTCCTTAATAGCGGGAGAAGCGATTTGTGGGAACTTTGTGGCCTTCTAACTTGGGTGGGGTATTAAAGGATGGTAAAGCCCATGAGTCCCCTTATCCCCAACCACCACCATGACCCCTCCAGCGAACCATTTGACAGAACAAGAGGTCAGGGATCGTCTCTGGGCCTGGGCGTCCAGGACGAACAGCTATCCTCTCTGCAAAGGGTCCTCTGAAGGACTATGGAAGTGGTTTATGACTGTCGAGCGCATCTGCAGGGAAAGTAACATCGTCGAAACACAGCGCACAGAAGCTGCAATACTTTTGCTTCTCGATTCGGATGAGTATCCTCTCCAAGGCGTCATGTGAACCCGGCAGCAAGCGTATCTGGAGAAGTGCGACGTTGGGTTCTGGTCTTGGGCCCTTTTCAAGAAAGAACTGATCGTCGTTATCAAGGAGGCAGAGAAAGGTATTGGGTTTGAGCCCCATTCTCCATAGTACCTGGACACTAATCACACAGTCCATCCGCAGCTGGGTGGAGTTGGCAGAAGGCGACCGCCAAAGCCGTGCGAACCGTTCAGGACTGGTTGATCGACCATGCAGCCACTATGACCTGGAAGAAGGTCGCCGGTATAGCTTTGCTTACCGTAGGAGGTTGCGTACTTGGCGTAACCACCGGAATACTTCTTCTCAATTGGCTCGGATTCACGCCTGGAGGTGTTGCGGCAGGTGGGTCTCTCCATCTTACTATGGAATATGCCAATGTTGACCAGTTGAAGGTTCTTTCGCGACGTGGATCCAGTCTGTTTTCTATGGACCGGCGACCGGTGGTGTATTTTCGGTCCTGCAGATGCTGGGGGCGACACTGGCGCTGCCTTCCATCGAGCTTGTTGTTCTTGGAGGAGGCGCAGCGCACCTGGGAAGGCGCTTGATTCGTGGTTAAGCGCCGAGTTGATATCATATTCGTTGAATGTAATAATATTTCTTGGCTTCGATGAACGAACCATACTATATTTGTTGCGAGCCTAACAGAGTAAGTCACAAATAAATGAATCGTACATGATCATCTAGCCACTACCTCTTCTTTGCCCCTTGCTTCGCAGCCTTTCGCCCCGACCCTGCCCCCTTGATGGATTTTATCTTCAAAGGATCCACCACCGAGTACGCAGGAGGTGCGTCGCCCGAGCTCTCCGACTGTCCCGCCCATTCCTGATACCCAGGGAGGTTCTTGGCGCCAGCCAACTGAAACGCGACCCTCGGGCCCTTCCTCTTCCAAGTCGTGATGAAGATCTCCTTGTGGACCCACATCCACCTCGGGCCTACCATAGAGCTGGGTACGAAGCAGGACTCTTTCTTTATGGTGAGCTTGTCGAGGAAGCCGTTGCGCTCGTTGGGGACGCATTTGAACCAGCTGTCTTTGATGGCTTTGGTGTCGTAGTCGCGCGCTTCGAGCGCTTCGTACGAGGTGGAGGAAGGGACGGGGATGGCAAGCGTATGGTGGGCAAGTAGTAGCGTCAGAAGGAGGGCGCTGAGCATGGTGCATAGGTGGTGGGTGAAGCTTTTCATGATTTACTAGTTCTTAGGTGTGGCGGAACTAAGTCGTCGACAATTGGTCGTCATGATCCTGTGGTCGCCCCGTTGACATTGAAGAATGCCTACCTTGCTATTTATTTGGCTTGGAGAGAGGACCAGCCTTCTCAATCTCGACTGCGCCGGGCAGATGGTGGTGATAGTGGGAGAAAGGACTCGAAGCGCTCACAAGAAACCATGGTCAGCTTTATAGCCTCTCCGTACATAAATCCATCACAGTTCACTGATTGCTCTCAATGATGTTGACATAGATAGGGGAAGTAACTCAGATCGTCTACTAGTAGAGTCAGTTCCAACATTCGAAGTGATATCGTTTCCGACGTCCGTATCCGAGTCATCTTCTAAGCCTTGGAGAATCGAATGAACCAGTTAATGATACTTCTCGCCGACTCCTCCTTCGCCCAACCTGTATCAGCGAGGGAATGAGCTCAAACCCCATGACACAGGTAAACAACGTACGGTCATTCTCAACATCAGGGTCCCCTTTGGTCCCGAATCCGTGTTCAACCCCAGAGAAGAGTTGGACGTGGAATATCGCTTTCTTCTCAATCAGAATATCCACTGCGCGGCGTCTTGAAGCAGCGGGGAAGGTATGATCTACCTCTGTACGTCGATGGTTAGATCTCCAGCTCAAAATCTCGTCGCATTAATATGACAGGATACCTACCAGCGGTAGACAGGAGGAGAGGCTCTGAGTAGTACTTGAGTTAAGATATTTTGTGCGGAAGCGTTTTGAACGTACTTGTGAGCTTCCTGAAATGGTCCTCCGTCAAGTATGCCGGGTGCGCGAAGGCGGCTGCACACAAATCCACAGTAAGAAAGTCTTCGTGTGGGGTGGAAGCAGTAGATTAACATACCTGCTACTACGCGGTCTGTAGATGCAATATCCAGAACATAGGGACCTCCAAAGCAGTACCCCACGGCACTATATTTCGAGTCGGCGCCTACACCGGAATCGTCTCAGGCTAATGCGCACTGAGAACAAAAGACGAACCATATGTCTTCTGCACTTCTTCGATCCACTTTGGAACGGCGTCCGCAGCCTGTTTTCTTGACTTCTCAAGCCATGCTGTGCGATCCCAGCCCGGTGCGTTGAGGTGAAGATAGATGGGGTCTCCGAAGAAGTAGTCGATTCCCAAGACATAGAAACCTGAAAATAAAGCCCCTCGTTAGCTGAAATTACTCGAAACATTAGAGACGACGCAGCGCACCTTGAGACGCGTAGTAATCCTGGAGCAGCTGGTTATTCAAGTGGAAAGGCCCAAATACGTCAGGGAAGAACAGGACAACTTTCTTTGGCCCTGCGCTCTGCTGGGAAGGGGGCTCCGAAAGATACGTTGGTACACCAGCCACCTCGATAGTGTTCCCAACGGCTTTCCCAGAGTGCTTTATGCCCTGCACGCAACAGTCTGCTATGGGGCCAGCGAGAACAGGGGAAGAGTCTGTAGTGGTGCCAGAAGTCATGATGGTGGTATTAGTGTAGAATTCTGCTTTGCGGAAATATAAAAGGAAGGATGCCATTTAGTAGACGCGTCATCGTCATCTGAGAAAGTGTGTATAGTTACGCGTGCTGTTTCCTCGGAGAGCTTCCGGAGACTTAGCACAGAAACTCTCGTGGGAATGAATGATGCGCCGGTGTCGTGCCGGGCGCCTATACACGACGCCGAATCTCGCCATAAGCTCGTTGCACGTATACATTCGAAAGGTTACTGGAATCGGATACAACTACATAGTCATAATGAAGGCCGTTACTAGAAGTACAGTTTTTTGAGTTGTGTGACACGAACGGATCTAGAATCATAGGAAGGAGCAGCGCTTAACGAGACCCATTCTCAAACTCCTTGTTGAACTCCGCCATTGCATCCAGAGTCTGCTCAATGTGCTCGAACTTGACGTCCTGATCGCGGCCCACGGCCAAGGAATGTGCAGTACGGACGGCGTTCTTGATCTGCCGACCGTTGATGTCGCGCCTCGCCAGGGTAGAAATCTCTTGGGGCGAGATTGTGTCGCCCGCGCCCGCCTTCTTGATGAAGGCAGCCCAGACCTGCTCCTTCGATTCCTGAGAGAGTTGCTGGAAGTGGAGGGCAACGTGGATACGGGAGAGGAAGGCCTCGTCGAATGTCTTGACGCGGTTGGTCGTCAGGAAGAGGATGCCGCGGTAGTATTCTACGTGTCGGAGGCTGATCGAGCAAGCATCGTTAGCACGAGGACCAAGGCGAGGAAAAGTGCCAAGGAGAGTGAGTAACTTACAAAACTGCCACCATGGCGTTCCTTTCGAGATCGTGCAGAGAGCGCTGCTCCAAGAAGACATCGGCTTCGTCAATCAGGACGATCGCCTTCCAAGCCGTGGCCACATCGAACACTCGCTCCAAAGCGGCGTCCAGCTCATTGGCACGCGTACCGAGGTCCCCTGCACCCACAATGTACAGAGGGCGCTTGACGTGCTCGCTCGTTGCCTCGGCCGAGAACGTCTTCCCGACACCTGGAGGGCCGTAAAGGTTGATAACGAGCCCGTGCCCCTTTCCTTTGATGAAGTCGTCGAATCCGATCTCGCGATGGTGGGCCTCGACGAGCGACTGCAGCAGATCCTTTCGACCAGCAGGGAGGACAAGGTTGGAGAAGGCGTCGTTGTTCCACTCAACATCTTCGATGAGCTCAATGTTGAACTCCACTAGGGCGTAGAATGAGTATTGAAAAGGGGAACGTGACGAAAGTCGAACTTACACCAGACTTTATCGGAGAGACTGAAACCGTATACCGCCGCTGGGGTCAGCAGGAGGTCCTCATCTGTCAACTCGTCTTGCCCGCCCTCTTCCATATCAGTGACATGCTCGACGGCAGCTAGAAAGACTTGGTCAGGCGCAGTTTGAGACGCGTAAAAAATTAGGACATACCACCGGTGGCTTGGAGAAGCTGGGGTGGTTGGATATAGTTTCCATATGCGTCGTACTGGTTGTTACGCGGGTTGGTGGGGTCAACGACTTCAACCTTGGGAGGAACAGGCGTAGGGAAGCTATAGTTGGGGTTGAGACGCCTGAAGGTAGGCCGATCAACCATAATCCGGCTTCGGACGTTATGCTTGACGACCTTGTTGCCGCACTTCAAAGCAGCGATGCCAGAGTATTCCTTGTGATGAACGCCCCTCAGGTTCGACCACTTCTTGCCACGCTTCAACACGGCCTCCCTCAGACCAGCCTCGTCAGCGTGATACTTCAGAGGGTAGGCGTCGAGGGAGGTAATGCGAACGGCGCCTCGGAAGGGTGCCAAATAGACCACGGTCTGTACGCGTCCGACGCCGACGGTGTTGCTCATCACGCGGTCCACGAGATCGACACTCTCCAGGATAAGTTGGTACATGGGCTTGCCGTCGACTGCCGTCTTCTGGAAGTAGGAGAGTTGGAGAAGGCGAGGGAGACCAGTCACGCCGCACCGGACGACGAAGAGGGACCGGGGAACGAGGATGCCGTAGAGCAACTCGAAGGTTATCTCGCCATGCTTCGTCAAGCGCTCGATGGTCCCGAGTGTCGTCCTGTAGTCCGCAGCGATCGTGTTGTTGAGAAGCTTGACTGAGGAGAGGATGTTCGTCTCGATTTCAGTGCGCTTCTTTTCCTCGAGGGCGCGTTGGTACTTCAAGAACTCTTGGTGGTGGGTAATGAAGATCTGGGGGTCGAGCTCCAGGGGGTCCGAGTTCCAGGAGATACCAGGCCACGACTCGATAACATCCTTGCAGGCCTTCAGGATGTACTCGCTCTTGATCACAATCTTGTAGGTCACGTCTGCGTTCTCCATCCTGGGGATTGTGCGGACAACGCTGTTTCGATCTAATGTTAGAATTGCTGTTAAACGGGCGCGGACGGTGCTTACACAAAGCTGTAGTCCTTCCATTGATCATTCTGACCACCGGAGAGTACGGGAACGCTCTCGACGGCGACCTTCGAGCTGGTGTTCTAGTAAAGAGTCGCGTCAGCAAAGGCTTGATAGAGTCGAAGCGACAATTTGTGAGTTTCCTTACCCTGTATTTCCAGCTCTTGCTCCACCGACTGTAGTAGTTGTCGACGCGCTTGACTTTCAGGGTTGGAACAGGGACCGACTCCCGCTCGTCTGCCTTGCCCGAGACGGGACTCATGAGGGTAGACTTCGACTCGTTGTCATCCTCGTACTCGACATCTCGCGAGCCGGACGCGGAAGACGAGCCGCTGCGCATTAAAGTGGAGAATCGGCGATGCATGGTGGGTTTGGAGTTCAACCAGGAACTTTCCACGACTTCCTTCTTATACGTCTGAACTTAGGGGTCAACCATATTATCTGGCGGTCCCGCGACCAACAGCTGTGCATCAGATGCAGTCACATCCAGTGACTCTGGCTGTGTAATTCCCTTCAAAGGACTAGCTTTAAAAGGGTAATCTGAATGAAAAGATGGTCAGCGGACTGACCGTTGCAAAGGTGTAATCTGTGCGCTCCCACACATCCCACTGAGCAAGTTCGTAACATATACAAGGTAACGTCTGTGCACACCAATTTCACAGCAACAGCCCTTCGATTTCTGCACTTGAAGGCCTTGAGTATCACGTATGTGAGTCTCGTTGGCAGAGAAGATGGAACATTGGAAGTATCAAAGCCAAAGTAGTCTCGTTTGTGCCATGTGGCCTGTTGCCGGATCTGAATATTCAAGCGCCGCTCGGTGTCTGCCGAGGATCACAGTGAGCTTTGGGCGCTTAATCCAAGGTTGACCATTCCTTTATTCTCAGCCAGAATTGGTCCAAATTCCACTAGACGTCGGTCCGCGCCCTCACCTCTCCTCACCATGCGAACTGATGTAATGTAAGCCCTCGTCGAAATGGCGGCCCATGCTCTCCCCCAAGACGCTACCCTCAGCGCGGCTGAGACACCCTACTCCATCGTCGCACCCAACCTGATCTCCAAGTACGAGCGGACCTTCTACTACCGCGGCATCTCCGACGACCCTCCCGAACTGTTGTGGCGCTCTGATTTCGAGACCACGCCCTACCCCACCCCGCCGCCCAGCGCCCGGTTTTTCCGTGTACCCACCAAGTCGGCCCACGGCGTCTTCGGAACCCTGCTCAACGCCGTGTGGGACACCGTCGGTGCTCAGATAGTGGCGGCGCTGAAGGCCCGCGGCCTGCAGCACTCCGCGCTCAAGACGGCGCGCTTCTCCTCTGTCGAGTCGGATAGCAACGGCGAAGAAACCGAAACATTTGGCCCCATCGTCGTGTGGATTGCCGTGCGTCCCCACACGACGACCGCCGCGGCCGTGCGCGACGCTACGCCCGACATCCTCCGCATCCTCGCGGACGCCCAGATCACCGGCGTCGTCGTCGAGTGGTACGAAGGGACTGTCGTTCGGCTGGCAGGCGGCGCCCCACCTCTGATGCGCGTCCCGTATACCTCAAATGCGACATTCGGGCTTAATCACCCATTCAACGCTGGCCTGGGCATCCCCATCGCCAGGGAGAGCGACGATGCGCAGGGCACCGTCACGTTTTTGTTCAAGGAGGTGAGGACGAGCGGCGGCGACCCCAGCGAGCGGATTCTTGCCCTCACCAACAAACATGTCGTCTCTGCCGACCCCTCCAGCGATTACGAGCTTGACGAGGCTAATCCGCAGCACATCCTCGTGTGTGGTGAGCGGCGGTTTGCCCAGGCCATAGCCGAAATTGAGAAAGCTATCAAGACGGGGCTCCGCAATGTCACCAGCCTTCAGGACGGAGTCGCCCGCCTGGAAGCAGAGGTGGGCACCTCTGACGAGAACGAGAGGGCTGAGAACGAGATGGATCTGAGACGCGGCAAGAATGCGTTGGAGTGGCAGATCGAGGACAACGCCACTCTCAGAGCCTTTCGCGAACGAATCGACGCTGACTGGCGAGATACGAAAGGTTGGAGGTTTGGTATAGTGGACTGGGCTCCCAGGGTCTCGTCTGTCTCGGTCGATGGCCGTTCCTACACCCGCGACATTGCCACAATTTGCGTTGATAGGGAGAAGCTGAAGAACTTTAAGGGTAACGTCATTGATCTAGGTGGGCTTCATTACGGATTCCAATCTCGTTTACTAACATTTTAATCTTTCAGGAAACCAGTACACTTCTATTCAGCTGGAGGATTTGTTCTGGCCCGACGCTGCCGTTCGCAGGCTCAAGAACTTCCCATTTATTAATCTCCAGCTCCCCATCCGTCGCGCTCTTCCTCGCCACGTCCTCAATCCTGATGGAACGAATGACCAACTTGAAAGCGAGAATGGCGACTCGCCCCTTCAATCGGACCTTTCCATGGTCGGCAAGTACGGCGGCGCGACCAAGCTCACGCTGGGCCGCTATAGCGGCATGGAAGCCTTCATCTGCAATGACCTTGGAGAGGAGTCTCGGGAAGTGGTCGTATACAACTATCGCAAGGCTTCTGGTGACTTCGCGAATTATGGCGACTCGGGCTCGCTTGTGTTCACAGGTGATGGGGATGCAGTCGCTGTTCTGCACTCGGGGATGCCGAGAGGCAGAGGCGGGTGTAGCCATGTTACGTATGGGGCGCCCGTGTGGTGGGTTATGGAGCAGATTCGTGCCAAGTATCCTTTTGCAGAGTTCTGCGGCATCGACTACACCTAGCGCTTGCCTAGCGCCCGCCTTCTTCATCATCCTTCTCCGACCTTCCTTTTCCCATTGAAATTTGACGGTGCTCCTTCTTGGTCCCTTAATTCTTGCATCGATGGTCGGTTCAGAGGCCCTTTTGGCATTAATCTTTGTTTTCTTTTGCTCGGTTCACCCCAGAATAGCTAGGCTAAGCTAGCACTTCACATGCCGCAGTGTTTATAGTATGTTACACTATTATAGATTTGCTTTGGCCCGACGCAATATGGGGCACGTCACAGCATCACAGACAAGTGCGAATACGCAGACGAGGAGGCGGCTATGAATCAGGACTTCGGTACGTACGTAGTAAGAGGTCATCGTATACTAGTAGTTGGAGAGGCGGGGATGCACGCACACGCTCGGCAAAAAGCGTCAGATGTCGACCGGCCGAACTGAGCCCGAGGCGATCGATGGTGCAGCCGGCGCTTACTTATCGTTTGGCGCTTGACCACCAACCACCACCATGCCTATCCTGCAGGTCTCCTCTGTGATGGACATCCAGCGAGTTAGAACACCACCACCACCCCCACCACTCCCACCACCACGAAATCACGTAGCACTGACCATTGTTCCGTACTGAGGGACCATACACATGCGACCACCACTGCCGCCATGGCCGTGTGGCGATCACTGAGGCAACATTTATATCTCGCGCTTCAGGACATCATCTCTCGTGTCTTCACTACAAACTGGCTCTACTCGACATGGTCAACTTTACAGACCTGGCCACGGAGCTCGTCTCTCTCATCTTTGCCGACGCACAGAGCGTATCTGGACCTCAAGATCTGGGAACTGATGCAAGATGGCCACCCAACGATTCCATAAAGCGTCAATTTCGAACCGCCCTCAGCATCTCTCAAGTTTGCCAGCGCTGGAGAGACGTGTCTCTGGCCCTTCCGGAACTATGGACCTCGGTATATCTGACAACAAGAATGTGCCAAAATCCAGAATTGTGCCTGCAGCTGCTCGTGCGCAGTGAAGACTTTCCGCTCCGCCTCCAAGTCAACTGCCCACCAGACAAGCCTCGGAGGCCCACGAACATCTTCACCTTGATCTCATCCAGCACAGGGCTTTCCGAACTGCCGAGCGTTCTTGGAACCGACGTTCTCGATAGGTGTATTCAACTCCGAGTAGAAGGAACCTCTGCCAATATTCGCTCAACACTGCATGCATTTGCCAACCGCTGCGCATCAAGGATGCTGAATGGCGAGGGGACTGTCCCTTTGGAGGAACTTTGCGTTATCCGGCAAACCGCTTGTGTAACCTCTATGAATCCGGAACCGTTGCATCTTTCCTCCATCAGCCCTGGCATCAAATACCTTCGCTCGTCTGGCATTACCTTCACTGGTTTCCCTCAATGTATCATGGAGAAGGTCGTTCTGGAAGACGTCTGTCTGGACAGGGCCAACTACCGTGCCCTCCTCTGCAGCTCGGGTGTCAAGAAGCTTACTCTCCGCCGGGTCACGCTGCCGACAGGGCTCGACTTCGACGACATGCACCTCCTCGACTTTCTTCAGTGGCAGGAGCACCACCTCAACCAGGACATGCGACTCGAACACTTGGAACTCGACAGCATAGTCGATTATGCGCGCGGCAATAACGACCACATTAACTTTGCCTCCTTCTACAAGGAGACTTTGATTCCTGCGTGCTCGGGAACCTTGAAGACCCTCACGCTGCAAAACCTCTCGGGCTTGGCGACCACGGCCTTCAATCGATTCATGGCGCAAACCGAGGAGGAAGGCATCGCGTTCCCCAACGTCGAGGAGGTTGTGTTGCACAATGTGCCGTTTGAAAGGGAGGCAAACTTTGTTTCCAACATGCGGGTGGCGTTCCCTAAATACAGGCAGATGAAGGTCACGAAGATGGGGAAGCTCGAGCTGTTAGCTCGGAGATGGACGTCTTGTGTTGCATTGTGATTTTTTTCACGTTAGCATTGAGTAACTTACGATAATATCCAAGCAATAACATCATTGCTATTTCGAGATGTGGAGAACCGTTTACAAAGCTGTCAGTGCTACACCGGGTTGAATTCAAGTCGCATTGAAAGCTTGGTACTAGATAGCAACAACCCCTCCTAGCTTCCAAGAACGTCTACGCGTCCGACGCGCAAGGACGGTCAAGCGCTGATGCAATGTTCATCCCGGAGCTTATCAAGGCCAAGAGACCACCCCTTGGCCGCTCCCATCGCGACCATGGTCTTCTACCTTCCCATTTCTTCAAAGACACATGCTAACTGCGTCGACGCCAAACCCAGGTATTCCGAACTGCCGTTTTTCACCATGCCCTATCTTTAATCAACATGAAGATATGCGAGAATGGGACCAGCTAGCAACGACACCTTCCTTCCCCTTCTCATCTAAGCTGAGGAAGCTGAGAAGCATATCGCCCCTTATTACATCATTGTTCCCTGGTCATCAGCACATGGGGCCTCTTCTTCTGAGACAAATACTAACGATTCAGAATATTGAAACCTATTGAAACCTATTGAAACGTTGCATTTCTGAGCGGGCCCCTAAACATCCGCCCCGAGACGGGGATCTAATTCGGGTGCCCCACCGGGCCACCAGGGCCTTCCCGTGACCCAAATTCGGATCTTCATAGCCTGCTTTTAGACTGAATACACACCCTGTCTCCTCACTACATAACGCGACAGGGTTTAGCGGACTATGATCGCATATCCCACCTTCCCCCGTTCGAGCCACTCCCAATCGACCTTCCACTCCTCAGACCTCCCAGCAAATCTCAGATCCTTGAAGTTGCACAACGATGGCGGTGGCTGACGCGCTGGTCTCGTTCTTCAACGAGCCCCAGAACGTTGTCGTCGTCGCGCTATGCGTAGCGATCACTGCTATGATCCACCAGAGGCAGAAGTCCAAGCGCGGGCTGCCTCTTCCTCCTGGGCCTCCGGGCCACTGGCTGCTAGGAAACACGCTCCCCAACGCTTTGTGAGTTGTCCTACCTTCCGCCATGACCTTCCCGGGCCATCTTGACCGTCCTACCATCCTCGGCCCAGTGCGTACCGGAAATTCGAAGAGTGGACGAAGGAATACGGGCCGATATTCACGATCCGGCAAGGCTTCTCGACCACGGTCGTCATTGGAAGGATGCAGGCTGCGATGGACATCATGGAGAAGGAGGGTGCCGCCACCGTAGACCGCCCCGTCTCTATCGCCGCAGGCGACACGCTCTCAGGAGGGATGAGGGTGTTGCTCACCCCCGCCGGAGAGCGGTTCAAGAAAATGCGAAGGTACGTACGTTTGACCATTTCTGCAACAGTCCCCTTCTTTCTCCCTTCGTCGGTCACCACAAGTGGACCTTCCTTCCAATACACGACCTTCCGTTGCCGTCGCGCCCCGTACTGCGACCGTGTATTCGCTCCGTGCCATGCCACTCGTTCATGCCGCTCGTTCATGCATGACAGTGGAAGATCCGTTTAGACGACGTCATTGTCACTTGACCCACGCGTCTTAGGGGCTATTGATTTAGACGCGTGCGCGCCGCTCTGCCCATTCCTGCAGCGCTGACTTTCCGTTTCGTTCACTAGAGCCCTCCACGCTCACCTCCAGCCCAAGGCCGTCACGTCGTACCATCCAGTCATGATGAAGTATGCCAGGCAACACCTCATCGACTTGATAGAAGATCCTTCGCAACATCAGGAACATGCTAAGAGGTGCGCGGTTTAAACCCTCTCTGAATATATCGCGTGAAGCTAATGGATCCTGGAATAGATATTCGGCTTCAGTTGTCATGGCTCTGGCCTACGGAAAGGATCCCAAATCTTACAACGACCCCGACATTGTCTCCGTGAACGAATGCCTCACACGTCTGGGCAACAATCTCCGCCCGGGTCTTTGGAAAGTAGACGTCTTCCCTATTCTCAAGTGAGTTTTTAAGAAGCCCAGAACCCGCGAACATGACGGACTCACCTTTGCAACAGATACATTCCCGGATACCTCGATGAGCTGAAGGAAGGGCACGCCCAAGAACTTGGTCTCTTCAAGACACAGCTTTTGCAAGTCAAACAGGCCATAGTACGCCCCAAATCCCTTTCCGTATATACTCTAGAAATTGATCTTTGGTTAGGAGCGAGGCGAGGAAGTGCGAGATTCCTTTGGAAAGTACCTCCTCGGACGACAAGCAGAGCTCGAATTGTCGGACGACGAAACCGCCTACCTCGCTGGGAGCATGTTTGGTGCTGGTTCCGACACGACCGCTTCTGCCATTAGTGTCTCGGTGATGGCAGCTGCTTGTTACCCAGAAACGCAGAAGCGGGTACAGGAGGAGCTTGATAGGGTGATAGGAAACCAGAGAGGTGCGTTGCAACCTGCAGTCTTCGTCGATGCGTTTCAAGAGCTAAGAATCCCGTGTAGCACCGACGTTCGCAGACCAGAACGATCTGCCACAAGCAATGGCGTTTGTCCTGGAAACATTGCGATGGAGACCAGTCACCGCAGGAGGTTTCGCGCACAAAACCACGAAGGATCTGATCTGGGTGAGTCGCGCTCACAGTCCTGCTCTCATCTCACTCACCTCACTGCAGAAAGACTACGTGATTCCCAAGGGAACCACGGTCATGGGTAATGTCTGGGCTGTTGGCAGAGACCCTGAATATTTCCCAGACCCTGAAAGCTTCAACCCACAGCGCTGGCTGACCGGGGATGGAAAGCTGAAGGAGGACATGAAGTCGTTCCCTTTCGGCTTCGGTCGTCGAGTATGCCCTGGACAGCATATGGCCGTCTCATCCATTTTCCTGAACACGGTACTCACACAATGGGCTTTCAACATTAAAGCTGATCCGACTGCGCCAATTGACCCGCTCGCGTTCACCGAGTCCGCAAACGCCCATCCAGTGCCCTTCAAAGTTATCTTGGAGCCGCGGGCTGCGAGTTCGATTGAAGGGGTTCGGGAGTTGATAGAAGACTATGGGCTGTGAAGGCACAGAACGTTAGACGCAGGCGCAGGATTTGATGAAACCGATGTAATTGCGAGTATACCAGATATGAAAGTAATCCATATACTAATCTGAATCGATCGTTCACAATGTGGAATTCAAAAATCGGAGAAGGTCTTCTCTATTGGCGTCCCTCTCAATGTCTTCACGGCCTTTCTTTACCTTGAGTTTGATCTACGTCCCCAATGAATAACTGCAATCGGAAAGCTAGGATAGAGTAAACTCACCTTCTTGCCTGTGAGGACGCTCCTGCGCTCGTCTTTCTCCCTGTGACCGCTCTTCTCCCTATGCCGGTGCTTCTTGCGATCCTTGTCCCGTGAGTGGGAACGGTGCTTTCGCTTCCTATGCGAAGAGTGCTCGGGACTCCGCGAACGGGAGTCCTTGTCGCGATGTCGCCGTTTAGATGATTTATGGCCGTGTTTCCTATCACGAGACGAATCTCGCGAAGACGAGGAAGTAGACGACGAATTAGACAAGCTTCGCGAGCGTGAGCGGTGGCGAGTGCTGGAGCGACCTCTCATCTCCGGTTGCTCGGTACGACTGCTACCACCAACAGAGTAGTCGTCTTTCTCGGTACGAGAAGTGTTGCGGTCGTGTCGGTGAGAGCATTCCCTCTCTGACCCTCTTTCTCCACGTTCATGGGAACGGTGGGAATGGCTTGAACGTTCGCCGCGGTCGTCTACGCGACTGGAATGCCGGTCCTCCTCGCGTTTAGATCGAGAACCGTGGTGGACTTCTGTCCTGTCGGCCTCGTGGCGGCGCGATGTGTGGCCGTCGTGTCTATCAGCCTGGATCGTTGGATTCAGGTTATGATGCACAATAGACATGTACCTTTGAATATAAGAACGTGTCTTGATGAGAAGAATGGTCATTAAACGTACATGCTTGCGAGAGGAGGTCTCCTCCGCTCGTCCTTCATCCTCAGGTGTCCATCCTCGAAGCTTCTTTCCAGACCTTGACGAACCCGCGTCCTGCTCGCGTTCGTCCCATCGGCTTCGGTAAGAAGTGCCCTCTTTCAACTTCGACGGTTCCTTGGAGCTGTTAGCCTCTATCCGACGATGCCTGTCATCTTTGACATCATCCAAGTGATCCTTTAACCGTCGAGGACGCATCCCCTCGCCGCCAACTGGTATTTGTCGCACAAGGCCCAGTCATTATGTATCAGGTTTTTCATGATGGAAGGTGCCGTCGAAACATAGGAATTCGATTGAGTCAAGGTCGCATGTTGGCTTCAATCGTGGCTCACCAGGATCCCAGCTCTCTTTTCGAGCCTTGTCGCTGTGCATTTTGTCAGCGACGTCGTGGTGAATATTAAAGAACAAGTTCCGAATTCTGTCGGCCTAGTCGGCCTGGGTAACGTGTCGCCGGATCTGAATATTCAAACACCGCTCGGTGTCTGCCGACGGTCGCTTTGGGCGCTTAGTCCAAGGGTTTTATTTTTTAAGTCGCTGTTTAACGTACTAGGAGGCAAGATAAGGTGCGCCAAGGACACGGGTACAGGGGAGTGGTACCTATTATATAGGGGCAGTTGCGCGAATGGTGCGCCGTTTCTGCTTTGCTCTCACCTACTATTAGTTGAAAAGGTTCCGCTTTCCCTTCAGGACAAAGCAACAGAATCATTCTTAGCGCTAAAGATCGACTTGCTTTGCTCGACCTCCCCGCGTGTTCTTTGTTTCAACACGAACAAAATGGTCAAATTAAGCGATCGCCATGCCTTTCAAGGTAACAGGCGGGCCAGCCATTGTTGAGCCATTGTCATCCGGCCAAAGCCCTGGCTTATACCAGACATGCGATAGGTTCATCGTTGTCGCTGCTATGTTGCCATTCTCTGCAACAAAGCCTGTCTAGAGTTGCTTGGTGCCTCCTGCATGAGCCCTCAATGCGACATAGATCATTGAACCACCGGTAGGGTATTTAACCAGAGGCATACTCAGCTTCTCTCTTCACCAATCTGCTCCAGACAGCCTCACTTTTTACAAGCTATCTACCGCCCACTTCTCCACCAAACTCTCAAGTCTTCTACGTCTCAATGAGCTTCAACACCCAACCAGTTTACTACCCTCAGGATCCTCATGGTCCTATCTTCGAACGGCGCAACGCCGTCGACTACCACGCCATGGGTCTGCCAAGGGACCATTGGCACGCGGGTATGCGTACCGACATTGTTGGAAGTCGCGTCGAGGGCACCTTTGCCGTCTACTTCCATACCAAAGACAGTATCACCTCGCCCCAGGCGACGGTCGGCGTGGCATTCACGGAGTGCGAGTATGAAGGGGTCGAGCTGCGTCACACGCCCATGAGCACCCTCCTTCGTGAGGATATTCTGGCGAGGGGCCCACGGGCCCAGCTTTCTATCACCGTGAGTTTTCCTAAATTAACTCTTGGACTGGTGCTAACGTCTCTTCAGTGGCCTGGTTATCAGCACTTGGGCTACTATAAGAATATTCGCCTGGACACAACTATTGGCGACCTGGCTCGGCAGGTCGCTACCATCTTCAAGAACTTCTACGAGGAGGTACCTAGCTTTCTGCTCATATATGATGTGGCTTTTGCTGACTTCGCATCCTAGAACCACGAACGTTTCAGGGCTCCAGGCATTCGACTCGGTCCCGCGCACGTCAGCTACGACCGCATCCGGCTGCGTAACATCTTCTTCGACGGATACTTCTGGAACCTCGAAGCATCCTACGTTTACGAGGACGCCCGTCGATGGGACCTTTATTAGATCCCGGCCAAATCGGTGTTTCCTGTAGATTTATCCATTGATCTCTCTTCCTTATCATATTCGTTTCGATAAATACAGTCTGAATTTATAACCCTGTAGCTCTAAGGCCTCCTTGATATCAAAGAGTCCCCCTTCTTATGTATATGGTTGTTTCCAATCTCGAGCTTCAACTTGAACGTTGTCAGCGGTAAGTCATAAGATCTAAGAGTCGAGTTCGAGCCTCGCCGCCTCACCGGTCGGTGGACAGTCTGGTCCCTTTCAATGGCCTCCACACACACAAAGTTAAGAGCTGTAAATAACGACCATTATCGTCACTTCTACAGCCAATGGTAGCAGGACCTGCCAGCGCGAGCAGCGGCCCTACATACTACGATTTTTGAGGATTTCAAGCAGGTGTTGGATAGTGCCGTCAACCTTGGTTACCTGAGACAGATACACTTCAGCTAGATAGGGTTCAGGCGAATTCAGGACATGTATTTAGGAATGTATATACATCAGCGAAGGAGCTTCTTGGTCCGTAAGACGCGCAAGATTGATTGAGCAAACGTTGGAGGCGTAGGGGCGTGATATTTTGTCGAAAAAGGACGTGCACGTAGTTTGTTCCCACTGGCGGAGACAGGTGCACAGGAACCGGGGGAAGTAATGCCGCGAATTGTGGGAGGGAGCAATGCCTTGGGTTTACTTGGGATAAATTACTAGAGATCCTGACAGCAAATAGGGAGACTCACGAGGGTGGGGCCAACCGAGTCGCCTTGATGCGTTCACGCTCCGCCCTCACCTCCGGGGGCGTGAGCCTCGTCGAGCCAGTACGCATGAAAGTCTCCAAAAACGGTAAATTCTCTGCCTTGACGCCTTCCAGAAGGGCTTTTGCTGCTGGGAGTAACTCATCTGTGGCAGGGTCGGTACACCCGTCATAGTCGCGCACGTTGTACAGAACAAGATAGCTGAGGAAACAAGAGAGGTACGACATTTTGAAATAGAAATGGCTGACGCCATCGACTGGCTCGAACATGGTGTCGATGATGGCGTCAAGGAAAGCTGGCATCGTTGGAAACAGGATTCGCGAGTTGCTCGGGTCGAAGGGTGGAATAAGGCCTCTGGACCGCGTCGGGTCGTTCACGTCGAAGTGGAAATGGGACTGAGGCACAATTAGGATCTCCTCGGGCGTGTGCAGCAGTTCCTTCTCCTCCGATGCATCCCATTGCAGTTGAACCGCACGAGGGAGCGCACAGACGCCGTCGTTGTCGAGTAGCCGGTAGTCCCGCTCCTGGGTAACATGATACGATGGGATCTCCTTCTGGAGATGCTGGACAGCTTCCTGCACAAGCTCGTCCGGAACATGAACAGTGAATTGGAACGCAAAGGTTGGGACGAAGTGAACGAAAGCCGGGGCATCCTCGGCGAAAACGACAGACGGAATTCCGCTTGAGCCGAGCGCCCGTGCTGGGCTTCAATGGTTGAGAATGACAAGGCAAACGTGGTGCTCATGATAGACTTACAGAAGTTGACCCTCTATCTCGTCGGCAGATACTGGTGCGCGGACGAAGAGAGAAGGTGTGGCAAAGGGGGTGGAGGGCGGTGGCGAAGAGCGCGACGGGCGCAGGGCGGTTTGGGGGCGAGGCGTGTGGGGAGTGGCCATTGACAAGCTGGAGGAAAAGAGGCAGTGGAAGGAGTCAGCATTGAGTTACGAGGAGTATTCAGCACGGCAGGTCGAGTCGAGACGTCGCGACGCGATGGGCCCCGCGCTGCGCCAGCCTTTGGCGACCCGCCGTACATGAAAGAAAAAACTCACCCGGCTTTCGACTAACTAACGCCCTGCCGTCGCCGCAAAGGAACACGACGACGCGGTATTCACGCTAGTAACGGTGGTAGTTAGCGGCAGTCAATAAGAAACGAGGAAGTGGGGGCTGATAAACGCGTCCGCGCCCGCAATCCGTGAACGATTCCTGGTGTGGAGTCAAGAGCCGGGGCGGGCGCTTCAGCGGCAGGGCAGAAGGGAAGGGAGGAGGAAAGGTAAGAATTCAATATTCAGGGCGCACCCCAGCCGTCGTGTCCTCTTTCATCGCGCCCGAGAGTGTGTGGCCGACAGAGGGGAGAGAGGAAGAGGCCGTGGGACAGCGCATCGCTACATCGGATCAAGGCCCTGGCGCGATTTCAGCTCCGATTTGGATCCAGACGGATCCCTCTCGAGCATTTGCATTCGACGCCATCGCCACCCATGATGCATGACTCGCCGCTCTGCATGATCGACGCCAGTCGCAAGTCCCGTTCGACGCATCTCGCGGCTCGCCTGGAGGAAAGAACGACCGACGACTTCTACACGCGGACCGAAGCTCAACAAGTGTTGCCCCAGCCGAACGCGCACTCACGAAATTGTACCTCGCAGTCCTGAGTCAACGCTCGCAAAAGCTCTGCAACACACGACATCAGTCCGTGAACGTTGTACCAGCAACATTCAACTCACTTGATGGACCACCGATGGCTACGCGCGACGATAGGGACTGTATGCGGGAGAGTAAGCTCTCTAATTCAACAAAAAGCGACGGAAAGCAGCGGACTTACGATATATAGGACCCTCCCTCCGAATCCCCTGTATACCACGGCCTCAGTCCATACGGCGGAATTTCATAGGAAGGGCCAACTGTCGTTGTGGGTGGCTCCACGATGAGTACGTCCTCTGGAATTTGGGTAAGTCCTTCGAACGGTGCGCATTTGAGAATAGATGTACTCACGGTCACGGTTACTCAGATTTTCAACCATGCCACAAACTCCATCCTGCCGCCTATCCCGCCTTCGAAAATTAGGACTGCGCAACGGCGGCGTGTACTGAAGGCCGGAGGATCTAAATTTGGTCCAACGGGAGGGGATGGGGCGAGAATGCAGTGGAGAAGGTCAGTGCCCTTTAACAAAACTCTACATAGCAGCAAAGTACTCACGTTTAGCTAGACTTTCACCCCTACGGCCGGAAGCACCAATCCTGCGACAGACCACGACGTGCGGAGCCTGTGGGGATGGATGGGCACGGTCGTGTGTAATACTTCTCGGCGCGCAACCGCGAGAGGATAAGGAAGTCTGGTGAGTAAATTAAATAGGTTCACTTTCAAGAAGGGATTGGGCTCACTATTTTCCAGGACATCGCCGCCTATACTCCCACCATGCGCCTACGAGCGCTCGACTTCGACAGCACGTACTTGGCGTGGGGCCGCGAAACAACAGGGGTCGATGCGTGGGCCCGAGTTTCGCCCCCAAGGCAGGAATTGAATAAATCTGGTGTCAAAGGTCAGTTCATCGTATACAAAGTTTACACAGTAACTCACTTTAGGATCGCTTGCGCTTCAAATGCGACTCCCTCTCATTCGCCGAAGCGGTCGCTACGTCTCGTCAATGTGTTGAAGGTCAGTGCTATTCAACGAACGGAATGTTGCAGCGCAGTCACGATCCATAACACTAGTCCATTCGGACCACGGCTCTGCGCATAGCTCGATGGTGTGCACTGGAAGGATATGACTGGGTTTGAGGTTAGTATACGAAACAATATGTCCTTATATGTTACTCACATGTCCATAGGCATCCAACACAGACGAGGATCATCGCCGCGGTGTCGATTTGGATAGACTATGAGGGAGAGAATGCGCTGCAAGGGGTGGTCATCGAGGTTCGTGAGTTTGCTTATACGAACCGGTTGACCATGCCCTGCCCCGAATCCAAGTCAATCGCAAGGTCACCATACGAAGAGCCGGAGCCGAGGTGCTCAGCACCTGTACTCGCCTTCGAAACGACTGTCGCCAGAAACCTAGGAAACGGAAACGAGAGGTAAGGTTAATAGTATGGCCGTGTAGACTAGAAGCATGTACATACCTTTTCAATGAAATCATTTGACTGCATTCATTGAAGATAGGCTGCCATAATTGAAGTTGTGACGAAGCTCGGGTGAGTTGCAAGTGAGTTGACTACTAATTAAAGAGGTTTACTCTAATTTACCTCTTTCTAGGGCGAAGCACCAGCCATACCTCCAGGATAAGGTAATACCAGCAGTCACCACAACCAAAAGCACGAACAACATCACTCGTGAATGTGCTTGGAGAAGCACGCCGATTGCAGGGCGCCAATTTAAGCGCGCGATGATGCCCATTGACATTGGCTCAAAATCGCTTGCGACTTGACTCGATGCTGGGTCCGGGAGTCACTTCAAGTAAATTAAATACTCCCCATGGCATATATATTACACGAAATACATTCTAAATTGTCTGTATGCCGTCGAAATATTGTTTGTTGTCTTGGGATGAAGTTGAATTGCCCGCCAAATGCCCGCCCCATCGCGGCTGGGGCCCTAAATTGATACTGTTTTGCAGACGCCCGCACTATAAGTGCTGGTGCCATTATAGTCTGCGGCTACGTGCTGTGTACGTGTGTATGAAAGAATGGAGAGCTGTGACTACAAAACTACAAGCGAGCAGGAGAGGCTTACCTGATGGCACCCGGTTGCAATTCTAAGCGACTCGGCGCATCCGTGGCAAAAAATGAAATGTTGTAGCCGTTGACGTACATACATACTCTCGGCTGATTTCGACTGTGAGTCTTCCATTTCACCGGTAAGTACCATGATCCAGGACGGCATTAGTTGAGGGCTGTAGACGAACATCAATCAGGGCGCTGAAAACAATCAAAATTATCCTGCTGATGTTATCCGGGCTTCGCTTCACAGCCGGCTGTTCTTGTCGTAGCCTTCCCTACTCTCATCCCACCCAAATCCCACCTGAATGTACCCGAAATATCGAAATTGCGATTTCTGGGCGTCCGGGAAACGGGTGGAGTGGTCATCTAGAGTTGAATACACGTGAAGGGTCGACTGGGTAAGCGCCTGGGTGCATCTGGAGCAGTGGAAAGAACGGAAACTTGATGTTTGAACATCCGGAAAACACGTCTGGCTGGGCTGGGGAGTGGACGAAAGCCAGGGCGTCCTTGGCGAAAACGAAAAATGCAATTCCGCTTGAGCCAAGCACCTGTGCTGGTCTTCACTGGTTAAAAATGACAATGGAAATAGTATGGTGATCATGATAGACTTACAGAAGTCGACCAAAATACAAAGCTAGTTTGAAGCTCTTAGCTAGTACATAAATTACAAAGTTGGGAATGTCAGGGCTTAATGCCTAGCTCCAACAAGAGGTTCATGAGGATATCAACCTGGGCTGGCTCAACCGCCTTCCCCAACCTTGCGTACATCTTTTCCCAACCCGCCGGGAACCCTGCTTCCAAGGCCTCCTCCGGAATCTCCAAACCCTGTTCCTTCAATTCCTCCAAGCACCAAATCAGATCCAAATAGTCATTTGGAAGCTTAACTGTGTTCCCGCGCACAGCGAGAGTCTCCAGCTTGGTTATTGCGAGCAGTGCTGGGTTCGCGACAGAAATCCCATCAATGGTGTTGATCAGGTTATGCTTCCGATAAATCGCAAGGTCGGTGGGCTGGACCAGTACGGCATCAACCTTAACCCTGTCGGGATCCTCGTCGATTCGTATGATAGCTTTGATTTTGTTGGGTGTCTTGGGGTTCGACCAGATGTCCCAATCTGGTTGATTTCGCATGGAGAGCTTCTCTGTTTTGCCGAGGTGAGAGAGGCGGAGGTCGATGTCCTGGAAAAGGATGTGAGTGCGAGGGGTAAATGAAATAGTGGTTACGTACCCGAGTCACTCGTCGTTGGCCGCAAAGGGCAGCGCCGAGACCGCCGACGGCGAAGTAGGAGAACTCCGGGTTTTTTTGTTGCATTTGCAAAGCCCAAGCATTCAGTTCAATAGCAGCAATGCGGAGGTTGGGTCGGATAAGACCCGTCTTGACAAGGGCGTGGAGGGTAGGCATTATTGTTGTCATCGACATTACAGGGTCCTCGTATATATACTAAGGGTGTTGATATATATGGTATCCCTATATCTTGTTCCAGCTCAACGCTTCCTTTTGACGATGATCCTTCGATAGACTTCGATCATTCTTCGACTGCTCTCATATATATACTCGTATCATTCGTTCCTTATCCCTCAGTCTGTTCTTCCGAGTTCATACTGAGGTATGGTCTTTCTTTTCATTCCTAGATGTTCACTCATTGTATGTACTCTTAGTGCTCTGTCATCTAGGTATATTCAACAGAGTCTGTTCTTCCGAGTTCATACTGAGTGCTCTGTCATCTAGTCCTGACAAGGGGTCAGCCTCGGAGGAGGCCGACAGACGAGACAACGAGTAATCGCCGCATCAACAAGATGGTGGGATCAGCGCCCCTCTTCGTTGCACCAGCGACAGGGATTGGTATTACAAGGACGGGGCGTCAACGCGTCACACGTCACAGATCGGAACCACCGTCATCATTTTTTCTTATCCCACCAAAATCATCCCTGGGCGTAGAAACTCGCCTTTTCGCCGGTATCTTGTGAGATCCTGGGTACAACCCACTCTCGTATGCGGCGTCAGCCCACCCGCTCCTTTCTAGCCCTCGGGTCACCGTGCTGCCTTCTTAAACCCTGGCACGTCAGTTCGTTGCTTCGCAGCTTCGCTCATACTACTATTACGTTCTCGGGGAAGCTACTACGTCCTCTGGCAGACGCTCGCATTCGTCTTCCATCCATATCATAAAAAACATGCACAATCCTGACATTGGTTATTGTGAGAGCGACGGTTCCTTCTTCTGGTTGTAAGCCCGTACTGCCATGCGTACCCAACTTTACCGTACATCTCAAATCAACTTGAGATGGGGGTTAACATAGGCAGGCACTACGCAGCTTCTTTCTCCCAGAATAACGCGAGGGACTTCGTCGCTGCAGCGGCTGTGCTCACGATTTCAAGTCAGGATAATACCTTGAATCTTTTAAAATATCTTTGCACTATGCATGCCGTTTCTAATAGGGGACGATAGGAGGCTGATATCGCCTCTATGGCCTGAGGCTGAGGACTCTGCACCCTTTCCAACCCGAATTATGTGTGCGACAGCTAGATATCGGTACCCTGACTCAGGGAATTGATTCCAAGACTCCTCCTATCTGAGAATGCTCATCTTTCGGCCTGAAAAACGTGCGACAGTTTAGGTGGGCATTGTAGGTGTGGAGATGGGATGCGTCGTAGTTTTGCATGTTCTACGATTAGAGACCCATACCCCGGCGTTCAGGAATTGGACCAGCTCCGGTTAATATACTACTACTATGAGGGAGTGGTCCGTGCACCTTGCGCAGGTTGAGCGTGGGGTATTTGGAGGTATTTGGGCCAAATTTGCGCCACCTCAGAGTCATATCTCGGACTTCCGCTCGTCCAAACCCACCACGGTCCACCATGCTTCATTTCTACACCAAACCCCCAGTACCTGCCGACGAGATACAGGGTCGACTTCTGTAAGTCTATCTTGAGTTTATCATGAGCACCATATTTACCTTGTCATTCTCAACCATTGAAGCCCAGCACGGGCGCTCGGCTCAAGCGGAATTCCGTTTGTCGTTTTCGCCGAGGATGCCCTGGCTTTCGTTCACTTCGTCCCAACCTATGAGTTCCAATTCACTGTTCTTGTTCCGGACGAGCTTGTGCAGGAAGCTGTCCAGCATCTCCAGAAGGAGATCCCATCGTATCATGTTACCCAGGGGCGGGACTACCGGCTACTCGACAAGAACGGCGTCTGTGCGCTCCCTCGTGCGGTTCAACTGCAATGGGATGCGTCGGAGGAGAAGGAACTGCTGCACACGCCCGAGGAGATCCTAATTGTGCCTCAGTCCCATTTCCACTTCGACGTGAACGACCCGACGCGGTCCAGAGGCCTCATTCCACCGTTCGACCCGAGCAACTCGCGAATCCTGTTTCCAACGATGCCAGCTTTCCTTGACGCCATCATCGACTCCATGTTCGAACCAGTCGATGGCGTCAGCCATCTCTATTTCAAGATGTCGTACCTCTCTTGTTTCCTCAGCTATCTTGTGCTGTACAACGTGCGCGACTATGACGGGTGTACCGACCCTGCCACAGATGAGTTACTCCCAGCAGCAAAAGCCCTTCTGGAAGGCGTCAAGGCAGAGAATTTACCGTTTTTGGAGACTTTCATGCGTACTGGCTCGACGAGGCTCACGCCCCCGGAGGTGAGGGCGGAGCGTGAACGCATCAAGGCGACTCGGCTGGCCCCACCCTCGTGAGTCTTCCTATTTGCTGTAAGGATCTCTAGTAATTTCTCCCAAGCAAACCCAAGGCATTGCTCCCTCCCACAATTCGCGGCATTACGTCCCCCGGTTCCTGTGCACCTGTCTCGGCCAGTGGGAACAAACTACATGCACGTCCTTTTTCGACAAAATACCACGCCCCTACGCCTCCAACGTTTGCTCAATCGATCTTGCGCGTCTTACGGACCAAGAAGCTCCTTCGCTGAATCGACGTTGATGCATGGCTCGCAAGCCGCTCCCTTGGTCTACTTCGTCCTCGACAAAATCAATTCGGAATAGCTTGTATGAAGTTGTATCTTCACTTCATTATACTCATTTCGATAAATACAGTCTGCATTCATAACCTTGTAGCTGCAAGGCCCCGTTGATATATGACACCTCCCCCTTCTTATGGTAGCTCCCGATCTCGAGCTTCAGCGTTGACAGCGGTAAGCCATGACAGTCGAGTTCAAGCCTCGCCTCTTCGCTACTGAAGTTGAGAACTGTCAAAGCCAGCTGGCCATTCAAGCGCCTAACCCATGCAAAGACTTGCGGGTGATCATGATGGAGTTCCTCGAAGCTCCCGGCAATCTGAGTGGCATTTGCGCGTTAGATCAAGTACTCGCGAGAAAGGAAACGGCAGACCAAAAGGCTATTCTCCTTTCGGATCCTCAGCAAATCCTTCCAAAAGGTTCGGACACTATCTGCGTCGTGGCCCTGAGACTCGGCATTCCAGTTTTCGTAGTCCTCATTCACCCGCATCCACGGAGTGCCGGTTGTAAACCCAGCATGTGGGGCAGCGCTCCACTGATAAAGTCGGTCACCCTGGCAAAATGTACCCGGGCAAATGACCACGAACCTGCATAGGAACCCGAGCATGATCCCTTGCTTTCTTCGCAAAGTCATCAAGAATGTCAGACGTATCGATCTCGACTCCAGGTGATTCTTCTTTCCTCTTCGCTAGAATCCTACGTTCGTCGTGTTCGTCAGATCCTTCCTGCAGCATCGAAGCGTGGACGAGATGCGCTCACTTGTGCCAGTAGTTCTGGGACGCAACATCCTTGTACTCCTCTATGCCCCAGGTGCGAGGGAAATTCTTTAACCCGAGTTCCTGCCCTTGGTACACAAACTGAGTTCCTCCTTGCGTCACCTGCATCATCGCGAGCATCTTGGCCGAAAGGGCCCGCCACTTGTCGCTGTCGTTGCCGAACCTTGACACCGAACGGGAGTGGTCATGGTTTTCTGTGAAATTTCTAGGGACCGCAGCGTCAGGTTCATCGGCGCTGAAGCAATTGAGTCGGGAAATCACGTACGCATTCCAGAAACCTTCGTTGCGTTTAAACGTCTCCGGGTACCGTGATAGGGGCGTCCGGAAGGCCGTCCGCCTTCGAAAGCAAATTGATCACATCCATCTACCGGCGGGCCAGCGTCAGGGACCCAGGATGCAAAAGGAAGCTAGAAAGACCTGAGCTACGTACACGGAAACCGTCGCACCCTCGATCCAACCAGAACTTCATCAACTTCCACACGGCATCTCGCACCTGTGGATTATCCCAGTTGAGATCCGGTTGCTTTGGAAGGTACAAGTGTAGATAGTACTCGTTGGTGTGGGCGTCGTATTCCCAGGCGGAGCCTGTTGCGAGGGCGATTTTCCAAAAAGTAGCAAATGAGTACAAGGGCGGCTAGATTGGTGCGGTCAACTGCGACGCGCTCGGCCACGAGGCGGACGGCGGAGCCTGGATGGGTTTGCTCGTACCTTGAAATACTGCTTTCCAGTTATTCGGTGGCTGGCGTGAACCTGCGGCGTCATACTTGGGAGGACGCCAAATGTACCAGTCCCGTTTGGGATGAGATTTATCGGAGCGGGATTGCACAAACCAGTCATGCTACCACCAGGTCAGTGGAAAAGGGCAAAAATGAGTGAGGGATGGGGTTTCATGTTGATTCGGTGACAAGAGAGTTAGCTAACCTCATCGGAGCTGTGATTAACGACAAGATCCATCCTAGGAGAACAATGCGAAAGTTAGTTGATCAGGTGCCAGGCAAGTATAACGATGCTCCTCACATTAATTTCATTCCTCGCTCATGGGCGCCTGCTAGGAGGGCATCCCAATCCGCGAGGGTGCCATATCGAGGATCAATGTCCTGGTAATCAGATCTACATGGTACAAAGTGCCCCATATCAGACTGGTTGGAAGCGCCCGGCCTCATGCACGCCTTACTTACATATCGTACCCCATATCAGCTAAGGGCGATCGGTAGATGGGGGATAACCAGAGGACATCGACACCCAAATCCTTGAGGTAATCCAATTTGGACGTAATCCCATTGAGGTCACCAATACCATCGCCGTTGGAGTCAAAGAAAGAGATGGGATAGATCTGGTATATCACAGCAGTCTTCCACCAAGGAAGGTCTGGTTCAGAGAGTGAGGTGGCGGTGGAAGTGGTATGAGGCATAGTTCCGGAGTAACTGACGAAGGTCAAGGTTATGGACGTAGGGAAGAGCACATCGCGCTTGCCAACGTAGCTTCAATGATCCATCGATAATGACTGTCAAAATGGGGAAACCGGGAACCGAGTCTGGGGATGCGGGTCAGTAGTCCGTTGGGCCGTTTTGGTTGTACCCAAGTTGTACCAGACATTTTGGCAAAGTTAGGGGGCAGCTTCTTCAGGTACCTTCGTACTAGATAAGGAGATGTTATCCCAGCCATTCCAAAAGGATGTCGAAGGTGACCTCGTGGAAAGCGGCAGGTCACCGCACCGTCCATCCCGAGCTGGCTGTTACTAGTATAGTATGCGCACGGATCACCCAGCGGGAAAAGATATTGAGCCTTGTGTCTCTATTCCCCTCCGCTATCACCCCGAGAACTCTGGAGAGAGAATGGGAAGTCGACCCCTAGGGCTAAAGACAAGTTTCCGCAGTTTTTGACGCGCCGAAGACGGACCGATGACTGGGCGAGGCAAACCGTCTTATACCTGAAGGCAGCACCCGACGCCATATAGTGTACTATGAATTTGTTGCGTTGTTGCACCAGCTATCGAGATGGGGTAAAAAAGAGGCCATGGTGAGCATGCCGATTGACGTCGCTACCCAAAGCTTCCTGTCCAAGCGCACTATTACCCCGAAAGTATATGTAGGCCTTCTTCGAGAGTTGATGCGAGGGCCACGTTCCAAGGAGCTGTAAGACCAAGTAGAACAGCCGCCAGGGTTGTGCATGGCCTCTCCAATAAAGAAGGATCGCCGCTGACATCTTGGATCGCCGTTTGAAGCCAGGCCGAACCGGTCGGCCTGCCCGGCGCTCGCAAAAGAGAGAGTAATCTGTAGGCATCTATATAGAACCTTGGCAAGATACGACCCTGGGGTAGAAAAGGCGGTCTCGACGCGAGTTTCAGGAGCATAGTCACTAGAGGACAAAGAGAGCCTTGAACAAAGCCTGGACGTTTACCATCAATATATCTTTCCCACACTTGCCGCCGGGCACTGGGCAGACTTGCGGAACTTAAAGTTCTTAGCCAAAACGTTCCTACAAAGCGTGTCTGTTGGGGCCATATAAAACAGCCTCTGCCACCCTCTTTCACTCACAGACTGTTCTTTCTCTAGTCAACACTCGTTATTAGAACTTCAGTTCTACCTCAACACCATGTCTGGCCAGCGCCGCGGGTCTAGTTCCAGTTCATCCTCATCCACCGACCTCCAGTGGCTGCAGCGCAAGTACAAGTCGCTCGCACCCCTTGATAGGTCGAACCCATGGCGCGCAGGCTGCCCACGGCCACTACCGAACTCCTACTGGGCCACACCCCGTCTCGTGGCTTGCGAGTATCCCTGGTCTCCTGCGAATCCGAACAAACCGAAGCTCGACGATCTCCTCCGGGTCGGGGTGCGGACCTTCATTGACCTTACAGAGGACGGCGAACTGCTGCCCTACGAGAGCATTCTATGCAAGCGCGCAACCCTCCTTGGAATCGACCCCACCGCCATCGAGTACCATCGCTTTCCTATCCGCGACCGGTGCCTCCCCAAGACAACGGATCTTCTCGACCTCGTGTTTGAAACGTTGCGAGATAACGAGAGACGTGGGAGAGTCAGCGCCATTCATTGCCGTGGTGGTATTGGGAGAACGGGGCTGGTCGTTGGGTGCTGGCTGACCGAATGTGGAGCGGCCAAGGACGGCGAAGAAGCCCTTCGCATTATCGCGAATGAGTGGCGAAGCGTGGAGAAGTGCAAGCGCTATCCCCACAGTCCTGAGACTGGCCCGCAATTCGACTTCGTTGCCAAGTTCTGCCCCAGGGATTCCAAGTTGAAACCACCAGCAGCGGCGGACGACTCAGACGAGTCTCTGTAAATATTCGGTGCGTATTCAGCCCAGCTCTGTGTGCTGTATGTTGAGATATCGTCATTCCAGCCTTTGCCTTATCTAGATTGTTTGCTTTATTGTCCCATTCCTCCTACATACCCGCAGTGACTTCTGTGAAGAACACTTGACCTTTCGGACACCGCTATCTACCCATTGTACATTATTCACATCACTTCTTTCTTTAGACAGCAATATACCTAGCGTTGACTATTTCAATCCCGTTCCTAACCTAGGAACGTTAGCTGCGCGGATTGTGCGCCTATCCACCCATACTGGTCATGACAACACATATCCTTTGCCTCGAGTTTTGATTAAAACGCTAATGATATCCCGCCATTGGATCCCTCGACAAGGAGGCACTAAGCCAAGGCCTTTCTAAATCCTCCCAACCATATGGCGTGGTGTCAGAGAGGTCGTAACAAATGGGCGCTGCAGTGGTGTTAAAGCATTACCGCAATGCCTCTCTTTCCTTTCCCTTCGTTTCCGTCCTCCAGGACACGTCGAGATGGCAGCGGCTCCACAGTCACATAAGCCCAAGATAGGTGCGAGCGGTCGGGCGCCAATCGAAGGTAAGTTGCCTCTGGTCGTGTGATCCGGGAATCAAACACTGATGCTTCGCCAGTCGAAGGATACGATGAAGAACTTGACGCTTTCGGACCGCAGGTAGCGTATTCCGCCGTGTTGAGAATACAAGGACTGAAACTCTAGATAGGCGCCTCCCCAAATCTACGTCGGGGGCTTCATGGCAGGCTATGCCGTCTCCCCGACATCTCCTCGAAGACCCGCTTTCAAATGGCCAACGTACGAAAAGAAGGAGCCCCCGCAAATGGTGTCGTGCGTGTCATTAATTGGCCTATGTTTCAGATCTTTTGGGCTTACCCTACTGAATTCGCAGACATCTGCACTTAGGGGATGAGGACAAGAGGTCAGGGAGTGGCGGCTCGTCTGACTGTTGCTGCATCACTTTGGCCCGGGCAGTCATTGGATGTATTGTTGGTTCTGTTGTCTGTTGCTGCTCTGGTATGTCTTCCAAAATATCTCAGGTGCGGTGATTGATAGCTGTGATATCCCTCTCAGGATGTGTCGGCGCTTGAGCAGCAGAAACATGTCCAAGGCGTTCGCCAACCGCCGAATGACTGCAACGAAATATCCCTCCCAACTCCCCTCCACCCCGTCCTCAAACAATTGGAAAGTTTCGAAATTCATCATGATTTATGTTGTTGGTTATCATCCGCATTGTACTATACCCGCATTCACTGCCCATACCTTAGTTTGAGTATTCTTGTATTTTCCGCCTAGGGACGGACATTCGCCTCGTTGCTACGCATAACGGGTACCTGTCGCAGAGACCATCGATCATGCCACCAGAAGCGAAGTAGATACGGTATGTCTTCTGCTGCACGTCCCCCTCCGACCCCAAGTTGCTGATAGCTATCTTAAGGCTGAGTTGCGACTTGCTGAGATCCAAGGTGGCTTGGACTCCGGCTATCCTCCCAATTTAGACTAATTTTGGGAGGTCTATCAAATATTTCCTCGCCGAGCAAGTGCCGCCCTAGCCATCTCCCAAAATGGGATTGAGGCCGAGCGCAATGTGCAAGGCTGTCGGCGGCGTCGCAACTTTTCAGAGTTTGCCACCATCCATGACGGACCTCCACTGAGTCTTTCACTCTGCCAAAGGCTCCACCCCGCTGCAGTCCCTATCAAACCGGGCTATCACTCGAGGGATACGGGGTCCCGAGGTACCTGTCGGCGGAAACGTTTTGGGGGGGATATGCATGCCAGTGGTGGGAATGTGGACGAGTTTGCAGAGTCTCGTTACGCACACAAGCCTTGCCGGGTCTCCCGAGGGTCCACTCCTTCTAAGGAGATATCGACCGGTCTTCAAGCTGCAAGGCTGCCCCGGAGTTTGCTCATTCAAACATTTAGCTCCCCGCTGAGCTTCCCGGTGTCAGTCCCAGTCAGTGCGGCGAATGTGTCGGGTGTCCGACAAATTAATCTTTTTTTGAAGATGATATAGAGGCCTTTTCCGTCCTTTTCTGACTTGTTTACAGGGAACAGATTGGCCCAGCGCACAAGTGCCGGGCCTCAGCGGTGCACCAAAGCTGCCAGGATCTTCAAGACAACAAATCGCCTTGCCCTCTACTTGGAGTTACCGGGGAGGTCACTTAGTACTTAGGTCTCGCCTCCCCAGAAATAATCCTAAAATTCCTGCCCGTTCAAGGTGGATATGCGGTTAATATCCATGCACGCTATGAACTTCCTCAAACGGGACTCCGATAGGTATGTGTGTAGATTTATGTCGGTGTGGCAACCTCTGCCTAACTGCAACCGTAATACGGTAATCTCCAGCGGTCCCCAACCACTCTCATGTCGAGTTTCTCGCACTATCACCAGTCGCTGTGGACGCTTGTTGTATTCTCCTCCTCGTGCCTTCGGCTATCGAAGTATCGGAATTCAAAAAAAAAGTTCGGCCTGCCTATCCCGGAACAAAGAAGCGCCCCTGACAGTCCAGTCAGCTTCCTTTTCCGAGCAATGGGCGTTCGTCGACGTTCATGCACTGCTTTGGCATTAGATCTGGATCTTGAACCCAACTTGAACCCCACTGGCGCCTACAACACGTCGTAAATCACGGCTATTTGGAGGAGAGGTGAGCACATACACAGCGAAACTACGAAACTACGACTTTTTCGGAAGAAGGACGCTGATGATTCAGACGCGAATACCAGAGCCCCTCTTTCGTTCCATCCGCACAAGATGCCAGCGCTTCATCCGAGTCTCTTTGTTACCCTGATTCTCCTTGATCCTGAGACATTGATCTAAGATGCTGCCACACGCAGCATCTTTCAGGTCGCGCCTCTTGCAAATTCAGGCCCATCTGCCTTTGCCTTGATGTCATAGCGCCTTGCACTCTTTCTCTCGCTAGAGGAGGGTGGTGACACCTCGCGCCCTGATATAAAACTTTATCCCTGCCGAAGCCCTCGTTTTCAAATTATTCCTCCGAAACTGCGGCCTTAAAGATGAAGAGTATCGGTCGGGTCCGCCATTTCTTCACCGCCCACCTCTTCCGCCGCCGTCGCTCTTCGGTAAAGCACCTTCGATCACCAATGGACTGCATGCCCAACGAGATCATCTCCCATATCTTCCACCTCATCCTCCTCGACCCCGAGCAGAACCCATCATTCTCCTTCTGCATCTCCCAAGTCTGCGCACGATGGCGAGAGCTCGCACTAACGACCCCCAACTTGTGGACACGCATCGCCTACACCTACCCCATAACCGATGCACAGCACATGTGTGCTGACTTCGCGATCCAGCGTTCAGGTTCGCAACCCCTCTCTATCCTCGTGGACTGTCGAGATCCAGAATGGGACTGGGACGAGGAAAACCACAGTTTCCAATGGAGTGGGATGCAAGATATCCTCAACCGCCTCATTCCTGAAGCGAAGCGCTGGAAGGCTCTCGACATTCTCACTGACACATGGCTTCCCATCTACTCTTTCCTTCGCCTCACCAAAACCATCGACGACCTCCCCCACCTCGAGTCACTTTCCCTTGCCCGATGTAATGCCTACTTCGCCGCTCAGGGACAGACCTTCGAACCCGTCGCCTTGAACGAACACATCCCTCTCTTCGGAGGCTCCCCTATCCCGAAGTTACGACAATTGTGCCTCACCGGTGTACACATTGACTGGACCAAGTCGTCGTTGCGTAACCTTACTTGCCTCGAGTTCAAGTATCACGCCATGGACGTCCTCCCCACTCTCCCCCAGTTCGCATCGATTCTGAATAATTGCTCAGGGCTGGAGGAGCTGACCATCCTGGGGTGGGGTCCCCAGTTTGGCGCCGACCCCTTGTCCTCCGTCACCGCCATCACTATCCCCTCGTTGACGAAACTTTCTTTCGGATTCGTAGACGTGGAATATGGCACACAGCTCCTGTCGCTGTTCCAAGTGCCGTCGCTCCGGGAGCTCTGTCTGGAAGACGTCGCGGCAACCATCAGCCCCTTGGACGGCCAGCCGAGCGACCCGCTCCTCGAATGGCTGTTTACCTCGCAGCCCGCCGCCCGTGCAAGCTTCTCCTCCACTGACGGGCTACCTATCAACCCGATACCGCTGCAAGCCGTGCGAGTCCTCGAGCTCCGCAACCTCCATTCAAGACAAGAAGTCTTCGCTTCCCTCTTCAAGTGCTTCCCGAATCTTATACGGCTCTCATGCATGGACGTATCCGACGAGGCCTTGCTTGCCCTGACTCCTTATGCCATTGATTATCCGGCGCAGCTGCCCAACAAGGGGATGAGCTCGAGAATTGGGTGCCTCTGTCCTGCGTTGGAGGAGTTGTATTGCCAAGACTCGGATCCTGCGGTGCTTATGGAACTCGTTGCAGAGAGGGCGATTATTGGCTCGGTTCCGCCCCTTCGGGACGTTACTTTGGAGTATGCACGCACGTCACGGCCGCATCCTGACTCGCATGATTATGATGGGTTGGTGAAAACTGGGATCAGGATCCTTGGAAGCGCGAGTGGGAGCGAGGCTTCAGACTCAGAGTGATAGGTTAAATTATCCAGTCAGTCATGGTTTTTAGATTTTATGACCGTGATACATGACCCCTCCTTATGATTTCGCCCTTCGATTTCTTCGTCTATCTTTTACTTCTTTTTGCCGCCCCTCTTCAACAGAGGAGCGATGAACGTTTGAACGCCCATTATCCATGTTATGTAGGCACCTACATATTTATAACGAGTCGCGCATTCCGAAATCTGTAGTGATACATTTTGTACAGTACCTTGTGGACTTCGGTAAAAAAAACAGGGGCTTCGACGCGTCCGCGACGCGTCCTATAATTAGCCTGCGGCCCTACCCTAATTTGGACAGTCTATGACAACACAATTACGTCTCGCGTGTCGCGACCAGCTGGCAGCCTGGCACAGGAGAACGTGAATTGGAATCGGTTGGGTTCTTTACTCCATGCGACCACCTTAATCGACAGGCAAGAAGTTGTTTGAAGGTGTAGTTACTGCACGATTGACAAGGCTTGAATACTAGTTAACGAGGGATAATGTTGGGCATTGGCGCTCAAAACACGGTCAAGGGGAGCACTGCCCAAGATTTCGAGGTAACAGGATGTCCACAGAAAGTCATGCGGCATACTGATATTTTCTCAGAGTATCAAAGCCGCCGGAAACCAGCTCTTCAGCAAAAAGGAGTACGCCAAGGCTGCAGAGACATACACAACAATTGTCGAGGCTTTCGGACAACTTCCAGGCACCATTTCTGTCGAGTTGATTCGAACAGTACTCGCAAACAGAGCTGCTTGCTACCTCGAACTCCGTAAGTACTCTCATACTAAGCTGAAGGCATAAAGTAATCCCTGGAAGCATAGACCAGTATCACAAAGCCGTCGACGATTGTCTCGAAATCTTGACCAAATATCCACCGACACCAACAACACCACAACTCATCATGCAAAAGGTGTACTTCCGCCTCGCTCGAAGCTGCTACTTTCTAGGGCGATACGACGAGGCCCTCTTGCATCTGGATCGCTACCGCCGGCTCAACGGCACCCCACACGCAACAGAGACCGAACTCCGCATGCACATCCTGGAGAAGCAGGCTAATGAAAACCAGAACCAGAGCCCGGGAAACGACATGAAGCCAATAGAGTATGAAGTGCTTGTAATAAAGGGAGCAAACGGCATGCAGCACCCCCCGCTCGTCTATAAGGAGGAAGCATACCAAGAGCTCTGCGTTCCCTCCCCATCTGCGATTCAGAGCAAAGCGTTCCTGGTATACCTTGTACAGAAGCACCATGACGAGATTATGGGGATGCAGAGGTGGGTGTGTTGGCAGTGCCCGAAGGGTGCTGTGAGTATCTCGCACAACCCGATGAGCTACTTGAACGTGCCTGAGCCCCGCGTCGTCGACTTCGCACTGCCAGTCTGCGAGAATGGGGGAAAGTGCGATCGGGAGGCAAGGGCGTTCTTCCAGCACGAGATGGAGATGGCCCAGAGAGTCCGACGGGAGATGGTTGTACGATAGCTGAGAAAGAGAGTAGAAATTATCAACTTGTACAGTATTCTAAGGGCAAAGCTTGACGGGGAGTATGAATGGAAGATAGACGACATATACAGTACACACTCTGGTACATTTACAACATACACTCGTGAGATCATTAAAAGACAAATCTGAGGGCGGTATCCTAGGGTCGTTTGTAAGGGTCATCCATCTAAAAGGTTGAGAAGGACTTGAAACATACGATGTGGTGCGAGCTTCCTAACTGAGGTTTCTGGCTGTACCTTGGATGGAGAATTAACCTGAAAACAGACCAAATTTAGTACAGGGAGCAGAAAGTCCTAACACATGGATAGCTTACCGAACCGAGCGCAAAAGTTCCTGGTACGATTGCGTGGGGTTAGCGGCTACGAAACGAAAGATGAGCGCTTATTCTCGGCATCCGTTCCTGCAACTTACTGAGGGCAGAGACGAAAGCCTGTAACAGATGAAATGTAAGTGGTCAATGTACCGGGACGAGGATAAGAAATACATACGTGGCTCATAGCGCCGACGGCCACTCCGCCGTGGAAAGTGTCCGCACTAGTCTGCCCATCCTTGCACCCAGACCACGAGATCTACCACGCCCTAATCAGGGGACGTTCCCTATGGAAGTGGCACGAATGAGAGCTTACCACATCAGCATTGGTTGCCTTCCGTCGTCGGGCGCGATCCGTGATGTGACTGCCCTTCAGTCGACCATGGGACGAGTACTGTGCCATGGGCATGAGTCGAAATAATGTAGTCAGTAAGAAATCTGAGGCCTACGATATAGGGAAGATCTAGGTGTGTCGATAGTCAGCTTCAGGGTACTTGTAGAAGAGATGGATATCACTCACCGAGAACGGTTCCAGAATGGCAGGCCTGGGTCAAGCGTAAGTATTTCCTGGTTCTCGCTATTTTGGGAAGACGAGCTTACATCAAAAAGGCCCTAATAGACAGCAGTATCAGCAGGAAGGTTAGGAATTCTGCAGTGCTCGCGACTTACTGTGAGCCTGCAATCGTCAGGAAGGGGCCTGACCTGGAATATGATGAGCTCGCCGGATCATTGCTTCGGACGCGCTATTGATCCACCTACCATGAGATCATGCATCTCCTAGTAGACAGAAGAATAGAAGTATTAGGTTAATGAGCCCAAGGAGAAATGAAGCCTCACACACATCATCAGTGATATGCCCGGTCTTCTTGAAATCGAGAGGGTAAATGACTATCGGAATCGCAGACGTGGATCAGCGCCCTGTCATACTTCGCTTAGACGCGGGGATTCGCCTAACACCACGCACCTTCATCGAATCCATCTAGCTCATCGCCATCGAGGTCCGGCGTCTGTCCCCCATGTCCGGAGTCTGAGGAGGAATGCACAGTCAGCGCCTGAATCATCATACATAGAAGCGGCGGGCGCACAGTGGAAAAAAAGGGCGTCATTTGGTTGGGCTCCTCGGACCAACCACTTCATCGCCGCAATGATGTTCTTCCTTGTAGGGAGGGATCTAGGATCACTCGTATCGTCAGAAAGTAGCACGATGTTTTCCGCGGGGTAGCCGTTCTCTGTGACAATACAGTCATCGGATTCGTCAGCACGCTTTGCTCGTCGAGTCATTGCTTTAGGATAGATATCGACTTACTGATCAAGAATTGGCGGACCCGCTTCGCATCGTTCACGCAGCCTCGCAGCTCGTTACTGTGGCCAGTGTAGTTGATACCAATCTAGAAGGAGGGAAGATCCGGGGACCGTTGCCGTCAAAAACTCTCCGCACAGTACGAATCTGGGTTACTCACGCAAAGCGCTTTACGCCGCCCATTACACTTGGAGTAGTGTATACGACCGGGAGGCGCAGCTGAAGTCGACTGAGAATGCGAATGCGACGTGCTTGGTTTCTTCAGCGCCGATTTCGGTGGTTGTCCTTGGAAGGCCACATGATTATGACTTTGGGATGGGCGGTGATACGACGAACTCAGATTTTGGGCGCTGGGAGTGTGGTGAACAAGCGCCGGCTTGAGGAGGGCACCTCCAGAGGTGTATATGGGTACCTGGGGTACCGAGGGCCGCGAAACAGGCATTGTATTAATCCCGGAGTGACTGTGACGCCGCAGACGATTGTGTGAAGAGGAATGCTTAGATTTGGAGTGGTGACTCGAGTGGTGAATCACGACAGCGGGCTGCTGCTGGGCGGGATAGTGCGAGGGAGAGTGGTGGCTCGGAGAGGAGGGGAATGCGATGCCTCTGGGAGCTTGATACTCGTACGAGGTAGATGCATGATTAAAGCCGTAGGAGCTGCAAAAGTGCCAGTCAATATTAGTCGGGTTCAGAGCGCTCGACAACCTACTCGGAGCGGGCTGTCGATGGAACGCTGCTCCCAAAGGCTGAGAGAGATGGGTAGGATGTTCCTTGTGTGGCAACATTAGACGCCGGTTGGCCTGGCGGCAGCGAGTGGTGGTGTTGGCTTCAAGAACATCCATGGGTCAACGGAATCAGAAATTTGAGGCAGCAAACCACGACTCACGGAACTGGGAACCTTGTGTCGATGTCAGCACAGCTTCGCTCTTCTGAGTAGTTGGATCACTTACGGAGGGGGAGGTCCAGCAGGAGGTAGAGGCGACCTTCGTCCTCCACTTAGATCCCACATCATCTTGGATTACAATAGAGCCCTAAGGTTTCTGGAGACGGAGAATCGGCAGTCTAGGCCAACCGTAGAAGCTAGTTGGGAGAAGAAAAGCGAAATCCGAAAGCGTAGGACCACACCACGGTTATGAAGGGGACTGCTTTCTACCGCAACTGCACCTTATATACACTGAGGATAGTAAAGTGCCTGAATTTCATGGGCCAAAGTGCCCGAAACCGGAAGTTTCCGCGCCAAAGTGCCCGAATGGGACCCCAAAGAAATTCCGGCACCTCGGCAAGTGCCCGAATTTCAGGCCCTTATGTCCAGAACGCAATTTCCGGCACTTTGCCAAGGTGCCGGATTTTTTGGAACTGTTAAAAACGAATAAAATAACAGGATGTAAGGGTACTAATATTCCTTTTATACACTCTGGGCCAGTGGATTTCAATAGGTACCTCAAATAACAAGCGGAGCAACAGCGCGCGCCGTCGGGTTTGAGCGGACTTAGAATTTCAGGCGCGGATCGGGAAATGCCGAACAAGCGCCAAAGGGGCCGCGTCACGCGCGTCACCAATCGCGACGCGTCTTTCCCTTCTACCTCCACCACCATCGCTCCCTTATGGCTCACCGAGCCTCGCATATGCTACCCAAACTCGATCTACGCGACCTTCAAGATCATAGCGTCACCTTTTGCGAGCTCTGTGGTCGATGCCCGCCATTCCTGTAATTCACCCTTCTCCCGCACCCGACCTTCCTACACGATCCTGAGGGACCGTCTGGCCGACGACGACGATGGATATGCAGAATAAGACCTCTAGAGAGCCGCGATGGTACGATTTGGACGGCTTGGGCGATCCGCCCGATGAGTACCTCGTGGTGTTGTCTACTGATGATTAGCTCCAAGTTGCATCCACCGCCGCCCCATTGCTCAATTTCATCCATCATCGATTACTGCTGTGCCCGCCAAGTGAGAATATTGTATCTCTAGCATCTTCTTCCTTTGTTGACCGTTAAGGTGCTTGGTCGTAGCTACCGCCAGGTAGGTTCACGGGTGCGCCGTTGAGGCGCCTTTCGAGTTGCCCGTTCCCGCGTGCCATTGCTGACCGCTTTGATTTAGAACGCTTGTACCCTGGTGCCGTCTATAGCGCTTGTATGAGAAGCAGGTGAGTTTCCAGCTTATCTCCAGTCCTTGCATCCCATTTGTTTCCCCCTTCTCCCCATCCTTGCTGCACGGTTTCCTATGGCATGCCGCATGCTTTGTATGTATTACTTGACAATGAATATACACCATTTACCGTACACACATCCACCTAAGTAAGCGATAGAAGGGGGAAACGGCATTCCAAAGGCTCTCTGGAGATAGGTGCCGGAAAATCGGGCATGGCCCTTTCCGGACCCTTCGTCCGCAATTCTCGTCGACAGAGTCGCTGTATTTCCGGCACTCAAGTGCCTGAAAATATGACCCCACAAAAGCCATTCCGGCACTCGTTCTTGCAAATTCCGGCACCTGGTCACCGAATTTTCCGACACTTTGGGCCATGAAATTCTGGTACTCTACTATCCTCAGTGTATAGATGCAGCCATTATCGGACTTGACCCAATCTCGAGGCCGACATCAATTTCACAGGCCCCCTCAAATGGACTGACGCAAGCCAAGCCCCGACATCCAGAGCAGAGGGTTACTGCTCCCGACCACAGTTCCGTCAGCACCTTCAGTCATCCGGCGGCTGACGAAGGTAGGGTAAAGTAGAATGCGCCAGTTGAAGACTCCTGAAGATGCCTCCGGAGGATGCAAGAAACCTAGGATCCATGATGCAAGGACGATTGTCCTCGAGGCTGCTGAGATCCAAAAAGTGGATTACGGGACCTGCCTTTCGACCCGGATTGTCTGCCGTCCTTGTCACAACGGTCGAAACGCGGACAACAAAGCTGTGACTCCATTGGCAACTCTATGCTCCTGCGCTCCGAGTTTATCGCGTCGCCTCCTCGAAAGCTGTGGGGTGTACCCTTGTAGTTTGCAACCTTCTGTAGATGTTGATGAAGTTAGAATTGGGGCACAGCAATTACAGGACAGCTGGCAGGGTGTAATTCAAGTATATATAGACGGACTCACAAAATGCTCGCCAGTCAGCAACCTGGGAGCAGAGCTCAAGACGTTGTAGCAGAAGGTGTATAATACACGGGTCTCCAGGGAAGAAAGTTTTGTTGACGATGTGGTTCTGTCCAATGGCAACTGTGCATTGTGCAACCTCCCAGCCAGCGTGAGGACAATCGGCATCAGATCTAATCTAATCCGCTAAGACTGAGGATTGAGATAAGATTAGATGGAACACTAAACAACCAGTGCAAAGACTTAAGGGGAACCGAGCTTGAAAACTGCGATATGCATTGCCAAAGGTCATGTAAAGTATCTTTTAAATCTACTGAGCCCAGTCCGAGTTGAAGATAACATCGAGGGTCGCTTGCACCAATTAAGCGCCACACTGGCACGGGCGCTTGCCGCTACAACAGCGGAGCGCAGCGTGTACCCCTGTCTGTGCTCATTTGACTCAGACAGATAACAAAAGGTATAAATATGGACCGCTGAGGGACTCTTCCGCAGAACATATTTCCCCCATACGCCTCTTGAGCTACCCCACTCAACAAAGTCCCACCACATCCGACACAATGGCCCACAAATCGAGTCAACAGAGTGCACCCAGAAAAATTGCGCACAAGGACACTACTTACTACCCCAGTGAGATTGAGCCTTACAACCCAGACCATGCATTCAACAACTTCACATATGGCCCATATACAAGCATTGTTCACGGGCAGATCAAGCTAACGAAGACGAGAGTACTCGTAAAGGTTTGGCGGCTACGAGTGCGAGGTGATCACGAAGGGGCCCAGACTGTAACCAAGGTCGATATTTTTCTTCCTTTTCTATACTGTATATTTTAAAAGCCAGGCGCTCCTTCCAGGAACTTCGTAGAGCATTAAAAACGTGGGGCCGAGCAGCGAGAACATGCCCCAACATATCACCATTCTTGGGACTGACGGAAGGGTTCAGTGAGGTTTTACCCTCCCTTGCAATGCAGAGGTACAAAGAAGGAAACGCATACGAATACCTTCGAAAACATACGGAGCTTGACCCTTATCCCCTGGTACGTAGAGAAGAATGATATCAAGGGCACACCATTAACTGTATCTGTGCATTTAGGTGTACGCCATCGCAAATGCCGTCCATTTCCTACATACTCAGTCGCCTCCAATAGTACACGGCTCACTATGGGGGGTCAGTCTCGCTTACAATGGCTCTTGCTCCAACCCTGATTCGCTGACCGGCTTCCCCTTGCACACAGAATAATATTCTTATTTCAGATCAAGGAAGCCCACTCCTGACTGACATCGGACTATGGCGTCTCGAAAGCCACCCACTCAGCTACTCAGAGGATGCCTCACTATACAAGTCCAGATGGATGGCATCCGAGCTCATGGATCCACGTATCGCGAAGGTGGATGGGGGAATCATGAACGGGGAAGACAGCGAACCCGACACACGCTCAGATGTTTACAGCTTTGGCATGACAGCACTCGAGGTTCGTATTTTAATTGCACCTCTCCCTTTAATGGTATATATGGGTAGCTGACTGTACCTGTGTGAAGCTTCTTACCCGCCGACAGCCGTTTTCGCATTTGAAGCGATCTTTCGCAGTTGTCTGCGCCGTTACGCAAGGGAAACGTCCCCTCAGACACACGTGTCCCGAGGTTGAGTACGATGAAGTCTGGAGAATTCTAGCGAGCTGCTGGGAACATTATCCATCTAGGAGACCTAGTATAGGTACGGTATGTTTACAGCTCGATGAGTTCGCGGCCAGTGGGAAGAAGAGGTGGTGCTGTGGGAGAAGCACTTGATTGGTGTGCGGAGACGCTAGTATAATCTTGCCTCGAAGGGTCTAATTCAATAATCAATTTGTCTGAAACTGCCTATAGAGCGCTGAGCTCAGATAGAGGATGAATAAGAAGCTGTAGGACCATACACAGTAAATCTTTATCGGCTATATCCCTTGAGTTATTTCGAATCCATGTCTTCCAAACCATCTTCTTTGAAGATGGCTACTTTGGGGACGCCGTCCGCTTTGATTACGCCCCGGTACATGCCAGGACAATTTAAAGGCATCGCAACTGTATACCACGAGTAAATAACTTAATCTCAATAAAAGGCGACATGAGAGGATTGAACGCACCATTGCCTTCACCATCCAGAGCTATAACGCCGCCGATGCCTCCGTCTGCAAGCAGGTCCTCGACAACCCGTTCTGTCGCGTCCTTCAAACTTTCTCCTAAGAGCTGCATATGCCTCGCTACTGTTGACGCCGTGGCTTGTCGAATGAAATACTGAAAGCACATGAGACTTCAGTCGAGTCATTTTGCAAAAGGTACATGAGGCAATAAGTTACGTACGTCTCCATCGCCGGTCCCGCTGACCCCAACCGACCTCGTCTTACCTTCTAAAGGCTGGGCGCTTGCTAAGCCCAGAAGCTCCAGCGTGTTGTCAAGCCAAGCAAGGGAGTGTCTGCTCCTCACACTCTCCTGCTTCCATTCCTCCGCCCAGAATCCAGCACCCATGACCGGCGTGTCTCCAATCCTGCCTGGAAGCTTGTTTGTCTTCCCTCCCGTAGAGGTAACCGCCGCAATGCAGCCTCTGGAGTCAAGAGCGACTGCGCCGACTGTGCCTGTGGGGTATGCGTCGAGGGGAGTGGGTTGTTCGGCTCTCTGGTGACCCTCCCCACCAGTGTCTGTAAAAGTGATTAGATCTGCGGAGTGCTCAGGGCTCGGATAGGGCTCGTCGGGTAGCCCCAACCCTCTGCGATGCTCCTTCCATCGGGCCTCTGTGAAGAAGTAGTAGGGGTCTACCAGCTCCTCGCCAACGTCTCGTGCAAGGTCTTCCGCGTGAGCGGCAGAGACAAATGGATGGGGTACTAAATCAGGCCGAAGATAGAGTGCCCTGGCGACCTTGGAGGGATTACGCGCGTGGGTAAGAAGGGTAGCTGAGAGACCTCGGCGAGTGAGAGGTGGGTGAGTGGGGTAGTCAAGATGGGTAGATGGGGGCTTTGAGAGCATGATAGAAGCTTCAAGCTCGTTCTATCCCAGCTTCAATTAGGCTTGAAGGGATGTAGCCCAGTGCGCGATGCTTACCTTCCCATCCGAGTTAAATACTGCTCCCTTTCCCGAATTAAACAGCGGGTTATCTAGTTATATCCAGCCCGGTCAGAGATTCCGCTCATACTTCCTTGAGGGACCGAGCACCTTCCATTGAGGAAACAGCGGCGACGGCTGCATCCATGGCTTCTCCCCCTTGACGAAGGACGTCATATCCCTATCGCCAGATGATTTGTATCTTCCTGGGACAGCGAAGTAAGGGCTTGCACAGGCTTACCGCTCTCAAGGCGTCAGCCAGAGCAGCTTTGTACACATACCGCTGCTCTGGAGTGGAGTTCTTTCGTGACATTGTTCCAGCTCCGCCATGGATGACGAGGGTAACATTTCGCCCCAAACGAAAGGGTTCCTTCTCTGTAGACGATGGGCACAGGTGAGAACTACACTGACGGCAGTGGGACGGTACTGACCAGCCATACTGAGCAGACCCAACGCGTTTGAACCTCAATGAGAGTTCACTGAAGAGCATGTAGGATCAAAGTGCCTGCACTTGGGAATCGCTTACTTAAGTAGACGGAAGTGATCGCCGGGGCCCGGCCCTGCATAATTAAATTAATTTCCGGAGGTCAAAGATCTGACAAAGCAGACAACTAGTAATAGTACAATTCTTCGGTCCTTCAATGCACGGTCACTGGTGGCTGATATCTATTGACCCGTATAGCAGTCCATCCGTCAGTAAGAACGAGCGCGGAAAGGGACCACTCACCTCGAAATCCATAACCGTAATCAAGAGCTTGCGTCGATGAGCAACGCAGAGAACCTTGAAGTCAAATTAGAGAAGTTGTGGAAGATCTCCTTGGTCGACGCCAGCTTGCACGTCCCGCTCTCGAGGTGCTGGATGAGAGACGAGACCATGGCGAACCGCTTCTTGCACCCGGGGCACATGAACGCGTCAGGATCGTGCACTGGCGAATTCATGTGCGCCGTGAGCGAAGCGACGTTGCGGAAAGACTTTGTGCAGAGCGGACAGGCGTAAGGTACGTCAAAATGAATGAAGTCATCTGGGACGTAGACTTTAAAAGATGGAGAGGCGAGGAGGCTCTGCCCAAGAGGCAGAGTGCCGAAGCGCCGGAGCTGTCCAAGCGACGAGGCAGAGACGAGAGTGGTGGAGGATGGCTCGACAGCAGCCACATGTACAGCCTCCTCCTCCTCCTCCATTGGCCCTAAAGGTGGGCCAGGAAGGGAGGAAGTGGGGTCCAACACAATGTCTTCCTCATCTACTCCAGTTGGACGAGGTTCTGCTTCAGATTCTTGGTCGGGAATAAGTTTGATGCCGGATTTGGCCATGAACTCGGGAGGCGCGTCGATAGTGATGGGAGGGACTACCTGCAGGAGGTGGACGGCCTGGGCGACCTGGTGCCTGTTCATAGCGTGGAACCCAGATTCGAGATGGCTTGCGTAACCTGAGGGGCTCTTGAAGCGCCTTTCACAGCCAGGAACCTCGCATCCAATCGGTTTTCCATGCCATCGCGGATCGATATGCTTTGTTGCAAAACAATGAACAATAAGGAATATGATTTCTAGGAGGGGACACAGGGCTCACTTTGCGGTATTCAGCAAGGGACGAGTACTCCTTGTTGCAAGGGGTGCATATCCACCGCCCCTGGCTTTCGACTGCGTGCACTTTGAGTTCATGTAATTGACGTTCGCGAACGGTTCTAAAGTGTTTTTCGCAGCCTGAGATATTGCAAGGATACGATTTACCATGCCATGGGGTCTTGGAGTGCTGAAGAAGCACCAAATGTAGGTCAGCTATAGACTCTGGATGCAGTTCGAGTCAGAATGAATTCACCTCGAAATACTCGACTATGGTTGAAAAGACTTGTTTGCAAGGCTTGCAGGTCCAAGGCCCGATGTCTTCGGCGGGCCGTCGATGCCCCCATGTGAGGCAATGCTTCTCTATATCGAAGATGGAACGGCAGACGCGATAGCAGTCTGCGCAACCGTACAAGAGAATCGACGTTTCCGGGGTTCTAACGTAAGATTTATACACCCCTGATTCTGGGAGAGAGGTGGGGTAAGCACGCTCGCGTTGGTGGCCTTCTTCATGGCAATGCCGTTCAATATTTTCGACTGAGAAGAACAAACGGGGACAGTCAGCGCAGCGATGCAATGCGGAAGGCATGTTCGTTAATTCCTAGGCCCCTACCGTGCACCCAAGGAAAGCTCGCAGGGGTACAGATGTGGGAGGGAGCAAGGAAGGGAAGGAAGACTCATCCTTGAGCTGGCCCAGCTTATGTGACAGCACCGATAACGATAGTTCCCACCTTACGCCATTGGAAGGTGGTCACCTGTGAAGGCCTGAGGGTCACGGTGGGGCTATTGAACCTTATTTCGATACAATTGGTCTGTGGTTCGAAGAGGGTTATTTGAGCGAAGACAAGGGCCTCGATGAAGCAAGCAGCAAGCTGAGGTTGCCATCTGTAAACCCGGATGCCGCAACCCTGAGGCTGATGCGCAAGGCAAAGCGGTCGGTTATGTTTATCCTTGTAGGTCCTTGTTTCAATTAAATTCAATGCCCTATCGAGAGAAGAGGCCCATGAAAAAACATCACGATTATTTGAAATCCGGATGCTGGGGTCAAGTTCGTATGCGTATTTATAGAAGCCCGGGCGGTGCTTAGCTTGGTGCGTGGTCGCTTCATTCCAAGAGATGCGGGTCTTTGGTCCTCATTTTGAATGTCTATCCGGCAGCTCAGTGGAGTAGACGCTTTGGGCCCTCGATTTGTTGCCCAATCATTTCAAGACTCAATGGGTACCTATAACCGGGCCTGGATTACCAATGCTTTGGGACAGAAACGACGAGATGTAGATAACGCTCCCTTGTCTTTCACCATTCGACTTCTTTCGCCATCCACCTGAATCTCGAGCTGGGGGAGGGTAGATATGGTGGGAAACTTCTCACTCGACCTCATCGATGGTCGCGAGCAGATCTGACAGCCCACAGGCGACTCATAGTTCTCCAGATCCATTATCCTCGTGCTTTGAAGCCACGAGAGAAGGTGTAGATACTGTCCTACAATCGATGAACCAGGAGCTATACCATGTTCAAGCAAGTGCTATGCGAGAGGTTGCCAAAGCTGCCTTTAGCACGGCCAGCGAGACGGGAGGGATAATCGAGGTCCCAGAGCAGGGTGACGTCCTTCATAACATACTCCACGCCCTCCATCGATCGCCCTGTGAGCGCTCCTCTGGAGTATCCCTCGACAGCCTTGTTACAGCGGTCGATCACATGCACCGATACGGCATCACCCCCAGAACATTGATTCTTCCAAGGACGTCATACTATGACCTGTTGCTCTCCCACAGCAAAGTCAATCCGCTTTCAGTCTACTCCCTAGCAGGCCATCATGAGCTCCACGATCTCGCAGTAGAGAGCTCCAGGTTCCTCCTTGAACTGAGCCCAACGGAGATCCCAGACGAGGCGGGGAAGAGGATGGGGGTGCTGTATCTGAAGAGGATACTTGTTCTGCATACACAGGTAATACAGTCGCTGAAAAGGCTATTAATGCAGCCACCAGAGGCACACGCACCTATCGAAGGATGTGACGAAGCCATACAAAAGGCGTTGAGAATGGATTGGGACGTCGTCGCATCAGGCCTGGCTTGGACTGCGGGTGCAGGTGCGTACCTTAGGGCCAAATTAAACCGAGAATGAGCTAGGAGTAGCTAATTCTATTGAGTGGCAGGTGCCTCAGCAGAGGGGCTACGATCTGAGCTGTTGACGCTGGAGGCAACCCTGAACTGTGAGGAATGCAAGAACGCTCTTCATCGAAGGGTACAAGACGTTAGCGAACAATGGGCGAATGTCAAGGTACGTTATAGGGATGCGACTAAGCCTCAGAGCCTTATCTGATACAACTATTAGCGTACAATTTAGTGAAAACAAGATCCAAGGAGAAAATTCCACTGTTCCCTTATATATGTTAGCCTGGGTCACTTTGGAAGTAAAGGCCGGATCTCCAGTTGTCTCTTTATACCAATCCGATAACTTGGGAAGGTCCTTAAATTAATCGTTTGCTGAAAGGATCCTGTCCAATATGACAAAGGCTCTAGGAACCGCAAAGAAACCGGCGCTTAAATTCTCTGATTCATCGGGGTTCGAATTGGGTTCGGCATTTCCCATCGGAGATTGAAGTCTTTGGTGGTGTCGTCCTCATCGTCGTCGAACAGCGTCAAAGCCCTCAAGACTATCGACTAAAATGGTGAGTTTACGACGATGCGACGTACGTTTGGACGAGCTCTACCAGTGGAATGAATGTATCTCGAAGAAATGAATCGATTCGAGATGGATGGTGCGTATTTCATCTGGATAACGTTGAGATTGACTGACAATTTGCGCAGGAATCTATTAAGATCCTGAAACATTCATTAACATGCAGAGCTTTCTACCCAAAGCGATGAAGCATATCTGCTGGGTCGCTGTGCATTGTGCAGCGACGCTAGAGCTCCGAAAGGCTGTACAACGTTGACCTTTTCTCGATGAGAAGAGCGAGTTGCTGACTTTCGTCTCAATGACCAGCCCCCCAAAGCCGGAACTGGAAAGAAGCCCGCTGCTGCGCCCTTCGGTGCCAGCAAGGTCACCAAGGCCAAGAAGAACCCGCTCTTCGAGCCCAAGCCCAAGAACTTCGGTATCGGTACGAATCTAGGAATGCCATAGTTTTGACCCGCAACGCTGACGATTCCGCAGGCCAGGACATCCAGCCCGTCCGTGACTTGACGCGCTTCGTCAAGTGGCCCGAATACGTCCGCCTCCAGCGCCAGAAGGTCATCCTCAACCAGCGCCTCAAGGTTCCCCCCGCCATCGCCCAGTTCTCGCACACCCTCGACAAGAACACCGCCACCCAGCTCTTCAAGCTCCTCAACAAGTACCGCCCTGAGAGCAAGCAGGAGAAGAAGGCCCGTCTCGAGGCTGCCGCCGCCGCCGCTGCCGAGAGCAAGGAGGTCAAGGACACCAAGAAGCCGCTCTTCGCGAAATACGGCCTCAACCATGTCGTGGCCCTCGTCGAGGCCAAGAAGGCGTCCCTCGTCGTCATCGCCCACGACGTCGACCCCATCGAGCTCGTCGTCTACCTCCCCGCGCTCTGCCGCAAGATGGGTGTCCCCTACGTCATCGTCAAGGGCAAGGCTCGCCTCGGGACCGTCGTCCACAAGAAGTCCGCCGCTGTCGTCGCCCTCCAGGACGTCCGCAGCGAGGACCAGCGCGACCTCGCCACCCTCATCTCCGCCGCCAAGGCCAACTTGTTCGTACCCTCCTTTATTTCGTGACGCCCGTCCTGACGTGTTCGTTCTAGCTCCGACAAGTACGAGGAGACCCGTCGCCAGTGGGGTGGAGGACTCCGTGGCAACAAGTCCACCCAGATGCTCCGCAAGCGCGCCAAGGCCGCTGGCCAGTCCACCACCAACCCTGCTCTCGGCAAGCTCTAGGTGGTCGGGGGATGTCGATAGTCACCGCTGTACTAGTCTTAGGGGAATTGCATTTGTGCTGCACTGGTGGCCTGATCCCGAGAAGGACGATGGAACGGAGCCAGTGCTTCAAACTTACGGCTCGCCTGATCGCTTGCTCGCTGTGATGCGACGTTCGTCGGGAATTGCTTTTTATGGGTAGAAAATGTCTATTTGGGGCTAAAAAGACGAAAAAACAGCTAACTTATTTACCCTCTACAATCTATCTAGGCTTTTCAGACTGGGGTAACCATCCCGCGACCATGAGTACATCTCTCTGTTGAAGGAGGTGCAGAGCATGGCCGGGCATAACTTGGGGTGAATACCCTTCGTTGGGGGAGACGGCACGAAAGCATGCTGGTTTATATAGCCCTGCTGCCTCTTGGCGGCCACGCTGGCAACCGGACATGCCGGCTGTCAGGTACGTACATGATATTTCCGACCACTGTTCTGCTCTTCCGCCCTCGGTATCGCGTCTGCTTTCCTTTCGTTCCCTCTCGTCACTCGTCCCTAGGTATGTAGACCGTGTATATACACCTTGAATTGTCTCGAGGCAATGCAATTACTTTTCATCCTGTACGGTGGTCGTCGCGTCGCTCCCGAGTCATCAACTTATTTCCGGTGTACACAATCTCGGCTAACGGACTTGATAATTCGGCTCAACGAATTCTGATTCCTGAACACTCGCACCATACCCGAATTATTCGTGGCCATGCCGTTTCTTCACTCCTGACACGTCCCTCCTAACCACGTCGACACGATTCACTCACCCGGGTCTCTCCACACCATGTCAGTCCTTCGAGTTCATCGACTGAGCCTCACCCATCTAACCTCATGCTAGGGCTCGTCGTTCTCGCTCACCGGAAGTTGATACATCGCCTCGCAACGTCCCAGGTATGCAGGCCTCCAGTTCGTAACGTCGAGCTCATCTGAATACATAGCAGGCAACACAAGAACTTGTTACTTCGTCACTGCGCCTCGAGGTACAGGCTCAGCTCACGCTTGACCTCGCGTCTCTGACGTGTCACCGGGCACGGTTTCAACGATACGCTACGTTTGGCACGCAAGCTTTCGGCCACCGGTGAGTGCCTATTACCTTCTCAATACTGCACGCTGACCGCGCAATTAGGCGCATTTCTGAACATATAGATCGACGCCTTCCGAACGCCAGAGCCACCCTGTGAGTAACCAGCTCATATTCCCCAAAACCGCTACCAATACTCCACCGGTGACCACCATAGCCCAGCACGCTGAACACATAAGCATATCGTCACACGCAGCCTCGTCCACAAGCGCCATGGACCCACGGTTCAACCTCGACCGCCGGACGCTCGAAAACGGATTTTTGCAACCCACGCGCAGGACATACAGGTGAGATTGTCAGTGCCGTATCATCTCGATGCATTCTCGAAACTGAAGTTTCTAGTCAGCGGTCTCGGGTCCGTGCCCATCGCCATCAACCGACCACTCAACCCCATTTTCCGGACGCCCAAAAATCAAATTTACACCTTTTCAGGCGTCTCCCTCTCTCTCGCTGCCACCTCGTCATCAACGAGCCTTGGACAAGCCTCTCTCGCACGGCGTTATTGCCACCCAAGCCCAAGGTGAGAACTACGCCCATCTCGGAACTCTCTCGTCACTGACGACTCCTATGCGCCGATCAGCACTTCGCCCCTCGGCAGACACAGTATGTCAAATTCTCCTCGGCTCCTCGTCGATCACGCACTAATTCACTTTGCTACAGTGACAGGGGCTCAGTGTTACGAGGGATTATTGAGGGTAAGTCATGGTCTATTCCCGCCTCTCCGTCCCGAATCCAAGCCTCAATATTCAACGCAGACCCATTTCCCGGACCTCCAGAAATCGAAAAATCCATCCCACCATCCCCTTCAGCCCGCCGGCAATGAAAACCGTACGTCAGAGTCTTCCCCGCTCCGCGCTGATCACTCACTAATTGATTTTACCGTAACAGAGCCCACGGAATCACAAGAGGGGGACGGCGCGTGGGATTGGAGTTGGGACTCGGTACGTACTCTCCCATTTCTTCGTCGGTATTCCAGCCTAAAAATCACAACAGACCCGTTTTCCGGAACTCCAAAAATCAAAGAATCCATCGCGCTATCCTTATGGCACAAAGCCTGGCTTCGCTCAGTCCCACCGGGGGTTACGAAAACGGTCTCGGCGGTAACGAGACTAGCCAGGGATAGAAGCGAGGCACGGCCGTCCGCCATTGCGCCACCTTCCGCGCCCTGAATGTACTCGTAATGTAGCCTTCCGTGATGTTTGACGACTGCCGTATGATACCTAGCAGCTCGATATACCCCTAAGGCACCCTAAGAACGGTACTCGGTTAGCGCGCTGCCGCGCGCCCGGGAATTAAGGGATATGAGATGCTCACACCGGATCCCAGATTCCCGGAGGATACTCTCCTCCTCGATTTCGCCTCGCATTACCGTTATGCACACTGCGTAGTGGTGAGACCTCGTTCGAGGTATCGAAATACACATGCGGATTGCGTGGCAATGAGAATTTGTGAAAATACGTCAAAATCTCGCGAGAATCTTGAGACAAGTAGCACATAAGTTTCGGCACTCAATACGTGCTTATACCATACATCTGGACAGCTTATATGGTGTGTAGTAAGGCCCGGGAGCATCACCTGTGGAGTCCAGGCCAGATCGCGGTCAAAATCGGTCACGATTTGTAGAAATTCCAACGCGCGTCATCGGGCGCTTAAATTGGCGCCCTTCAATCGACGCGCTTTCTGCTCTAATCCAGACCTTTGAGTGGGTAAAATCTCTGTGATATCAGGTGTAGGCAGGGTGCGTAGCATGAAATGGCCCTACCCTGGTGACTGAAGGGCGAAATAGACCCGGGGAACTGAGATCTCGGGAGTGTGCCCTCCCCACACCCTTCAACACAATTTCAGCGTTAGACTCGTTTCCCTGTCGATATAGACATGTGAGGTTACTCACGTTAGCATATCATACGTACTGATGCCGCCAAGCGCACGACTTCCCTCGGATCCGAGTGTGAGCATGAGAGAATGAGTGCGGCGGGATTGGGAGGTACGGAAGAGATGGAGATGTAAGTGAATGTGAATGCAGCGATTTCTGAGGACTAGGCGCTTTCTTTGGTAGCTCAATGTGTGAGTCAGTAATTGAGACTACCCCTGAGGGCCTTGCGGAACCTCAGATGCGTTTCTCGGAAACCTCGCAGCACTTTCAAGGGTTGCGCGCGCAGAAGCGCGCACTATCACAGAACACGACGATTAGCGCAGAATACCTCCACATATACAGCACAAGTAGGTACATATCATACTCGTAGTACCCCTGAGTACACAAGAAAGTCATCCCCGACCCCTCCTCCCACTGAATTCCATTCAAACATTCCCATCGCACACCCTCTCCTCCTCATCCCCGTTCAATCGTAATTGCTTCTAATCGCACGTCCCTGCCCAAATCCCGGTCGCCTTGGCTCGCTTAGGCCCCATCAGACACCCGAAATGACCGCCCGCTGTCGCCTCAGACCGAACATCGAAATCTTCGCGCTTGGTATTGGTGCGGATGCACGGCAGAGGGTGGAATGGCGCGTATATCGCGTTGGACGCATTCCCGATGTCCGGTCTAATTATAACATTGGGTCTTGGAGGGATACGTGTCGGCATGGGTGTACGGTAGTGGGCTTGGCCAGATCTTCGATGTGTGGGCTGAGAATGTATAAGAGTAGGACGGCGCACTGCTGAATTCCCCATCTCCTCAGCGAGTTCCCTCCCTCCCTCTTCACTCTACCTCACTTGTCTGCTTAGACCACTCGTCTGAGCGACCCTTTACTCGCTTTCTGCTATTATTCCCCTCTCCCTTGGACGACCTCTGCCAACGGCGTCCATGTGCTCGACGTCGTTCAAGCTGGTGTGTCCGCTTTCGGTCCACGGCACGCCGCTCTGCGAAACTTGTCATTTTCGGTAAGTCTTCACTTCGTTTTTCGATGCATGCTTCCTGACATATCTATGCAGCCCGTTTTCAATACAACAAAACTGTGTCATTAGAAAGGTATGTACATGGCTCATACATTACATGGCAGCTATACTAACCTCAGCTTTCGCTTCACTTCACCAGATATTCTACAAGCACAGCAGACCCGTATACAAAAGGTGAGTCCAGTATTATCTATCGTTCTCACTCGCTGACAACACTCTGGCCAGGAGACCCTTGTCCGTCGCTCGGTCGCTTCGTGTTTCGGGATGATGAGAGACGGGGTATGGTTGACATGGGATAGAAGGCAAGAAAACGTGAGTACATCATCGCAACAATTCGTATGATCCAGGTTACTAACTTACTAACCTTGACTAGCCGAAAAGGCCAGCAGCATCGCACCACCACCCCAGAATCCTTTCACATCGACGGCGTCTCGTTGACTACGCAAAGGTGAGTACAGCATAAAGGCTTAACAATCCACATACTGACCTGTATCGATTTCCCGCATGCTCGCAGCGCGTCGTGTCGATACCACCCCATTCCACGGCCGGCCGGCTCAACAGGACGAACCTATGCATTGTGAGTCGCCCGTAACAATGTCGCAGAGGCAATGTCACTGACCTACAACATCCAGAAGCACCAGCTATGCACGTCAACGAGTTCGGCGTGGTGCGCACAGCGGCCAAGGGGTCGGTGAATGACAGTCATTCGACCTCAGGAAAACCCTCGGGTCGACGCTGCAGTGCGCGTGTCGTTGACGGCGAGTCGGCTATGAAACTTGAATGTGAGTTTTCGTCACACCCTTCTAAGATGACACACTGACCTTCAGAATTGCCCTTGAGCTCAGCGTGAGCCTAGGCACAGTGCGCCGTGTCCCTCGTGGAATTTCGATGCCCCGGCGAAGTGTAGATGAAGGCAAGGATTGCCGGAGGCAGCGAGACGACGGCGGAATGTATACGGGGATTCTGGGAGATTGCGGGGCTCGCTTGGCCTCACACCATGTCGCGTCGTCGAAGTCGAGGGCTGTGAGGGCTGTGGTGGACGGTGAGATGAGAGCGGCGGCGCTTGCACAGCAAGGTTCTGGAGGATCGTAAGTCCAACCCAAATCTCAATAGACCGACTGACTCACCGACATCCCGTAGCCCTTTCATTTGCCCCATTACCATCACACCGAACTCCATCGCAATGCGCATGCCTTGACGTTGTGGTATGCCGGAGAGTGTAGTGGAGAGGCTGCGCCAAGGTGAGTATGGCGCCGCTACGCTTCGTTGAAACAAGCTTACCTTTTGTACCGCAGCCATCCGTCGCCCTCGCTAGTCGCACTAGTAAGTCGGATGTTTCTGTTCCTTTGCTCATAGGACGACTTGCTGATTGCGTGCGTCGTACTTTCCAGGCGCCATGGTGGTGACAACGGGCCTCGCACTCGGAGACGGCGTGCATTGGGGTTGAATACGTCGCCTCGTTGCGTCCGATTCCGGCACCTGCGCGAGCCGTTGTGGGGAGGTGTTGTCATGTCGCTACAGGATGCGATAGGACGCATGGTGAGTACGGTTCACCCATCATTGTGAAGCTAGGGGACTGACTTTACCTGTTATAGCGCCCCTTGCCCCTCATTATCTCGTCGCGCTGGTGTGAGTTGTGCACCGCGGTTTTGTGATAGTTGTGCTGATTCGGCGTGTCCTGTCTGTGCGCTTTGGCGATGTCGACGTGAAGTATCGTCGTTCAGTTCTGTAGAATGGTGAGTACGAGTCATCCGTTGACATGATCTTGATGGACTGACCTTGTCTGCGATAGCCGGAAGAACCTTCGCAACTCTTTCCACGCATCGGCAACGTCGTGCTGAAGTCGTGCTGGCGTCTTACTGGATTTGCCGCATATTTGAACAGGTAAGTATTACTTGCTCTGACTTTCGAGAGTGGAACTGACCTTTCCTCGAGCAGCCGCGCTCGTTACGACCGCATCCATCCCCAGAGACCGCTGCTTTGGCCCTACCACGGGTCTTCCCATCTCGTCCTGCAAGCGATCGCGAGCTTCAATCTGCGTAATCGTCGATGACCGTATGCCCTGTTGACTGGTGAGTACGGTCCCATTATTGGCGTGAACGTGAAGGACTGACCTTGTCTGTCGTGGCCAGATCTCGTTCCACGCAGCGGTTAGTCGTGAGGCGCGGATTTGTTCTGAGATTGTTGTGCTGATTGTGCGCGTCGGGCCAGTTCTCCGTCGATGGCGACTGTCGTGAGGTATCGTCGTCCACTCAAGGTCTGTTGCCCGCGATACTCTAGATAATGGTGAGAACAGTCTAACCCTCGACGTGAACTTGATGGACTGACCTTCCTTGCGAAGCTGCTGGTCTTGTTTATCTCGGATCGTCTTTGGTGAGTTGAGGGTCGATTGCTGTGCCGTGGGTGGAAGTGTGCTGATACGCTGGTGAGCTGATATGAAGCCGTTCGCAGAGTTGACTGGATTTTTGCGCTGTATCGGACCTTGCGACATGGGCCTAGATTGTGACGGTGAGTTCAACATAGCCTATCTGGATCGAGTATACTTGGACTGACCTTATGCGGGTATCGCTCTCAGCAGCGTTCCCTCAAGCTCAAGCCCCGGAAAACGAAAATCGCACCCTATGCGGCCGATTGCAGCGCGCCGCGAGCATTCAAACTGCTGGGCGAATCGAGGGTTGTGCTGAAGAGCCACGTCGCGTGGAGGGAACGGTCTGGCTGTGAGTCGGGCAATCGCAGGGCGCGCAGGTGATGGTTGCGGGCAAGACGCGAGCGACGTCGTGGGAATCAACGCGACGCCTGAGCTCGATCGTCGCCGCCGACTCGTGTGTGTGCGTGTGTGTGTCCGCTGCTGCTCCTTTGCTCAAGGGTCTTGTCTGTCCACACACGTCCGTCGAAGCAACGGTTGCAGCAGCCGAGATGGCCAGCGCTTGGATTCCCTGATTCATCGGGGTTCGAATGCGTTCGGCATTTCCCATCGGAGCTGAAGTCTTTGGTGGTGACATTTCCTCGTCCTCATCGTCGTTGAACAGCGTCAAAGCCCTGACTATCGACAAAAATGGTGAGTTTGCGACGATGCGGCGTACCTCTCGACGAGCTCTACCAGTAGCATGAATGCATCTCGAAGAAATGAACCGTTTCGAGATCGACGGTGCGTATTTCATCTGGATAACGTTGAGATTCACTGACAATTTGCGCAGGAATCTATTAAGATCCTGAAGCATTCATTAACATGCAGAGCTTTCTACCCAAAGCGATGAAGCATGTCTGCTGGGTCGCTGTGCACTGTGCAGCGACGCTAGAGCTCCGAAAGGCTGTACAACGTTGACCTTTTCTCGATGAGAAGAGCGAGTTGCTGACTTTCGTCTCAATGACCAGCCCCCCAAAGCCGGAACTGGAAAGAAGCCTGCTGCTGCGCCCTTCGGTGCCAGCAAGGTCACCAAGGCCAAGAAGAACCCTCTCTTCGAGCCCAAGCCCAAGAACTTCGGTATCGGTATGATAATTTTATAATTACATTGCTGTTGAACACCGAGCTAACGACCGCGCAGGCCAGGACATCCAGCCCGTCCGTGACTTGACGCGCTTCGTCAAGTGGCCCGAATACGTCCGCCTCCAGCGCCAGAAGGTCATCCTCAACCAGCGCCTCAAGGTCCCCCCCGCCATCGCCCAGTTCTCGCACACCCTCGACAAGAACACCGCCACCCAGCTCTTCAAGCTCCTCAACAAGTACCGCCCTGAGAGCAAGCAGGAGAAGAAGGCCCGTCTCGAGGCTGCCGCCGCCGCCGCTGCCGAGAGCAAGGAGGTCAAGGACACCAAGAAGCCGCTCTTCGCGAAATACGGCCTCAACCACGTCGTCGCCCTCGTCGAGGCCAAGAAGGCGTCCCTCGTCGTCATCGCCCACGACGTCGACCCCATCGAGCTCGTCGTCTACCTCCCCGCGCTCTGCCGCAAGATGGGTGTCCCCTACGTCATCGTCAAGGGCAAGGCCCGTCTTGGGACGGTCGTCCACAAGAAGTCCGCCGCTGTCGTCGCCCTCCAGGACGTCCGCAGCGAGGACCAGCGCGACCTCGCCACCCTCATCTCCGCCGCCAAGGCCAACTTGTTCGTACCCTCCGTTTATTTCGTGATGCCCGTCCTGACGCGTTCGTTCTAGCTCCGACAAGTACGAGGAGACCCGTCGCCAGTGGGGTGGAGGACTCCGTGGCAACAAGTCCACCCAGATGCTCCGCAAGCGCGCCAAGGCCGCTGGCCAGTCCACCACCAACCCTGCTCTCGGCAAGCTCTAGGTGGTCGGGGGATGTCGATAGTCACCGCTGTACTAGTCTTAGGGGAATTATTCTTTGGTGGCGTGGACTTACGGCTCGCCTGATGGCTTGCTCGCTGTGATGCGACGTTCGTCGGGAATTGCTTTTTATGGGTAGAAAATGTCTATTTGGGGCTAAAAAGACGAAAAAACAGCTAACTTATTTACCCTCTACAATCTATCTAGGCTCTTCAGACCGGGGCGACCATCCCGCGACCATGAATACATCTCTCTGTTGAAGGAGGTGCAGAGCATGGCCGGGCATAACTTGGGGTGAATACCCTTCGTTGGGGGAGACGGCACGAAAGCATGCTGGTTTATATAGACCTGCTCCCTCTTGGCGCCATGCTGGCAGCCACGCTGGCAACCGGACATGCCGGCTGTCAGGTACGTACATGATATTTCCGACCAATCCTTTCTGGTCCACTGGGACTTCGAGTCCTTCAGCGTGACACTCATCCGACTTACCTAGGTATTTAGACCTTGTATGTACACCACGAATTAGCTTGAGGGAATGCGATTATTTATCACCACTGACGGCGGTCGTTGCGTCGTTCACTCATGTCCCTGAGTCAATAAACTTATTTCCGGCGCACACACAATCTCGGCTAGCGGACTTGGTAATTCAATGGTAATTCGGCTCTGCCAGCAATCGAACGACTGACACTCGCACCATATCCGTTGCCCATGCCGTTGATTCACTGCTTACACGTCTTCTTCTAACCACGTCGACACGCTTCGCAACACTCGTCGACTCACCCTCGGACCTGCCAAGTCCGCTCCAGAATCGCACCCACACTGAATCCAACATCCCTCGATTCACGCTCGCCGGACCTCGATATATCGAGTCTGCGGCGCGACGAAACAGGTGAGCACGCTTTCACGATGCCACGTCGCTCAGCTAAATGATTTCAAGTCACCGGCAGAAGGACTTCGCCAGCGTGGCTCGAGGTAGACTCCAATGCTGACCTCTGTTGTGTTGTGTTTCTGACGTGTCACCGGGCAGGCCTTCAACGACATGCTATGTTTGGGATGCAAGAATTCGGCGATCGGTGAGTGTCTATTACCTTCTCCCTATCGCACACTGACCAAGAAATCAGGCACATTCTGACAGCACACATCCACACCTTGCGGACGCCATAGCCACACGGTGAGTAGCTAGCTCATATCCTCCGCAGAAACACTACCCACTCCACCACCATAGCACAGCATCCTGAGCACAGAAGCATACATCGTCACACCCGGCCTCGTCCACAAGCGCCCTAGGCCACACCCACGGGGACTCCAACCTCGACCGCCGGACGCTCGAAAACGGATTTTCACGACCCACACGCATGGACATGCAGGCAGCAGGTGAAGTTAGTTCCGTATCCGAGTCATCTCGACGCATTCTCGGTACTGAAGTTTCTAGTCAGCGCTCTCGGGTTCGTCCTTATCGTCATCAACCGACCACTCAACCCCATTTCCCGGACGCCCAAAAATCAAAATTACAGCCTTCCAGACCGCACTTTCCCCTCTCGCAGCCACCTCGTCACCAACGAGCCTTAGACAAGCCTTGGACAAGCCCCTCTCGCACGCCGTTATTCCGCAGAAAGGTAAGAATTACGTCCATGTCGCAACTCTCTCGTCACTGACGAGTCACGACTCCCATGCGCCGATCAGCCCGTCAGCAGACATGGTATGTCAAAGTTTCCTCGGCTCCGCATCGATCACTCACTAATTCACTTTGCTACAGTGACAGGGGCTCAGTGTTACGAGGGATTATTGAGGGTAAGTCATGGTCTATTCCCGTCTCCCCGTCCCTAATCTAAGCCTTAGTATGCACCGCAGACCCATTTCCCGGACCTCCAAAAATCCAAAAATCCATCCCACCGTCCTTCAGCCTGCCGGCACTAGAAACCGTACGTCAGAGTCTTCCCCGCTCCGCGCTGATCACTCACTAATTGATTTTACCGTAACAGAGCCCACGGAATCACAAGAGGGGGACGGCGCGTGGGATTGGAGTTGGGACTCGGTACGTACTCTCCCATTTCTTCGTCGGTATTCCAGCCTAAAAATCACAACAGACCCGTTCCCCGGAACTCCGAAAATCGCAATACACATTGCGCTACCCTCACGGCACACAGCAGGGCCTCGCTCAGTCCCACCGGGCTCGATTGAATTAGGGTTACGAAAACGGTTTCGGCGGTAACGAGACGAGTAAGGGATAGAAGCGAGGCGCGGCCGTCCGCCATTGCGCCACCTTCCGCGCCCTGAATGTACTCGTAATGTAGACTTCCGTGATGTCTGATGACTGCCGTATGATAGATAGCAACTTGATATGCCCCCAAGGACAGGTTCGATGAGCACCCGAGGCTCGGCTAGCGCGCTGCGCGCGCGCCGCGTTGGATGTGAGATTCTCACACGGAATGCTTGACTCGGATACCCTCCCACCCCATTTCCCCTCGCATTCACAGTTATGCACTCTTCATGGCATTGTAATTTTGTTTGAGAACCCGTCACACCCGTGCTGATCGCGTGGCAACGAGAAGTTGCGAAAATTAGTCAAAATCTCGCGAGAATCTAGAGACAACCCGCACATAAGTTTCGGCACTCTATACGCGCTTATACAATACATTCGGGCGGTATCTGTGGTGCGTAATGAGGCCTGGGAGTCTCACCCGCGAAGTCCAGGCCAGATTTCGGTCAGAATCGGTCGCGATTTGTTGAAATCCCAACGCGCGTCATCGGGCGCTTAAATTGGCGCCCTTCAATCGACGCGCTTTCTGCTCTAATCCAGTCCTTTAAGTGAGTGGGATATCTCTGATATTAGGAGTAGGTAGGGTGTGTAGCATGAAATGGCCCTACCCTGGTGACTGAAGGGCGAAATAGACCCGGGGAACTGAGATCTCGGGAGTGTGCCCTCCCCACACCCTTCAGCACAATTCCACCGTTAGACTCGTTTCCCTGTCGATACAGACATGTGAGGTCACTCACGTTGACGTATCATACGTACTGATGCCGCCAAGAGGACCACTTTCCTCGGATCCGAGTGTGAGCATGAGAGAATGAGTGGGGCGGGATTGGGAGGTCCGGAAGATGGATATGCAATTGAATGCGAATGCCGCTATTTCTGAGGACTAGACGCCTTTCTTGGTACTTCGGTAAGTAGGTGAGCGATTGAGACCACCCCTGAGGGCCTCGCGGGACCTCAGATGTTTTTCTCGGAAACCTCGCGGCACTTTGAGTTGCACGCGCAGAAGCGCGCGTCGGGACGAAACACGACGATTAGCACCAAATACCTGTATATATTGTTGGAATACAACGCTGCCGTTCATCAAGAATGTCGATGATGTCATACTCCCCGCACCCCAAAGGCTGCGGGGGCATTGACGTCATCGCATGTGCATGTGACTTTTTCCCGCGCTTGATATTTGCCTTCTATCTTCTCTTTTGATCATCTTCTTATGTATCTGTCAGTTTGAAACGTTATTGTTCTTTATATAGTTGCATCATGTAGTTCTCATACATATATATTCAACACTGTGAGTGGGAAAGTCCTTATCGAACTTATCCCACTCACAGGTGCGTACATGTATTCGCTTACTTACTCACAATGCTCATCGAACTTATCCCACTCACAGTGGACTCTCGTAACTTGCTCTGTTGAGAAGTTATGAGCCCCGAGCTCAACTGAATCATCTGTTTTTCAGTATTCGCCACACTATTGCTGCGCACGCTCAACTCGATCACCTCGCACCTGCTATCACCTGAAGTCTTCGGTGCTAGCCCCTACCGTGTATTGTTTTTTCGATACTTGGTACTTGCCTAGCTTCGTGTCGTTCAACGACGCCTTGCACCCTCCCTCTCCTCCATCGCACACTTCCCTATCCTGTGGTGACTCTCATCCAGGATGTCCTCCACCACCAACGCTGAACCTGTTAAGCTCAGTGCCTTCACCGTGCAGGCATGGAAGCGCCAAGTCAACACCAAGGCACTGGACTTTGCTGCTTGGGGCATTCTCCATGGCACGGAGCCCTATCCTGGCTTCAGTGCTGACCCCAAGACCATCGCCAGCTGGAATGAGCGTCGGTCCAAGCTTCTAGGGTACATCATGAGCACCATCGATGAGACCATGGCCGACACCTTCCTCCAGGACATCTCTACTGTTGACGTCAACGACATGTGGCTTCGCCTCATCGAGCTGTTCGAACCCAAGTCTGCAGCATCCAGAACTGCTGTTCTACAGGAGCTCATGGCCATGAGAATGAGCTCTCCTGGAAATGAAAACGAGTCATTCCAGCAGTATGGAAACCGTGCCATCGCCCTCGCTGCACGCCTCAGCTCGCTACTTCCTCCTGGACCGTCATACATACCCGAGGATGTAAGCCAAGTCATGGTCCCTATCCTGCGACCCTTGAAGGACAAGAAGTCTGCCGAGCGCACCTACGCTGTCGACGAAAGGATTCCTATGGCACAAGCTGCTGGATTTGCTGAGCACTACATCCCATCCTCCTACACGCCTGGATATCAGGCGACTACGCTTGCACGTGAGCTGGCCAACAGCATCATCCCCATTGGCCTCCCAGCAAGCGCGGATGCCCTTCGTCGCACGCTCAATCTCCTTGACATCGGTAGCAATCCCAATGCGATCATGGAAGCTCTGATTGCAGAAGATGCCCTTGCACGCAACACTGCTCTCGCCGACGGCACCTCAGCTGCAGCTCTATCCACCAACGACAAGAAGAAGGTTGACAGGAGGCCAAACAAGTTCACCTGCACGCATCATGGTGCCAACCCCACTCATGACTCCAAGAACTGCTACGTCCTTGCTCGCATCGAGCGGGAGAAGAAGAAGGAGGAAGCCAAGAGCGCTACCATCAATTCACCTGAGACACATCTCACACCCATGGAATCAGCCATGATGGCTTCTGTCGCCCACATCAGGACTCCCGCAGTTCGTCGTCCACGTCACTCCCCTCGTCCAAAACTCACCGCTAATGATCCTTGGAATCCAGACTCAGGGGCTACCAAACATATGACACCCAACCTGAAATGGCTTCGCAACATCATCAATGTTCGCGTCGCTGTACAACTAGCCAACGATCAGATAGTTTGGGCAACTAAGAAGGGTCAGGTGTGGTTTCAACCAGTGGTGAATGGACGGACAGGCAGGACAGTCATCTTCAACAATGTTCTATACGTACCCGAACTGCAGAGCAATCTTTTCTCAGTCCTATCAGTCGTTCGAAACAGTAAGATGCGTGTGGTAATAGAAGGGGAGCAGATGCGCTTCTATAGCAAGGATCGGGAGCTTGTCTTGACAGCATCAATCCATGGGACAACAGGGAGGCTTGATGGAATTACACTGGACAATCAGGTTGAGGAGGCGTTCTTAACGAAGTGCGTCAGCCGAGATCTATTGCACCAACGTCTTGGACATATTGGGAGAGATCGGCTTAGGACTATGCTGCGACAGAACCTAGCCACAGGCATCGTCGTCGAACCAGAGTCGAAGATGATGGATGTCTGCAAGGACTGCCTAGCTGGGAAGCAACATCGCGACCCATTCCCATCCCTTGCCTCGCATCGTTCCACTGAGCTCCTTGGCCGTATCCACAGTGACCTCCATGGTCCTCTACAAACGATGACACCAAACGGTTACCTATACTGGATAGTGTTCATTGATGACTACTCGCGCTACAAGGAAGTTCGCCTCCTGAAAAGGAAGAGTGACGCCTTCAACGAGTTCAAGGCCTTCGTTGCACGATGCGAGCGGAAGCATGGGAAACTTGTTAAGGAGCTACGGGATGACAAAGGAGGGGAATACATCAGCAAGGACTTTGATGCTTGGTGTGATGAAAAGGGGATCACCAGACAGCACACCGTCCGAGCCACCCCACAGCAAAATGGTGTTGCTGAGCGCCTTAACAGGACTCTAGCAGAGGGCGTTGTCGCTATGCTCAATCAGGCCAAGCTACCTCCATCCTTCTGGGGAGCTGCTGTCCTCTACCTCACACATATTCTCAATGCCACCCCTTCGTCCTCCGTGTCTGATACCACCTCATACGCTGTGTGGCACGATGCAAAACCTGATCTCTCCATGTACCGCGTATTTGGCTGCCGAGTCTACGTCAATGTGCTACGCAAGGATCGAAAGAACCTTGAACCCCATTCAGTCCCTTGCATCTTCATCGGATTCTCAGATGGCTACAAAGGCTGGAAGGTCTACAATCCTGTCACCAAAGCTGTTTCTGTCGCCCGGGATGTCATCTTTGATGAAACTGACTTCCCTGGCTTGTCGACAAAAGGTGCATCACAGGCCCCTCCTGCTACTCTGACTATACGCAGTTTATGGCCAGAAGGTACTCCTATCGAGGATGAGGCTCCACCTGGTGGTAACCCTCCTGATGGAGATGGAGGTGACAAAGCGCAAGCCATCCCTCCTGACACCAACAATGCCGATGTTGAGGAACAGGAGAACCCTTTCCCTGGTGATTATGAGGATACCACGGATGATGACAACCTCAACGAGGATGCCGCCCAAGGTCCAACCACACCTATGCACTACCATAATGATCCGGCACCACATACGCCTTTGCGTGAGCGCAAGCCCTTTGACCCGACCTCGAGACCGGTCATCTCTCCTACACCCAAGCCAGATCCTGCTCACATCGATGAGGTGTCATCAGATGAAGATGAGACTGCTACCATTCCTCCTCCACAATTCCCCCCTCCGCCACCACCACAGTCACGCATCCCTGTCCCTGCAGCAAAGGCCCCTACTAAAGCTCCCCAACCGCAGCCTTCAACGTCCAATAGACCTGTACGATCAACGGTTAAAGTTACGGATTACCATCTGCTGGGTGGTGGAGTACGCAGAGCCACTAGAAAGCCAGTGGAACGACGTCAAGGGGGTGCAGACAATGCGGATAGAGGGGGTGCAGATCATGACACTACTGAGGAAGCAGAGGATCGAGGGGGTGAACAGGAAGTCAATCCACCGCTTACTCAGAGCGATATGGACAAAGACGAGGAACCAGTCGATGTGGAAAGTGCACTCAGAGCCACTCCCATTGTTGCTGCCCTTCTTGGCCTCTACGATGTTGACTATGATGAGATCATCCCTGGTGCCATTGCTACAGAGATGTGCCTGATGATGGCTGTCGACAAGTATGAGCAAGCTCTTGGTGCTGCTACCCGGCCTGGAGATGCTCCCAGAAACTACAGTGAGGCCCTTGCAAGCCCAAACAAGGAGTTCTGGCTCGCAGCTATTCAGAAGGAGATGGATGCCCATAGGGCTAACGGCACTTGGGAACTGGCAGAACTCCCTGAGGGTCGGAAGCTTATTGGATCCCGATGGGTACTCATCATAAAGCGTAACTCAGACGGATCCATCGACCGCTACAAAGCCCGACTTGTTGCTCAAGGCTTCTCACAAATGCCTGGAGTCGACTACGACGAGACATTCTCTCCTACCACTCGACTTGCAGCCCTTCGCACTTCCCTTGTAAAATCAGCTCTGAAAGGAGAATTCATCGAAACCATTGACATCTCCAATGCCTACCTGAACGGCAAGATTGAGAAGGAGTATGAGGTCTACATGCGTCAGCCAGAAGGGTTTGAGGAAATAGGACCAAATGGAGAGAAGTGGGTATGTCGTCTGAAGAAGGGCATCTATGGTCTCAAGCAGAGTGGACGGCTGTGGAACCAGAAACTCATCATCGAACTCGAACGCTTAGGCTTCACCCAAATCAAGTCCGATCCATCGATTTTCATCATGGAGAAGGATGGAATCCGTATCACCATGCCAGTCTTTGTCGATGATATTACCATCACATGCAAGAGCCATGAGGAGATTAAATGGGTCAAGGATTCACTCGGAAAGGTGTTCAAACTCAAGGATCTTGGCCCAACCAAGTTCCTCCTTGGCATCCAAATCGACTATGACCAAGAAAACCGCACCATCGCTTTCTCTCAGCGCCAGTACATCGTCGATATTCTCAACCGCTTTGGAATGGCTGATTGCACACCTGTCTACACTCCCATGGACCCAAACAGAGGCTCCAAGCTCACCAAATACGTCCCTGACCCCGAGAATCCAGTCGACATGTCCAAGACCCCATATATGTCTGCCGTCGGTGCTCTTATGTACCTTGCCATCGGCACTCGCCCTGACATCATGTATGCTGTGGCCAAACTGGCTCAGTACAACTCCAATCCCGGTCCCCAGCATTGGTTAGCTGTAAAGCATGTCTTCCGATACATAAAAGGAAGCATGGACTTGAAGTTGACGTTCCGTGCTGATGGCAATGGAGATCCTATGTCGTCTGAGCTCTTTCGAGGGTACAGCGATGCAGATCATGCAGGGTGTCTTGACACCAGACGCTCTACATCTGGATTCTTAATCAAAATGGGAACAGGTGCTGTTTGCTGGTCAGCGAAGAAGCAGACAGTCGTTGCAGACTCATCGACTGAAGCTGAATATGTATCGGCTTCAGCAGCAGGTCGGGAGATATTGTGGATGCGGTCGTTACTAAGGGAACTTGGCGAAGAAGTCAATAAGCCCTCTCCTCTCATGGTCGACAACCAATCTGCCCTCCGAGTTCTGAAGAACCCTGAACATCATGGCAGGATGAAGCACATTGATATCAAGTGGCACTGGATTCGAGAAGTTATCCGGAGGGGTGAAATTGAAGTACATTTTCTACCTACACATGACATGATTGCCGACATCTTCACCAAGCCTCTCCCTCGACCTGCTATTGAACATCATCGGCGGGCTCTTGGACTTGAATGAGACATTGCGTTGAGGGGGTGTGTTGGAATACAACGCTGCCGTTCATCAAGAATGTCGATGATGTCATACTCCCCGCACCCCAAAGGCTGCGGGGGCATTGACGTCATCGCATGTGCATGTGACTTTTTCCCGCGCTTGATATTTGCCTTCTATCTTCTCTTTTGATCATCTTCTTATGTATCTGTCAGTTTGAAACGTTATTGTTCTTTATATAGTTGCATCATGTAGTTCTCATACATATATATTCAACACTGTGAGTGGGAAAGTCCTTATCGAACTTATCCCACTCACAGGTGCGTACATGTATTCGCTTACTTACTCACAATGCTCATCGAACTTATCCCACTCACAGTGGACTCTCGTAACTTGCTCTGTTGAGATATATACCAACCAAGTAAGTACAGACCATACCCCTAGTACCCCTGAGTATACAACAAAGTCATCCCCGACCCCTCCTCCGACTGAATTCCATTCAAACATTCCCTTCGCACACCCTCTCCTCCTCATCCCCGTTCAACCGTAATTGCCTTCTAATCGCACATTCACGCACGTAACCCGGTTACCTTGGCTCGCTTAGGCCCCATCAGACACCCGAAATGACCGCCCGCTGTCGCCTCAGACCGAACAACGAAATCTTCGTGCTTGGGATTGGTGCGGATGCACGGCACAGGATGGAATGGCGCGCGTATCGCGTTGGACGCATTCCCGACGTCCGGTTCTAATTTTAACATAGGGTCTTGGAGGGATACGTGTCGGCATGTGTGTACGGTAGGACGCTTGGCCAGATCTTCGATGCATGGGCTGGAAATGTATAAGAGTGGGAGGGTGCGATGCTGAGTTCCCCATCTCCTCAGCGAGTTACCTCCCTCCCTCTTCACTCTACCTCACTTGTCTGCTCAGACCACTCGTCTGAGCGACCCTTTACTCGCTTTCTGCTGCCATTCCGCCCTCCCATGGACGACCTCTGCCAACGGCGTCGATGTGCTCGACGTCGTTCAAGCTGCTGGGTCCGCTTTCGCTCAACGGCACGCCGCTCTGCGAAACTTGTTATTTTCGTAAGTCTTCACTTCGTTTCTCTACGCCCGCTTACTGACATATCTATGCAGCCATTTTCTTTTCAATACAACGATAGAGTGCCATTCAAAAAGGTATGTACATACATGGTTTATACACTACAAGATCATACTAACCTTACCTTTCGCTTCGATCCACTAGAATCAGGGACAATCTCGTAGGCCCTGTATTCAAAAGGTGGGCGCAGTATTACCTATATTTCTAGCTCACTGACAGCATTCCGGCCAGGAGACCCTTGGCCGTTCCTCGGCCCCTTCGTGTTGGAACTTGCGGGATGATGAAAGACGGGCTATGGTTGACATGGGATAGAAGGCTAGAAATCGTGAGTACATCATTGCAACAATTCGTACGACCGAAGTCACTAACCTTGACGAGCCGAAAAGCCAGCGGCATCCCACCACCACCACCCCGGAATCCTTTCACATCGACGCATGCGCGGCGTCTCGTTGGCTACGCACAGGTGAGTGCAACATAAAGTCTTGACAATTCATATACTCACCTGTATCGATATCCCGCCAGGCTTGGAGCGCGTCGTGTCGATCCCACCACGTTCCACGGCCGGTCATCTGAAAAAGACAAACCTATGCATTGTAAGTCGCCCGTGACGATTTCGCAGAGGCAACATCACTTACTTACATTATCCAGAAGCACCAGGTATACACATCAACGAGCTCGGCGGTGCGCAACGGGTCGGTGGGCCATTGAGGTCGGCACTGATCGTTGACGGCTGGCAGTCGGCTATGAGCCTGCGCGCCGAACCTTCGATGTCGAGTGAGCCGTTGTTGAGGCACAGGGTGCCGGAGGCTGCGAGATGACGGCGGAATGGGCATGAGGGGTCTGCATGACTGTGAGTACGATTGCTTTCGACTCACTACGAATACTCACCGGATTCATCCAGAACAACGACGTTCCGACCGACCGCTCGCCCCCTTCACAAACTCGTCGCATACCCTAGACGTCGGGTTGTTATGTGAGTATTTCTGGCCTTCTCATGACCACGAAACTGACCTTTATCCCTTTGTATCAGGACCCGTATCCTACGCTCGGGCTCGCTTGGCCTCACACCATGTCGCGTCGTCGAAGTCGAGGGCTGTTGTGGACGGAGAGATGAGAGCGGCGGCGCTCGCACGGAGAGGTTCTGACGGATTGTAAGCCCAGTCCACTTTGAACAGACTGACTGACTCACCGCGATTCCCTAGCCGTTCTCAGTCGCACCACTACCACCACATCGCATGCCTTGACGTTGTGGTATGCCGGAAAGTGTAGTGGAGAGGCTGCGCCAAGGTGAGTACGGCGCCGCTACGTTTCTTTGAAACAAACTTACCTTTCGTACCACCACAGTCACCCGTCGCCCTCACTAGTCGCACTGGTACGTCGGAATTCCTTTGCTTCGGTAATAGGTCGGCTTGCTGATTGTTTGCGTCGTGACTTTCAGGCGCCTCTTGTGGTGACAACGGGCCTCGCACTCGGGGACGGCGTTCATCGGAGTTGAGCAAGTCGCCTCGTTGCGTCCGATTCCGGCACCTGCGCGAGCCGTTGTGGGGAGGTGTTGTCATGCCGCTGCGAGATGCGCGAGGACGCGTGAGTACGGTTCACCCATCGTTGTGAAGCTAGGGGACTGACTTTACCTGTTATAGTGCCCCTTGCCCCTCACTATCTCGTCGCGCTGGTGTCGGTTGTGCGCCGCGAATTTGTGATGCTCGTGCTGATTGTTCGCGTCCTGTCAGTGCGCTCTGGTGATGTCGACTGCCGCGTGAGCTGTTGTCGTGAGCTCTGTATAATGGTGAGTACGGTTCATCTATTGACGTGAACTCGATGGATTGACCTTGTCTGCGATAGCCAGACCCGTAGACAGAACCCTCGCAACTCTTTCCACGCATCGGTGTGTTGCAACTTTGTGCTGAGGTCGTCCTGGCGTCGTACTGGCTTTGCCGCATATTTGAACTGGTAAGTATCGCTTTCTCTGACTTTTGAGAGTGGGACTGACCTGGCATCGAGCAGCCGCGCTCGTTAGGACCGCATTCAACCTCGGCCTCACCACTTCCCATCTCGTCTCGCAAGCTATCGCGCCGCGCATAGTCTCCGAGCGTAAATCGTCGATTGCCGTGTGTACCCTGTAGACTGGTGAGTACGGTCCCATTATTGGCGTGAACGTGAAGGACTGACCTTGTCTGTCGTGGCCAGATCTCGTTTCACGCAGCGGTTAGTCGTGAGGCGCGGATTTGGTCTGAGAATGTTGTGCTGATTGTGCGCGTCGGGCCAGTTCTCCGTCGATGGCGACTGTCGTGAGGTATCGTCGTCCACTCAAGGTCTGTTGCGCGATACTCTAGATAATGGTGAGAACAGTCTATTACTTGACGTGAACTTGATGAACTGACCTTGTTTGCGAAGCTGCTGGTCTTGCTTATCGCGGATCGTCTTTGGTGAGTCGAGGGTCGATTGCTGTGCCGTGGGTGGAAGGGTGCCGATGCGCTCTTGAGCTGATATGAAGCCGTTTGACAGAGTAGACTGAATTGTCGCGCTGAATCGGACCTAGCCTAGATTATGACGGTGAGTTCAACGTAGTCTCTCTGGATCGAGTATACTAACCTTGTGCGCCGGGTATCGCTCTCAGCAGCGTTCCCTCGAGCCTTCTGGATCGAAAATCGTGCCCAACGCGGCCGATTGCAGCGCGTCGCGAGCATTCAAACTGCGGAAGGAATCGAGGGTCTTGCTGAAGAACCGCGTCGCGTGGAGGGAACGGTCTGGCTGTGAGTCGGGCAATCGCAGGGCGCGCAGGTGATGGTTGTGGGCAAGACGCGAGCGACGTCGTGGGAATCAACGCGACGCCTGAGCTCGATCGTCGGCGTCGACTCGTGTGTGTGTGCGTGTGTGTCCGCCCCTGCTCCTTTGCTCAAGGGTCTTGTCTGTCCACACACGTCCGTCGAAGCAACGGTTGCAGCAGCCGAGATGGCCAGCATTCCCTGATTCATCGGGGTTCCAGTTGGTTCGGCAGTTCCCATCGGAGCTTGAAGTCTTTGGACGTAACATTTGGTCGTCGTGATCATCGTTGAACAGCGTCAAAGCCCTGACTATCGACAAAAATGGTGAGTTTACAACGGTGCGGCGTACCTCTCGACGAGCTCGACCAGTAGCATGAATACATCTCGAGTAAACGAACGTTTCGAGAGTGATGGTGCGTATTTCATCTGGATAACGTTGAGATCACAGACTGACAATTTGCGCAGGAATCTGCTAAGATTCTAAAACATTCATTAACATGCGGAGCTCTCTACTAAGAGCGATGATCCATGTCTGCTGGGTTGCTGTACAGCGTACAGCGACGCTAGAGCTCCGAAATGATGTACAACGTTGACCTTTTCTCGATGAGAATAGCGAGTTGCTGACTTTCGTCTCAATGACCAGCCCCCCAAAGCCGGAACTGGAAAGAAGCCCGCTGCTGCGCCCTTCGGTGCTAGCAAGGTCACCAAGGCCAAGAAGAACCCTCTCTTCGAGCCCAAGCCCAAGAACTTCGGTATCGGTATGATACTCTGAGATTTCCACCGCCGTTGACTAGCCGAGCTGACGACCGCGCAGGCCAGGACATCCAGCCCGTCCGTGACTTGACCCGCTTCGTCAAGTGGCCCGAATACGTCCGCCTCCAGCGCCAGAAGGTCATCCTCAACCAGCGCCTCAAGGTTCCCCCCGCCATCGCCCAGTTCTCGCACACCCTCGACAAGAACACCGCCACCCAGCTCTTCAAGCTGCTCAACAAGTACCGCCCTGAGAGCAAGCAGGAGAAGAAGGCCCGTCTCGAGGCTGCCGCCGCCGCCGCCGCCGAGAGCAAGGAGGTCAAGGACACCAAGAAGCCCCTCTTTGCGAAGTACGGGCTGAACCACGTCGTCGCCCTCGTCGAGGCCAAGAAGGCGTCCCTCGTCGTCATCGCCCACGACGTCGACCCCATCGAGCTCGTCGTCTACCTCCCCGCGCTCTGCCGCAAGATGGGTGTCCCCTACGTCATCGTCAAGGGTAAGGCCCGTCTTGGGACGGTCGTCCACAAGAAGTCCGCCGCTGTCGTCGCCCTCCAGGACGTCCGCAGCGAGGACCAGCGCGACCTCGCCACCCTCATCTCCGCCGCCAAGGCCAACTTGTTCGTACCCTCCGTTTATTTCGTGACGCCCGTCCTGACGCGTTCGTTCTAGCTCCGACAAGTACGAGGAGACCCGTCGCCAGTGGGGTGGAGGACTCCGTGGCAACAAGTCCACCCAGATGCTCCGCAAGCGCGCCAAGGCCGCTGGCCAGTCCACCACCAACCCTGCGCTCGGCAAGCTCTAGGTGGTCGGGGGATGTCGATAGTCACCGCTGTACTAGTCTTAGGGGAATTGCATTTGTGCTGCGCTTATGAAAGACGATGGAACGGAGCCAGTGCGTCAAACTTACGGCTCGCTTGATGGCTGTGACGCGCTGCAGCGCCGTTCGTCGGGAATTGCTTTTTATGGGTAGAAAATGTCTATTTGGGGCTAAAAAGACGAAAAACGAGCTAACTTATTTACCCTCTACAATCTATCTAGGCTCTTCAGACGGGGGTGACCATCCCGCGACCATGAGTACATCTCTCTGTTGAAGGAGGTGCAGAGCATGGCCGGGCATAACTTGGGGTGAATACCCTTCGTTGGGGGATACGGCACGAAAGCACCCTGGCTTATATAGAGCTGCTGCCTCTTGGCGGCCACGCTGGCAACCGGACATGCCGGCTGTCAGGTACGTACATGGTATTTCCGGCTACTGACTCATGGTTTCTGCCAGGTTTCTGCTCCTCCGCCCTCCGTATCGCGTCCGGTTTCCTTTCGTTCCCTCTCGTCACTAGCCAGGTATTTAGCTCTCGTATATACACCTCGAATTGTCTCAAGCCAATCCAATTACTTATCCTTCCTCTACGGCGGTCGTCGCGTTGCTCCCGAGTCAATCAACGGGCGCACACAATCTCGGCTAACGGACTTGGTAATTCGGCTCATCGTGTTCTGGACACTCGCACCATTCGTGGCCCATGCCGTTTGTCCACTGCTGACACGTTCGCTTCTAACCACGTCGACACGATTTACTCACCGGGTCTCTCCACGCCATGTAAGTCCCTCGAGTACATCGACTGAGCTCACACATCTGACGATATGCTAGGGCTCGTCGTTCTCGCTCGCCGGAAGTCGATACATCGCCTCGCAACGTCACAAAGGTTAGCAGGCCTCCAGTTTGTAACATTGAGCTCATCTGAATACATAGCAGGCAGTACAAGAAGTTCGTCAGTATGGCTCGAGCAAACTCACGTCTCTGACGTGTCACCGGGCACGCTTTCAACGAGACGCTATGTATGGGACGCAAGGATTCGGCCACGGGTGAGTCCCTATTACCTTCCCAATACTGCACGCTGACCGCGCAATTAGGCGCATTTCTGAACATATAGATCGACGCCTTCCGAACGCCAGAGCCACCCTGTGAGTAAGGCTGAGCACGAGTCCGGGTTGCCGGTGGGTACCCGTGACTTGAACCGTGGGAAACCCGCCAAAACCCGGACCCGTGAGCTCGGGTCACCTGTGGGAAAATACCCATACGGGTCCGGGTATTGGATTTGAAATGTGGTCGACCTGTGGGTAAGGTTGGTTTTGTCTACGATCTCTATAATTTATCAGTATTTAGTATCTGTGTGACAATTATGTTCCTATTGTCTAAAGAAACATGGTTAAAGTATAGTAAATAAGCAATATACCCAGTATGTCTACACTTAGGATAAGCTATAGGCAAAATGCCATGGGTACTTGCAGGTAAACTCGTGGGAATACCCGCTGTGACCTGGATCCGCAGGTCGTGGGTGATCCGTGGGAAATACCCGTCTGAGTCTGGGTATTAAAAATTTCATCATGGGTACCCGCCGGTAGATCTGGGTAAACCCACGGGTGCACTCGTGCTCAGCCTTACCTGTGAGTAACCAGCTCATATTCCCCAAAACCGCTACCAATACTCCACCAGTGACCACCATAGCCCAGCACGCTGAACACAGACGCATATGTCGTCACACCCAGCCTCGTCTACAAGCGCCATGGACCAGACCCACGGTCTAACCTCGACCGCGGGACGCTCGAAAACGGATTTTCGCGACCCCGCGCGCATGGACATGCAGGTGAGATTGGCAGTCCCGTATCATGCCGACGCATTCTCGACACTGAAGACCCTAGTCAGCGCTCTCGGCGTGCCCATGGCCATCAACCGACCACTCAACCCCATTTTCCGGACGCCCAAAAATCAAATTTACACCCTTCCATGCCGCTCCCTCTCTCTCGCTGCCACCTTGTCACCAACGAGCCTTGGATAAGCCCCTCTCGCACGGCGTTGTTCCGCAGAAGGCCAAGGTAAGAATTCCATTCATCTCGCAACTCTCTCGTCACTGACGACACCGTGTGCCGATCAGCCCTGTCAAATAACTTCGCCCGTCGGCCAACCGTCCAGACACGGTAGGTCAAATTGTCCTCGGCTCCGCGTCGATCACTCACTAATTGAATTTGTGCAGCGGCAGGCACTCAGAATCGCGAGAGTGAACCTGGTACGTCTACTCTCGTCCCTCCCTAACCTAAGCCTTAATATGAAGCGCAGACCCATTCCCCGGAACTCCAAAAATCGCAAAATCCATCCCACCGTCGTCTTCAGCCCGCCGGCAACAAAAACCGTACGTCAGATTCTTCCCGGCTCTGCCCAGATCACTCACTAATTGATTTCACTGTAGCAGAGGGCCCACGGAATGACGAGAAGGGGACAGAATACGTGGGATTGGGGTTGACACTCGGTACATTTGCTCCCGCCTTTTCGTCACTATCCCAGGCCTCAAAAATCATAACAGGCACGATTCCCGGAACTCCGAAAATTGCAAAACCCATCGCGCTATCCTCAAGACACACAGCAGGGCTTTGCGTATTCTCACAGCTCATCCCCACCAACTCGGTTGAATCAGGGTTACGGAAACGGTGTCGGCGGTAACGAGACTCGGCAATAGAAACCGTACGTCAGATTCATCCCGGCTCCTCATCGATCACTCACTACTTAATTGAATTTAGGGTAACAGGCCCCAGGGCCAACGGAATTGCGAGAGGAGGACGGAATGCGTGAGATTGGGGTTGACACTCGGTACGTTACTTCCGTCTCTTCGTTTGTATTCCAGACCTCAAAATCATGACAGACCCGTTTCCCGGAGCTCCGAAAATCGTAAAATCCATCGCGCTATCCTCAAGACGCACAGCAGGGCTTCGAGTTTCGGCAAGGCAGCTCGGTTAAATGAGGGTTACGGAAACGGTCTCGGCGATAACGAGACTAGCCAGGGATAGAAGCGAGGCGCGGCCGTCCGCCATTGCGCCACCTTCCGCGCCCTGAATGTACTCGTAGCGTAGTCTACTGCGTTCTTTGATGACTGCCGTATGATAGATAGCAGCTAGATATACCCCCAAGGACAGGTTCGACGAGCACCCGGGGCTCGGCTAGCGCGCTGCGCGCGCGCCGCGTTGCATGCGAGATTCTCACACGGAATGCTTGACTCGGATACCCTCCCACCCCATTTCCCCTCGCATTCACAGTTATGCACTCTTCATGGCATTGTAATTTTGTTTGAGAAGCCGTCACACCCGTGCTGATCGCGTGGCAACGAGAAGTTGCGAAAATTAGTCAAAATCTCGCGAGAATCTAGAGACAACCCGCACATAAGTTTCGGCACTCTATACGCGCTTATACAATACATTCGGGCGGTATCTGTGGTGCGTAATGAGGCCTGGGAGTTTCACCCGCGAAGTCCAGGCCAGATTTCGGTCAGAATCGGTCGCGATTTGTTGAAATCCCAACGCGCGTCATCGGGCGCTTAAATTGGCGCCCTTCAATCGACGCGCTTTCTGCTCTAATCCAGTCCTTTAAGTGAGTGGGATATCTCTGATATTAGGAGTAGGTAGGGTGTGTAGCATGAAATGGCCCTACCCTGGTGACTGAAGGGCGAAATAGACCCGGGGAACTGAGATCTCGGGAGTATGTCCTCCCCACACCCTTCAACACAATTTCAGCGTTAGACTCGTTTCCCTGTCGATAGAGACATGTGAGGTTACTCACGTTAACGTATCATACGTACTGATGCCGCTAAGAGGACCACTTTCATCGGATCCGAGTGTGAGCATGAGAGAATGAGTGCGGCGGGATTGGGAGGTACGGAAGAGATGGAGATGCAAATGAATGCGAATGCCGCTATTTCAAGTTCTGAGGTCTAGGTGCTTTCGTTGGTAGTTCAGTGTGTGTGTCAGTAATTGAGACTACCCCTGAGGGCCTTGCGGGACCTCAGATGCGTTTCTCGGAAACTTCGCGGCACTTCCAAGTGTTGCGCGCGCAGAAGCGCGCGCTCTCACAGAAACCGATGATTAGCGCAGAATACCTCCACCTGTGGGAAGCCGGCCGATGCTGCGCACGGCAATGTGTCCGAGGCATTTTGGCTCCATTGTGCGGCTTCTTAATTGATGCCACGAATGCCGTGATGCCTTTCCAGTCAGGAATTAAAGTGCATGATTGTACGCAACTCCCCTTTTGGAGCAATACCCCTTATACTCTTTAACAGGCCCGTATGTCTTATATTATGATGTGTAGTATGCCAGAAGAAGTGTATATACTGGATCATGCAGGTAAAGGTGCGTTGAAGGGGAGGGTGAGGTTGAGACGGACGCGATGTTATGCCTCGCTGAAGCTTACTGTTGGTGCAGCTTGATGAGTTACAGCATCATATCATACGCGCGCAAACATACCATTCTATGGAGTTCCTCCGCTTCCAGGGAGTATCCACGTGCCCTCAGGTGCCTGGCAACGCAGTGGCGCGCTTTGTCTCCTAGTCCATACGCTACTTCAGCGTTGTAGAGGCGCATGCAGTTCATCATTCGGTGTGCCAGTTGCTGACACACGCCCGTGTGAATGATCCCATCACCCAATCCAGCTTCAGCGCCGGCTACGGCGAGGAGGTGGGCCCAGTGTCGAAGTTCGACGGAGTCTTGGATCGGGCCCACATGCGTCCTCAACTTCTGGGCCTCCTCCAACCGCTTCGTCAACGCCCTAAACATTTTTGTGGTGTAGTCGAACAGCAACTCAGGATCCATTCGGGCAAAGTATTCAGTTGGTGTCTAGATGGTTGTTAGGATCAAAGGAGCGGGTACCCGTAAGACGAACTCACCATGGTTTCCTCGTTCTGGGCGGTATTCATAGCGTAAAGGAGAGTGGAGATGCTAGAGAGTGTGTAACGCTAAATTCAGCGGAGAGTTGGGCAAGGGGTGCAGTGCCGTTTCCTATCCCACCCCAACCTTTATACAAGTAAAATGACCGCCGGTCCGCCCAGCTGTTCTAAAGTACATTTCTGATTGCAGGGTCCAACTTGTGACCGATCTCGTGGTCTCAGGCTGTCACCTCTACTCAATCCTTATGGAGCAGCCGCATCCGAAGGTCAATGCCGCCCCAATATTCAAATGTACTTAGATATGGTACGCCAGAACGTTAAGCTCCAATCGATAATCCCTTCTTATACATATGTAGATATATTCGTAGAGTTCGCGTGGTAGAAGATAATGTAAATTAGCGACTGCGGCAATAGTATACGGACAAATAGTACGGTACGAAGATGAGGAAATGTAAGGGAACGGTGGGAGAAGGGTAAACCGACCGGTCCTAACAGAACACAGATCTTGAAGGTGCAGCGGGTGCTCAGATACTGTGTCGTCGCTCACGAGGTGTGCCCACTGACGCCTCATCTTCGCTACCCTCGCTGGTGGCACCTAGGCGAACAGCACGGCCCTCAGTGGCGCCGACATCGTGCTCGCCGCGGCACTGAGGCAAGTCGTTGAGGCAGACGTTGTATTCGAGTTCAGGCCAGCCAAAGTCGTCGTCTAATTGCTCACGTCAGGGTCTATTAGTGTCTTTCCCTTGTCGAAGGTTACTCACCTATTTCTCGGACCTCTTCGTAAAGGTCTTCTGCCATCGCGTGCTCGTTCCGATCGACCAGGGTCTGCGCCAGCATCTGCACTGTATCTCTCGAGAACTCGAGGTGCATGCAGACGGTGTCGAATGCCGACCATGCTTTCTCGTATGCGACCTGAGTCCGATGGACCTCCTCATTCCTCCACCCCCCTATTGCGAGCGTATCCGTCCAGTCCAATGCCCGGGAGAGGGCCGCACGCCACGACCTTCTCATGACATACTTTCTTCGCCTATCGTCGCACTTCCGCCTTGCTTTCCTTTTCCTAGTACACAGTATTTTGTGCATGTCAATGGCGAGCGCGACGGCGTCTTCAGAGGGGAGACTTTCGATGAACTCGATCGTAGTCTAGAAGAGACCGTCATATTATTTAAGTAGCGGTAGTATAAAGGTTGTTGGGAGAAGGCAGCTTACTTCGAAGGGTATTGTCTCCCCGGTGGCAGCCATGCGAAGCAGCTGTTCGATTGCTGGGATGAGGGGATACTGTGCTGTGTCCATTGGAGAATAGTGGGTGGTTTAAGACAGAGATGTTGGTGCTATAAAGCGCCTAGCTTCTTGAATTTATATGGGGACCTAAAGGATCATTTGTGCAATCACTGTGCGGTCCCGTAATTCGGAGCAACCCATGCCGTCTTGTTAGGTGAGATCAAAGGGTCCAGGACAATCCCCAGCAACACGCCGCTTCCTTTCACCGCCCCATTCTGCCCCTTCCACGCGAAAAATTCCTCCTGCTTCTATAGGCATTGCCTTCCCCCTTCCAGCCTTCAATAAAGCTATAGACGGACGCCCGGGTTGTCTGAAGGCATGTATGTGGGGATATACTATTTTAGGCAGCCCGACGGGCTGCTGTGACCTCCACATATGTCACGTCAGGAGTGGGACACGGCGAGTCCACAATTTAGGTAAGTACCGTTCATGTCCTGCCTTCTACTAGTCCGTTAGTCTAGGAGACAGGTGTGGACCGTCCCTACCGCTGAGGGAAATCACGGACACCGTACCATACGGCTTCTCGACGTACTTCAAGAGGATCGAATCGCATACCGCCCTTTGGCACAGTTAGGAATGTTTTCGTCTGCACGGCCCGAAGTCTATCCCTCTGAGGTACGAATTGCAAGCTATATTACCCATGCGATCTGACCCACGACATACGCAGGTCAATTGGTAGATACCCGCCAGCCTGGGGTAAAGGCTGCGGTCGCGACACGACGACGCCAACACCCCTACCATCGGTAGTCGGAAGCGAATACTCCACCTCCTTCGACGCCGTTCAATATGCCTCTCGGGACATCCATATTCAGGTTCTTCCGCACACCTACCTACCCATGTGGCAGGCGCAGCCATCGCTCAGGCAAGAGGTTCTGCTGGGATATATCGGACGGTGATGGCCACTTTCAAGTCCCCAGCTGGTACAGGGATTCGTATGGCAAGGAGTACCAATACACCTAGGACATTCATCGACAAGGACAGCGCGCTGCTACCAAAGCGCTGGAGCAAGTTGGTTTCGGACAGGCATATTTCGTCGTCGGGTGCCCATGAGGCTTGTACTAGCTGTCCTGGCGCACAGTGCCGATGTCACACATTCGGGTCAACCTCTTGTCTGGTACGTCTTTCCAGTACACGTACGACACTACGTCTAATATACTATTCACTCAGTATTTCAAGGCGTTCTGTTCACCCTCCATGCCCTCCGCCATCCGATGGACACCACCCTTCATCCCCGCAAGTCCTTCGCAAATGATCCCCAATCATTGTGATCATTGATGACAACACAATGGCGGTCACGCCTGGCGGGGCTGGACAGGTTCAAGGTTGGGTAAGCGAGCCAACCCCTGCTTTTCGTTTGCTTCCGACATGGACCTCATCGTACACGAGGTGGGCGACGTAGACGTGGAGTTGCTCATCGCCGACGCGAAAGCCATATCTAGGGTATGCTCTATCGCACGGCTTACAGTCATAGAACTAATGCCACGTCCATCGTAACATCGCAGGGTCAACGGTGGCCGATGACGAAGTGTGCCTTCTTTGGTTCTAGTTGTTCTAAGCCTTTCATAGTCCCAGCGGCTACCCAGTGCACATCCATTGGAAAGGGCCGACCTATGGACATATTCTTCAGATCGTATGTCAACGCGGCGATCCCCCGCTCGTCGTTGGTATACAACCTGGACGACTACTTCATAGAGGTCAACAGATACCCTGCGCACAGCTTGGTGGAGGGCCCATGGCGGTACGCCATATTCACGTCTCAAAACGTACGTGATTCGGTTACAAGCATGAACTTGAAGAGTATTCTAAAATCATCTAATATCCGCGCCTTGTAGTGCAACGACGAAGTGAACAAGTTGGTGCGACGCCTGTACAAAGGTCAAGACCTGCACGTCCATGGCTGTGTGCTAGTCGCCAAGGCTGACCACATGGGCATCGTCCATCCGGTACACGAATCCGATTTGTCGCAGATTGAGACCATGCTTGTCGAGTAGGTCTCCGCCTTCCAGTTCATGAGATCTGTGCCCTCTAATCGATTACGATCCAGGAACCTAATCACACAGTATCAGGTGGTGACAGTCAACCCTGACATGCGATCCACCGAAGCGATCAACGTATTTTGAGGAGCGGAATTTTGATGTATCCCCGCGCGTATACCCCCACCACCATCTCTTCGCGTGGACGCGGGACGTTGGGGAGACGATTGGGGCTTAAAGGTCCGACTAGTAATGTCGAAGGTCCCCGCACCTCACATTCCTCCCCTTCGCGCGATATATCCCTCTCTTACTCTCTCTCACTGTCGTTACATGCCCCAATACCATTCCTTTCACTACCCCCGATAACTTAGTCCCAAGCATATGTCCTCTCCCCTTTCAAACTATTCGTACCCCTCCACGCCTCCCGCCAGTCCCAGTTCGATTCGAAATACGCCATGGGCACCGTCGCGCACCCCTACACGAACATCTGCACGCCTGGCCATCAAGAACACTCGGTTTCCGTCGTTCCCTCGGTTGGACGAACCCGTTACGCTCTTCGCGCCGAAGATAAAGGACCGCGCAGGTCCACGCCGATTCAACAGCGCCGAAGCCTTCTACTATTGTACGGAGCTCATGGGTATGGCACTGTCCTACTGCGACTGGCACACCATCCAAAGCATGTCACGCACTAATCGACACGGGAGAGGGTTGGCTCAAACCGCGACCGAGATCATCCTGAAACACATATTATGCCCTTTCATCCTCCTCCACCAGTTCTACGACTTCTTGGAAAAGATGAACGATACCGGCGCCGGCATCATGGGGTCGGTTGCCAGAAGGATGCTCGCTACCAACTCGATGATGATGCAACACGCCATAAAGGTCAAGGACTTTCGGTACCTCAGGTCCAACGACCTGAACATCGTGGTCCCCAAAGGGAGCTTGGACGCGATGGTGGAGTGGTTTACAGCACACAGTTACGACGCCTGGGACACCGAGGTGGTATCAAAGCCGTACGTCGGATCGGTACGCAGGATGGTCTCCGCGACCCGTCAGCCGCAGAACGGAGTTCCGGTGGGCATCTCGATTAATGTTATGTGGGAAGCGCGTTGACCCTCATCATGCCAACAGCGCGCGAGAATTACGATTAGCGAAAGCCTAGGGAATGTGATGCAGGTCATCCTTGCATCCAACATGACCTGCCAAACCAACTTGGTGACGTCCACACGCGTCTACGCAGTCTACCCCACGCTGGTGACAGACCAGCACGCCCTCAAGACGGACATAACGAGTCTCATCTCTCCGCGTCGACCGAGACCCCCTTACCTCCTTCGCACCTCGAACTTCAGGTGGACCGGACCCTGCGGATTCCACTGCCCATCTCTACCCAGGAAAACAGTCGGGGACAAAGGGATAGCTTCTTTCCTATGGAACACGAGGTA